>BMAC01000066.1:132562-151236 GCA_014905375.1 Phtheirospermum japonicum
TTCAATAAGTTTCCAAAACTCTTTATTGCTTTCGTAGTTAATTTCTTAGTTAATTCTAGGGATTAGATAAGTTGATCTTAATTTACTTTATGTTTGATTCTTGGGATATTTGGATAGTTTTAGTTCTTAATCTTTCAGTTTTTAATATGTGTTTATAGTCCATGCTTAGATAATTCATTCCATTAATTTAACGCTTTAGATAATTGCTTTTCGATTATGCTAGTTATCTTATTAGAATTCGTAGATTGCTTCTTGGATTGAATTTTACATGTTCTTGGTAAATTGCTTAGAGTTACTTAGTTTAATTAGTATTCATGCGTTTAAATTCCTTAGACAATCAAAACAATCAACCCCCCCCCCCCCCCCCCAAACTGTATAAGTTACTTGTGACTGACCACTCGAGTTAACTTTGCCAAACCTACACACGATCCAGTTCTCTTGTGGGCAAGCTGTTGGATTTCTGACAAATATTTATAAGTAAGCACACACAAAAGCTTGATTCAAAATTTTGGCGCCGTTGCCGGGGACTTGAATTTCGCCGTTACTTTTCATAATTTCTTAGTTTTAAATTCTTAGTTTTAAATTAGTTCTTGGTAAATTCTGGAATGCTGCAACTTTCTTCTCGTTTAATTAGTAAGTCTTTAATTCCTTTCGCTTTAATTTAGTTTAGTTAGTTCTTATGCTTTCGATTCATGCTTGATAGTTTAATAATTGATCTTCAAACAACCCCCCCCCCCCCCCCCCCCCCCACACTGTATGATGATTTGTATGGATCTTGAGTATGATGCTGATTGTGTTGGGTTTATGATGATGAGATTTATTGGCTAGTTCTAATGGGTCTAGAGCCTAGAATCGTCGTGAACCATCAATTGTGTTTATCCCAATAGATCGTGGAAAAGATTCAAAGCTCTAGAACCTTTGTTTTCAAAATCTTTTCAAAACTCTTAATTTTTAATTGTTCTTCGTTTTAAACCAATTTATTGTTTTTACGTGTTTAGATTAGGATTTTATTTTTATTTCTTATTCGTGAACGACAAACACAAGAAACACTTCTGAATCTAGTTTTCCTTGAGAGACGACTTGAGTCAACTTATCAACCTACACGCTATCCCGTTCTCTTGCGGGAAAACTTTTAAATTTTTGAAAAATCTTTATAAGTAGGTACACAAAAGTTCGAATCAAAAATTCTGGCGCCTTTGACGGGGAGAGCTAGGTATGTTGTGAATTTTATGTTTTCCCTTCGTGATCCTTTTTTAAATTTATCTTTATTTTATTACGATTTTTCTTTTTGTTGGTTTTATTATTTTTATCTGGTACGTTTAATCTTGTGCGTTGAGGGTTGTGTATGCAAGGTACATCTCTTGAAGCCTCGATTCAACATCCAAAAAAAAACTTAATAAAAAAATAAAAAATTGAAAAATTAAAAAAAATGTATTACTCGTATGATGATCCACCGCTAGATTGGTGTCATGCACCTCAACCGGCTATTCCATTGAGCGACGCAATGGAGAGTTACTTTCCCGACAAGTACGACCAATTGAATCTCCCGATTTTTTATGGACGTCCAAACGAAGATGTGCTAAAATCCATTCAAAAGTACGAATTCATCACTGATAGTTCTCCTCTTCATGGGCTTACAAGGGATCAAGTGAAGATGCGACTTTTCACTTTTGCACTGAAGGAAGAAGCAATGAAATGGTTTGAAAGGCTAGAACCTGATTCTTTGCGTACATAGTAGGCGATAAATTCATGAGGATGTTCTACGTACCTAATGTAATATGTGATCGTTGTGGATGCCGATGACATATGACGCATGAATGTTTGGTAACATTTGATGATGAGCCACAGAAGGAGGTTGTCGCCGTCCAAGATTGGCAGCAAGATCAAGAGGCCGAAACCATTCACCATCAAGATGAACTTGCGTTATCGACCATACGAGATAACTATTCTAAGTTTACAAAGAATATGGAGGCACTATGTGGTCAAATCGAGGATTATTTAGCAAAAAGGTTGAACGAGAAAGATGAATTTTCAAGTCAGCCTGATATGCCAATTGTTGTTGCGACTAAGCCCATCTTAGAGGTTGCGAATACGAGCTCGAATGATCGTTTGGGAGAAGTTTATGAGGAGAAGTTTATTGAAGATTTGGTTGAGATCGTTTCCCCTGTGCTAATCGATGAGACTTTAGACAAGGATGTTGGGGCATTGCCTTTGGAACTTAAGGTAGATCTTACGAATTCTAGTTTTCTTAATTTTTATGTAGGCAATGAGATGGAGCCAATTTTGGAGGGGATGCATGCGAAGGAAATAGGGGATATGAGGGAGATCGACCCTCTTACACTTTTTGAAGATTTAATGGATGACGAGGAGGAGGTGTTGCCATTGGAGAACCTAATCGACGATGGAGATTCATGCCCAATCGAGCTCAATGAAATGGAGGTGATGCGATGCTCAATGAAGAAAAGGTGGTGGATGAATATCTCGTGAAGGATGCGATGATCGAGCCTCTTATCGATCCACTTATGATCGAGGATGACAATGAGATGGTGGTTGAGGTAATCGAGCAAAATTTCCCTCCCCTATGCCATTATATAGATTTTAATATTTTTCAGGGTGTTGAGGGAGATGCTAAAGATTTGAAGGAGTTCGGAGTGTACAAGGGATTTGCCGTTTGTTCAATGGATTCCCTAGTTTTTAAGAAATTATAAGATTACCCTATGACGAAATTTACTTTTGATATGTTCGTGGTGATCAATTATTCGCTTTTTCGACCTCTGAAGAGAATTGAAGTTTTTGTTCTATGACTTGCTTTCCGTGCTCGCCTTGGTGATTTAAATTGCCTAAACGTACTCTTGGAGAATACTAAGGAGTGGAATGATCGTCACTTGTTTTTGGATCCGGGATAGCATCGTTCGTAGAAGACGTCGAGCTTCCGATGTTAACCAAGCGCTTCTTGGGAGGCAACCCAAGTATTCATTTAATTTTCTTCTTCTTTAAGTTTTACTAGTTAAATTGTTTTTGTTCGTTTGTTTTATCTTCTTAGGTTTTTATTCAAGGCATTTTCATTCACGAGAGTCAAGACGAGGGATAATTGCACAAGCGTTTTTTTTAGAGTCGCTCGACTATTAATTTTCGGGGACGTTTTCTTATTCCTTTTTTCCCTTACTTTTATTTCTTATACTCGTTTATGGCAATCAGGGGATTGCCGAGTTTTTAGAGGGGGTGATGGTTGAGTGTGATTTATAGTTGAAATATGTGAAAAATTTCAAAAATTTTCGTGGATTTGTAGTGCTAAATTTTAAACGTGATTAATTGCTATTTCTGCGCGATATTGTGTTTGTATGGCTTGCCTGTCGAAGTTAACTATGTTTGATTTGATGTTCTTGTCTTTGAACGTGTATACGTGCATAAATTTTTTCGAAACTATTTATTATATATTTTAAAATGGTACTTGTACGCAAAAGATTTCGCAAAACCATAAAAGCAGCGTCAATTCAAATTTTTTTCATGCAAAAAGCCAGTGAGTAGCCTGAATGTTTATCATCTTTGCATGTACTTGAATAAGTTCCAGTCTTGATATCTCTTTGAAACCGCTGTGTGTAGTTGACTTTGAAAATGACGTTAAGGCACAGAAAAAACCCTATTCCGGCCATATCCATAAATTTTAGCCACTATAAATTCCGAATGAGCCAATCATAGCCAAATAATTCATGCCTATAACCATGTGTGTTTTGAGTCGACCCCTACTAACCCATTAAAAGCGTGGGGTAGGAGTTCTTTATTTTTATTCGTTATTAAAGTTTTGGAGAATTTTATTAGGAATTTATGAATAACTGTAATTATTAAGGACCACCATCCTAAAAGAAAAATCCCATAAAAATAATAAAAGGGGGATAAAAAAGAAATAAAAAGAAGGATAGTGAGTCTAGTTGAATTGTGTTAGTCATTGCCTACGCGCTAATGAAGGCATGTGTTTTATTGTTTATTTTGTTATGAAGCCTAATGTTTAAGAGTCAAGAGTTGTGTTGAAGAAGAAGCATATAATAAGCTTCAATTGTGATTAAGAGGTTCGAGCAAAAGTCGGTTTAGAGTTACGAGTTAAGAAATAGCCTAGGTATAAAGGCTACGTTATGAGTGTTTAGTGAGGTTTTTATTTTTGATGAGGTGAAGCACTTTGCTTCTTGATTAGATTAGGTTTGGTGAGTTATTGATCACGTTAGATCGTGAGTTAGCCACACGACTTATATATTCCAAACCCGTCCAAAAAGCCTTACACTATAACTCGAAAAGACCTTTTTCGATTCTTAGTTCGACAACACACTTAATTTGCGATTGAAAATAGATTGATTTTCTGTGCTTGTTTATTGTGCATGTATTTGTATGATTTGAGTGTATACATG
Organism: Phtheirospermum japonicum; assembly: GCA_014905375.1. Lineage (NCBI taxonomy): Eukaryota > Viridiplantae > Streptophyta > Magnoliopsida > Lamiales > Orobanchaceae > Phtheirospermum > Phtheirospermum japonicum. The sequence goes on from BMAC01000066.1 coordinate 136,963, forward strand.
TTCTATGCAGCAATGCTTGAGTTCTTTGAGCGTACATCCATATATATCACCTTTGAGAGGATGCATGAATTTGATTTTGGAGCGACAATGTAATAAGGGTGGAGTGTTTGAAGTTGCGTTACATGTATCTATATTTTCAAGATTATCTATGTAGCACAACACGACTCATTGCTTGAGCTTATTTTCTTTCTTATTATACTTCGAATTTATCGTTTTTTCGAGGATGAACAAACTAATTAAGCGTGGGGTAGTTGATTAACATGAATTTGTCTTGATTTTAGTTAGTTTTTTAGTTAGTTTTTCCTATTGTTTTCGGTGAAAGTTGGATAGATGAAGCACATTTTTATATTTTCTTATCTCCAACTTGTTTTATCATATTTCAATACAATTAATTAATTTTATGTTTATTATAGGTATTTTGAAGTATTTAAGTTTGGAAGTAGTCAAGGATGGGCAAACGAGTAGAGTTTCAGCGAAAACGGGCCGCGATTTGAAGAATTTGAAGCTTCCGACTTTCTATAACGGTTATTCCATCTGGAACCGTTATAGTAGACACCAAACCAAGCCTGCCGAGCACTGCCGACCAGCCCTGCCGAACGCTGCCGACTGCTGCCTGTGTCACTCGACCAGTCCGCCCGCATCGACCAGTTTACGTCGGTCTACGCAAGAACCGTTATAGTAGCCCTGTCCGATGCACCTGCCCACGAACTCTATGTTGCGTCGATCCGAAACGTGTCAGTCAATGCACCGGTCGACGCAACTGCCCAGAAATGCGTTTTTAGGGTTTCTTATTGCCCAAGACTTCCCACAACTATAAATACCTTATGTATTTCAGTTTTTTAAGGAGACACACGCCATCCTAGGGTATTTAGGCTGAGAATAAACATATTTCCACATCTTATAACAAGATTTGAAGACCTAAATCAAGGATCAAAGAATGACAAATCTGAGGCTTCGATTTCACGTTCGAGATTCAATCTTCGCCGAAGATCAACCTTTAACTCCGGAATAGCTGGAGATTTTCATCGCTTTTACTAGATTCAATAACTTTTTCTAAACTCTTTATTACTTTCGTAGTTGGTTTCTTAGTTAATTATAGGATTAGATAAATTGTTCGTAATTTACTTTATGCTTGATACTTAGGATATTTTGGATAATTTAGTTCTTAATCTTTCAATTTTTAAATTGTGTTTATTTCATGCTTGGATATTGGATAATTGAATTCAAGTTATTATGCAATTAGGTTAGTACTATTTAACTCCGTTCTTAAGATTCATGATAGTAATTGCTTTAGGTTATTCGATTTTACTTATGCTTTATAGATTCGTTGTTGCTACTTATGCTATTTGATTTAGTTTAGTTATTACTTTTCAATTCTACTTGGTAATTTAGTTTAAGACAATTAGTTTAATTAGTTTTAAATTTAATAATGCTTTAGTTTTTAATGACTAAATCAAAACCCTCAAAACCCCCCAATTTGTATGTATTATATGTTTACTTGTGATTGAGAAAAGCATCCAAGATACCGAACAGTTGTCCTCGAGAGAATCGACTTGAGTTAAGTTACCATCCTACAAGTTCCTCGTACTCTTGCGAGCAAGCTTGAATGTTTTAATTTAAAAAATATATATTTGGGGTGCACAAAAGCTTGAATTAAGATTTTGATTAAGTATGATGATCGAGAGACAAAGATCGAGCTTTCCGGTGAAGGAGTAGCAAGAATTTGATGCTGCTGATTATCTATAATGGTTTTCCATCTGGAACCATTATAGTAGCCTCCCGACCAAGCCTGCCGAGCATTGCTGACCAGCCCTACCGAGCGCTGCCGACTGCTGCCTGCGTCGCTCGACCAGACCGTCCGCATCGACCAGTTTACGTCGGTCGACGCAAGAACCGTTATAGTAGCCCTGGCCGACGCACCTGCCCACGAACTCTCTGTCGTGTCGATCCGAAAAGCGTCAGTCGATGCACTGTTCGACGCAACTTCCCAGAAATGCATTTTTAGGGTTTCTTATTACCCAAGACTTCCCACAACTATAAATACCTTATGTATTTCGGTTTTTTGAGAAGACACACGCCATTCTAGGGTATTTATTCTTAGAATAAACATATCTCCACATGTCATAACAAGATTTCAAGACCTAGATCAAGGATCGAAGAACGACGAGTTCAAGGCTTCAATTTTACGTTGGTGATTCAATCTTCGTCCAAGATCAACGTTTTTCTTCGGAGTAGCTGGAGATTTTCATCGCTTTTACTAGTTTCAATAAGTTTCCTAAACTCTTTATTGCTTTCGTAGTTAACTTCTTAGTTAATTCTAGGATCAGATAAGTTGATCTTAATTTACTTTATATTTGATTCTTGGGATATTTTGGATAATTTAGTTCTTAATCTTTCAGTTTTTAATATGTGTTTATTGTTCATGCTTAGATAATTCATCCTGTTAATTTAACGCTTTAGATAATTGCTTTTCGATTATTCTAGTTATTTTATTAGAATTCGTAGATTGATTCTTGGATTGAATTTTACATGTTCTTGGTAAATTGCATAGAGTTACTTAGTTTAAATTATTGTTCATGCGTTTTACATTCTTAGGTAATCAAAACAATCAACCCCCCCACCCCATATTTGTATAAGTATTCGTGTTACTTGTGAATTGAACAACACTATTCGAGATTCCGATTGCATGTTCCTTGAGAGACGACTAAAGTTAACTTTGCCAACCTACACGCGACCCCGTTCTCTTGCGGTCAAGCTATTGATTTTCTGACAAATATTTATAAGTAGGCACACACAAAAGCTTGAATCAAAACTTTGGCGCCGTTGCAGGGGAACATAGCAAAGGTTTCAAAAATATGTTTGTTCATTTTATTTTCTTTTCAACCATCTATTTGTATAATTATTTTTTCTATTCGATGTGTTTGATATGCTGTTGAGCGTATGCAAGGTCGGAGATCACTTAGACTCGAACTTGCACCATTCATTGACAATATTCATCGATCCAATCAAGCGAGACCTCCTCACATATCTGAAAGCGAATCGTCTGCCACCACAGATTTTGTTTTTGATCCAATTCCTAAGACGATGTCGAGGCTAGACAATCCTGCTCACAACAACAAAAATGATCAACCACCAAGGAAACCACCTATACGACAAAGAAACGAATACGGAAGTGAACCAATTCACCCAACAGACCCGCTCAACCTCGAGAATATTGGGAAAATATTCAGCGAAACATGATGGACCAAAATGAAGAGCGAGGAAGAGGAAATAGAAATCGCCACCACCACATCCAAGATGACTATTCTGAGAGATTTTACCATGGATATGAGCGGATTGCCGACTGGCTCGCTGATGACAACTACAATAAGAGAAACAAGTACGATAGAAACTATGCGAGGCCTAATAATCAAGAGTGAAATCAAAGGTGGGCGCTCGAGCTAAGACATAGAGAGTTCACGACTCCTTAAGTGGGTCCCTATAGCTCTGCTATTGTGTTGGGTAGAACTGTAAGAGAGTTTGAGCTGAAACCTCATATAATCAACAACCTCGCGACATTTCATGGCCTCGCCAATGAAGACCCGCTAACTTTCCTCAAGGAATTTTATGCCGAATCAGTAGGATCCCATCTCCGGGACTTCATCACGAAGATCTTCAAATGGTGTGCTTTCCAAGCAGCATAAAGGATAAAGCCAAGTCTTGGCTACTTTCACTAGAACCGAGATCTCTGATAGACTGACCCATGGTTAGAGATAAATTCATAAATCAGTATTACTCAGCTCAAACAACGGGCCACATTAGGAGACAAATAGCCAACTTTGTCCAGCAAGATGGGGAGTTGCTTCACGAAGCATGGGAATATTTCGAATCTCTATTACAAGCTTGCCCACATCATCACAACTCTCCAGGAATGGTAAATCAACTTTTCTACGAAGGGCTTTTGGACTCCTACAAAAATAACGTAGAAGTAGCTGCTGGGGGAGATTTTGGATACTTGACAACAACGGAGGCCAAGCAACTGTTTGAGAAGATGAGCGAGAAGTCGAGCCAAATGAGCCCTCGACCACGAAAGATAAGAGTTAACGAGGCGACTGAGGTTCCAAGCAATGAGAACGTTGAGACATGCAACCATTTTGGGGAGCAAGGGCATTTGGTGGATACGTGCAAAATGGTGTGTTACGACGAATGCGAAGTCGAGGCATACGCCATCCAAGATCAAATGCGGCACCAAGACATTTCTACTTATGAGCACAGACCGCCAACTAAATTTAATGCGCAACGTAATTCTCCTCATCTAAAATGGGACCCTGAAAATCCACATTACACTCCCACACCAACTGATCCACACCACCAAATAAATCTCAAGCAACTGGACCGACACCCGCTCCAATACAGCCAAACGATCAATTGTTAATGTGGCAGCAAAACCAAGTCATCGAGATACTTAGAAATAGAGACAGGCTAGCAAACCTGACTACGCAAGTCAATAAGCAGGGAGAAGTTTTGAATAACCTCTCCAAAAGTGTGAAGAACTTAGAAACAATGATGGGCCAAATGGCGACATTTATGGCGAAGGCAGAAAACGAGAAAGGAAAATTCCCGAGCCAAACCGAGCAAGCTTCAGTTGTCCATGTCTTACGAAGTGGAAAGAAGATAGATAATGGAATCAAAGAGGAGAAAGAAGAGGTCACAAAAATTCCAAATGAGGATTCACCCGGAAATGATGACCCTAAACCAGTAGCCCAAATGCACAAGTCGCCAATTCCTTATATTCCGGGGTCGTAAAAGGGAAGATCCCAAATCAAGTCTCCACTCTCACAACAAATGACGATTCCACCAAGTCGCTGACTCGTCAACCAAAGCAGTTGCCACCAACTATAAGAGACAAGGTTCCCTTTCCAATTCGTCTACGCCCAGCCAAAGAAAACAAAAAGTTCATGGAACTTTACAATTTATTGAAGAATGTTAATATTAACCTTCCCCTGCTAGATGTGATAAAGACAATGCCAAAATATGTGAAATTTTTCAAGGACCTAGCATCACGAGAGAGACGCTTGGCAGCAACCCAACATGTGGCATTGACGAAAGAAGTTAGCACGATAATCAAGAAACCATTGCCACCCAAGGAAAAGGATCCCAGAATTTTTTGTATCACTATTTCCCTAGGGAATGGACAAACGGCAAGGGGGATGCTCGATCTTGGCAATGGCATTAATTTGATGCCTTATTCTTTATTTAGGGAGTTCGATCTTGGGGCATTGAAGCTTATCACTATGCGCCTACAATTGGCTGATCGTTCAATTCGGAAGCCTTTAGGTATTGTCGAAGATGTTTTGGTGCAGGTTGGTGAGCTGGTTGTTCCCGTTGATTTTGTGATTTTAGATGTTGGTGAAGTGCCAAGCAAGAGCAAGGAGCATACCATCTTATCGGGACGTCCGTTTATGTTAACTACTCATGCTTTAATAGATGTGAACAAAGGAAGGATGACCATGTCCGTCTTAGGCGAGTCAGTGACGTTTTCACTTCAAGACATCCATAACACTCCTTCACCATTTATGAAAGATGTGTGTTCATTTGTAGATCTAATTGATTCTTGCGTTCATGAACTCCAAAGCATTACACTATAGATAAGTTTGACGTCGGGGATGACGAGGAGCATTTGAGTGGGGAGGAATTGATCGAATTGCTGGGAATTGACATAGGAGAAATCATAGATGGAATTACTGGTTGTAGTGATGAATTACGCGAAGAGAGCGACACACCTAAGATCAACCCAAAATTGGAGTTGAAACCACCACGAAATCCTTCGGAGTACGTTTCCCTTGACCCCTACAAAGATTTTAAACATGCAAGGAACAAAGGCGAGGCATACAATAGCAAGGATTGGATGACGTAGAAGAAGAAGTTAAACGAGGTTTTCGATAAGAAGTTAGATGATGTGAAGTTCAAGGTTGGTCAACTAGTGCTCTATAATTCCGAACGTAAGTTTGATCCAACCAATTTTAAAGTCGCACGGAGTGGACCGTTTCTAATAAAGGAGATGGATGAGTATGGAGTATCCACTATTTACGATGAGAGTACGAAGACGAAATTTCAAGTCCACAAGTATCAACTTAAGCCTTATTACGAGAAATATACAAAGAGTCGAGATAGAAGCAAGAAGGAGTTCGTGGGCCCACCACGAGCTGGAAATTGATCAAGCAACTTGCGTCGATCTTTCGACGTTAAACAAGCGCTTCTTGGAAGTCAACCCAAGCGTTCGTTAGTTTTCATTTTCTTTAATTTTATCTTGATTTTTATTTATTTTTGTCTTTATATTGTGTCAATTGCCGTGGTACATTTATGTGTGTGTTGATGTGCAGAAATTACGATAAAATTACCTTTTCTGGATAACTAACGGTTATATAGCGGAAGCTCGCTACCGCAAGGCCTTACCGTTAGTTCCACTCGAGGCGTTAACAATGACGATCAACCACTGAACCTACCACTAGCCGTAGCAATCAGGGATAACGATGAGCTTACCGCTAGGCAACCTACCGCTACATGTTACTACTAGTAGCGTCTGCCGCTTAATTTTTACGAATTTTATTTTCTTCGATCGAGGTCACAATCCAACCCAAGTTAGTCGCAGTCTGGCCACTTTTTGATGAGCTACGACCCAGCTATTTACGATGTTGAGCAGCAATTCGGCCGTTTCAAATCCCGAAAGACGTGCCACCGGGCACTTGCGCATAACAATTGATCGCAATCATGGTTTGTTTTGTTTGTTGTTTTTATAGGTTTGTTCAAGCCAATCTAATCATGCGGTCTAAGACAAAGGATAATCGCACAAGCATTTTTGGAGAGACTCGACTATCGACTTTTCAGGGATGTTTTTTTTATCTCCCTTGCCCTTATTTTCTTTTATATTTATGACAATCAGGAGATTGCCAAGTTTTTAGGGAAGGGGGTGGTTGAGTATGGTTTATATTTAAAAGAAAGTGCAATTTGACGTCTTTGTTTTGAAATGCATAAATTTTTACGTGATTAATTACTATTCCCGCGCTGATTTGTGTTTGTATGGCTTGCCTGTCGAAGTTAATTAAGTTTGATTTGAGGTTTTTATCTTTGAGCGTGTATAAGTGCATAATTTTTCAAAATTATTATTTATATATTGTAAAACGGTACTTGGACGCAATTGATTTCGCAAAACCTTAAAAACATCGTCAATTCAAAACTTTTTCGTGCAAAAGCCAGTGTGTTTATTGTGATTGCATGTACTTGAGTGAGTTCTGTTTTGATATCTCTTTGAAACCGCTGTGTGTAGTTGACTTTGAACATGACGTTAATCCATAAATAAAACCCTATTTCTGACCATATTCATATATATTAGCCACTATAAATTCTGAATGAGCCCCTCATAGAAAAATAATCAATGCCTATAGCCATGAGTGTTTTTGAGTCGACCCCTACAACCTATTAAAAGCGTGGGGTAGGAGTTCGTTATTTTTATTGGTTATTAGAGTTTTGGAATTTTTATTAGGAATTTATGATTTTATTAATTTTTGTAATAAAAGACCACCATCCGAAAAAAAAAAAGAAAAAGATCCCATAAAATTAGAAAAGGGACAAAATTAAAAAAAAAAGGAAAAAAAAGAAGGATGGTGAGTTTAGTTGGATCGTGTTAAGTAATTGCCTATGCGCTTTATTAAGACTTGAGTTTAATTATTTATTTATGAAGCCTAATGATTAGAGGGCAAAAGAGTTGTGTAATTTAAAAAGAAGCATATAATAAGCTTTAATTGTGATTAAGTGGTTTGAGTTACAAGTCGGTTTTAGAGTAGCGAGTTGAGAAATAGCCTATGTTTTAAGGCTACGTAATGAGTGTTTAGTGAGGTTTTTCTTTGAACGAGGTGAATCATTTTGTTTCGTAATTAGATTAGGTTGGGTGAGTTATTGATCACGTTAGATCGCGAGTTAGCCACACGACTTATATATTCCATACCCGTCCAAAGAGCCTTACATTACAACCCGAAAAGACCTTTTCCGATTCTTAGTTCGATAACACACTTAATTGGCGATTGAAAAAAGATTGATTTTCGGTTCTTGCTTATTGTGCTTGTATTTTGATGATTTGAGCGTAAACACGTCCCCATAAAAAATGCTTGAGTGCTTTTGAGTGAACACCCCTATATATTACCCTTTTGAGGGGATGCATGATTTTGTTTTTGGAGAAATAATGTAATAAGGGTGGAGTGTTTGATGTTGCGTGACTTGTATTTATATTTTCAAAATTATGTATGTAGGGTTCCGTTCGAAAACCTCATGCCTTTGGTGGTTTCGTTGGTTGTTTTGGGGCTCGGGCCCACCATGACCACCATTGTTATGTTCGAACTCTCTATTTGCTCGATTGTTGTAAGCTCGAGCTTCTTCACGGTTCCGAAATCATTGAGGAGGTTTTTGGTAAGTAGGGTTCTCTTGCATCATGATTTGATGATCACCCCTCGGTTGTTGCTCCCCGTTGTTTGCTTGGTTTGGCTCTCTTAGTTCTTCGTCATGGAGTAGAGGTGGATTTATTGGCTCTTCATCTTCGTTATTATCCATTTGCTCTTGTACATGCACATCGTCAATGGGTGGCACTCCCTCGGGTGTTTCGTCCCCTCCCTCGTCCACCATTCACTCCTCCTCGTCCTCCAAGAGGTAGATTTTTTGCCATGTTGGTTGAACTTGCTTCCAAAAGATTCCCTTAGGTCGAAGGAAATAGTTGTCTCAGTCTCGACACACGTTCGATGCTATTGATGAATGGGGTCAATTCTCCTCTAAGGCTTCATCGATCTTGCATCAACAACAAACAATCACCGCATCGAGTGTGAAACAATAAACATTATACAATTTACGACTCAATAACACAAATAAACATCTTTAACACCTTTACCGTTCCCCGGCAACGGCGCCAAATTTTGAGCCGAGCTTTTGTGTTCCTTTCAAAATTAAATTCCAGTTAACAAATACGCGTCTACGTTAGAAAGGGTTTAAGTTCGCCTGCAAGAGAACGGGGTCACATGTAGACTAGTGAGTTAACTCGGGTCGATCTCTCGAGGAATGGGAATCGGATTTAACAATGTTTATTATACTACTGTCACAATTCTATCTAAAAACACACGGATATATGAGTTTGTAAGGGTTTCAATTCCAATATTTTAAAACAATAACGAACGCTTCTTGTCTCGAGGGTGTCAACCTCTCGACAAAGGATTAAAACGGCAAAAGATTAACCAATCAAATAAAACTACTGAATAAAGACATTCAAAAGACAAATGCAAGAAACTAATCTCCGATGTTCAACAAACTATCAATAGATTACCCAAAAACAATCGTTCATTCTATCATCAATAATCTAAACATAATAGCATCAACTCCAAAAACACTAAGTTATGATTCCAAATCTCCAAAGCCTTAACGTCTATTTAACAAAACATTAACTAACCAAACCATCAATTGTCATGTTCAATATTAAACCAATCTATTCTACAAATGATTAAGAATACGAGTTCAGAAATTACGAGTCGTCGAACTACATTCAACGAGTGATGATGACGAACAAATGCACTCCAAGCAACGCGTAGAATCCCTGGGTTTGTCACAAACCTAGAGTCTTCACGTCGAAGGTCGGCTACTGCAAATCACGGTAGAACGGGGTTGTATGATTTTATGCTTGAGGTATGAGAGATGTGTCAAATCTCTCTACCTTTTTGGGTGATTTTTGTGGTTCTCTCCTTACTCTTCAGCCTCCCAAGCCGAATGTGATCAACCCTAGCTGCTTCTGGAGTTTTAAAAATGTTTTCAGCCATTTTGTAACTGAAAATTTCCAGAAATCTGCGTTCGTAACGTTCTTGTCCGATCGGTCAGAGGCCTTGTCTGATCGAACGAAAGCTACTGTCCGTGGGTTTGATCAGTGCATCAGCTCCCCCGGTCGGTGTGCATCTCATCAGTTGCATCGATCGGAGACATGAGATGTCCGATCGGTGGATGTCCTTTCGGGCTACTTGTGAGCGTTTCTTCTTCAATCTTCGTGCTTTGAATCCACCGAACGCTCTAGCTATATGAGATAATCAAAAAATTATTCTCGAATGGAACAATTATTGATCAATAAGTCGGAAAGTTAAGTAAAGAGATGAAAAATGCAAAACGATGCAATTCAACCCAGTCTTAACCCGAAAAAGAGAATAAAAAGACTAAAATAAGACTCAATTATGTACAAATTCGTAACAAAAACGTACGATCAACCACCCAATATTAATTGGTTTGTTCGTCCTCGAACAAACGAAAGAATCAAATCAAGAGAAGTGACGATAGTAAGAGCTTAGAGTCATGTTGTGCATATAATTTAGTTTTGCAATTATAAACACTTTTGTCAAAAACCATGAAGCTAACTCGTATTACTGTTTCACCTTGAAATCAAAAGAATGCGTCCTCTCAAAAGGGAAATATATAACGGTGCACTCATTCGCTCGTGTTTTCCAAAAGGTAAGTGTATACGCTCGGATTAACATAAACATGCATTCAACGACTCGTGAAAATTAAAGACTCTTTCATCGCATAAGTGAGCACATTCAATCAAGAATCGGATTAGGACTTTTAAGGGTTGTAGTGTAGGCTCTTTGGTAAGGTATGTCATATATAAAGATGTGTGGCTAACTTGCGAACGAACGCAATCAATAACTCACTCATTCTTAACTTAAAGCATAGAGCTTAATTCGTTCCTCATCCTTCCCAAACAACCATATACCACTATTTTCTTAGCCTTTCATTTCTAAGGCTATTTTTAACCCCCCAAACCCTAATATTAGCCCTTAATAAATAGGCTTTATTATTTTTTTAATTTTTAATTATTTATCTATTTTTATCTAGATGCTCTTATGAACTTAAGCTCCCTTTTTTTTTTAATATCCCACTGATTTTTACCCTTCGGTCGCCATACCCAATGATCAGATAAAAACTCTCATCTTACAAATCTTATTGGAATAAGAGCTACAATAATGCTCGTGGCTATTAAAGAGATGGACTAAAAGCTCGAGGGGGCTTATTTGGGAATTTTAGTTGTTTTTATTTATTGATAAGCTGGAATTGGGTTTTATATGTTCCTATCGTCATTTTCAAAATTCAATGTACTCATGCGATTAAGAGATTTCTCAAAACACTTATCGAATCACAACATGAAATGTTGATAAACACACAAGGCTTCTCACAAGGTTTCATTCAAACTTTTGAAAATGAGGTGATTTGAGTTTTTAGAGTTTTGCAAAAATGGTAACGACTAAGTGTTGTTTTAAATAACTATATATAAGTATTATTTGAAAATCTTGCACTAAAACAATGCTCAAAAGACTCTGATTATCATGTCACGTAATAAATGATTCCGACAGGCATGCCAATACAAACACAAATAATCATGGGCAAATAATCAACAAAGGTTGACATCAATGGTTGACTAGAATTATGTTACGAATTTGTGACCAAGTTAATCAAATTGGTTTAAACTTAAACATGCATGGATTTAAAACCCGGAAACATATTAGTTATGCATTGTCCGATCGGTCAAGGGAAAACACCGATCGGACCGAGGTCCAGTAGGTTTTGTCCGATCAGTTACCCTGAGTCTCCGATCGGACTACCAGTCTCCCCCTCCCCCCCGAAAGATTAAGCAAACTCCTGGTTGCTAAAATCAACGTTTTTCTTCGGAGTAGCTAGAGATTTTCATCGCTTTTACTAGTTTCAATAAGTTTCCTAACTCTTTATTGCTTTTGTAGTTAATTCTAGGATTAGATAAGTTGATCTTAATTTACTTTATGTTTGATTCTTGGGATATTTTGGATAATTTAGTTCTTAATCTTTCAGTTTTTAATATGTGTTTATTGTTCATGCTTAGATAATTCATTCCGTTAATTTAACGCTTTAGATAATTGCTTTTCGATTATGCTAGTTATCTTATTAGAATTCGTAGATTGCTTCTTGGATTGAATTTTACATGTTATTGGTAAATTTCCTAGAGTTACTTAGTTTAAATTATTGTTCATACGTTTTACATTCTTAGGTAATCAAAACAATACCACCCCCCCCCCCCCCCTATTTGTATAAGTATTCGTGTTACTTGTGAGTTGAACAAAACTATTCAAGATTCCGATTGCATGTTCCTTGAGAGAAGACTCGAGTTAACTTTGCCAACCTACACGCGACTCCGTTCTCTTGCGGGCAAGCTATTGAATTTCTGACAAATATTTATAAGTAGGCACACACAAAAGCTTGAATCACTGAGGTGTGGCATAAAAAGCTTGGACATGTCAACTACAAGATGTTGGAAAGGCTTGTGAAGAAAGAAGCTGTAAATGGTCTACCGAAGCTTAACACAAAGATCATTCCAGTTTGTGAAGCATGCCAAAAAGGGAAACAAGTCAGGGTACCGCACCCACATGTTCAGAGCCTTACAACTTCAAATTGCTTTGAACACATGCATATGGACCTCATTGGACCACTGGAGGTGGAAAGCCTTGGAGGTAAACGGTATGTTCTGGTTGTAGTTGATGATTTTTCTAGATTTACTTGGGTTGAAATTTTAAGGGAAAAATCTGAAGCTTCTCAAAGTTTTAAAAAACTTGCAAAAACGTTGTGCATACGTTTTGGTGTGAACATAGGAAGGATCAGGTCTGATCACGGAAAGGAATTTGAAAATGAAGCCTTTTAAAACTATTTTTCAAATGAAGGAATAACTCATGAGTTTTCCTCACCCATTACCCCCAAAAAAATGGTATAGTCGAAAGAAAGAATAGATCTCTTGCCGAGATGACTAGAACCATGCTTATTTCAAATGGAATTGCAAAACGATTTTGGGCAGAAGCAATGAATACTGCTTGCCACACAATCAATAGGGTGTATTTCAGACCCGGGTCACATGTTACGCCCTACGAATTGTTGTTGGGCAAAAAGCCTAATTTAAGTTATTTCCATGTCTTTGGGTGTATGTGTTATGTACTGAATGATAGGATGCACCTTTCTAAACTGGACTCAAAAAGTGAAAAGTGTGTTTTCATGGGATACTCCCAGAACATTCATGCTTATATACTGTTTAACCTTAGAACACGTTGCATGATGGAGTCTGTCAATGTGAAGTTTGATGACTTGATTAGTGGTGTTAAACCTGCTGAGGATAATGATCTGGTTTATGATCAGACTCCTCAATACGTTGTGGATGAGTTACATGATAATGCAGGTACACAAAGTGATACTACAAGTGATGAAGGTTCTGGTGACATGTCACCGAACCTAACACCACGTCCTGAAGAAGCAGACAATGTTGGGACTGAGGACCCATCACCAGTCCTAACACCAACTCCTGAAGCTCCTGAATCAGATTCAGACTCAGATGAGGACAGACCGAATAATCAAATTGACATGTACCAGAGGGATATTCCATCAAGAATTCAGAATAATCATCCAACGGGTCAAATTATTGGAGATATTAATGAGATGAGCACAAGCACTACAAAAAAATTCGGCATTACTTGCGAATTTCCTGGCGGCCAAAAAGCCGCCAGGAATACTGACGGGTATGCTGGCGGATTTGCTGGCGGTCATGGCCGCCAGTATATAGCCCCGTCAGCATGCCCTCAGGGATGAGGCGGGAATTTATCCCGCGTAACTATCCTGACGGGCCTGCCCGTCAGTCAGGATATATTTTTTGATTTAAAAAAAAATAAAAAATATGCTGACGGCCGTGGCCGTCAGCGTGAAATTTTTAATTAAAAAAAATAAAAAAATATAGGCTGACGGGCAAGGACCGTCAGCGTTTAAGTGTAATCCTGACGGGCATGGCCGTCAGGATTATAACCTAAAAATCGGGCCTCCTCCTTCCCCGCCTCACTTTCTCTCCTTCTTTCTCTCTCTTTTTTCTCCTTCTCTCCCCCGCAGCATCGCCACCGCCGCCGCTCCGCTCGCCACCGCCGCTCTATTCCGAAGCCCAGCCCGCCTGCCACCCACCACCGCCTGCCTCCCACCGACGCGAACGCCGCAGCCGAGCCCAGCCCACCTCCGCGCCGCTGCCGCCCAGCCCACCTCCGCTTCACCGCCCAGCCCACCTCGCCACCGCGGCCGCCTGCCTCCACCGCCGCAGCCGAGCCCAGGCCCGCCTTGCCACCACCACCACCGCCGCCGCCACCACCACCTCCGCAGCCGGCCAGCCCAAGCTCCACAACGTCGCCCGCCGCCGCCCGTCGCCTCGTCGCTGCTCCACCGCTGCCG
>BMAC01000066.1:151261-166303 GCA_014905375.1 Phtheirospermum japonicum
CGGCAGCGGTGGAGCAGCGACGAGGCGACGGGCGGCGGCGGGCGACGTTGTGGAGCTTGGGCTGGCCGGCTGCGGAGGTGGTGGTGGCGGCGGCGGTGGTGGTGGTGGCAAGGCGGGCCTGGGCTCGGCTGCGGCGGTGGAGGCAGGCGGCCGCGGTGGCGAGGTGGGCTGGGCGGTGAAGCGGAGGTGGGCTGGGCGGCAGCGGCGCGGAGGTGGGCTGGGCTCGGCTGCGGCGTTCGCGTCGGTGGGAGGCAGGCGGTGGTGGGTGGCAGGCGGGCTGGGCTTCGGAATAGAGCGGCGGTGGCGAGCGGAGCGGCGGCGGTGGCGATGCTGCGGGGGAGAGAAGGAGAAAAAAGAGAGAGAAAGAAGGAGAGAAAGTGAGGCGGGGAAGGAGGAGGCCCGATTTTTAGGTTATAATCCTGACGGCCATGCCCGTCAGGATTACACTTAAACGCTGACGGTCCTTGCCCGTCAGCCTATATTTTTTTATTTTTTTTAATTAAAAATTTCACGCTGACAAGAAACAAAATCGATTGTCCTTAGTTGCTCGTCTTATGAATTTAAAATCGGAGCATGGCATTTCTCAGAAATGTTATGATCAATTTATTGATTTAATCAAAGAGATCGTGCCAGAAGACAACAATGTTGCAGATAATTTCTACGAAAGTAAGAAGTTGTTGAGAGGTATAGGGTTACCGGTAGAGAAGATAGATTGTTGCGTCAAGAACTACATGATTTATTGGAAGGATGATTTGAATATGGATAAGTGCAAGTTTTGTGATCATCCACGGTTCAAACCCGCGAAGAAGGGACAAACTAAACGGCGCAAGTCCAACTTAGTTCCGTACAAGAGGATGTTTTATTTTCCTCTAACGGCCCGCCTGCAGAGGTTGTACGCATCTAAAACAACGACAGATGATATGCGGTGGCATGCAGAACATACGGTAGAGCAGTATATGTTTCTCAGCGTTCTCGTCCCGGGGCCACAAAACCCCAAAGATAAGTTAGACGTTTTCCTACAACCATTGATTGAGGAGCTCAAGCAGTTGTGGTCCGACGGTGCTATCTCGTACGATGTATCTAAAAAACAGAACTTTCAGATGCGAGCGGCCCTTATGTGGACCATAAGAGACTTTCCTGCATACTCGATGTTGTCTGGTTGGAGCACGTCCGATCGAATGGCTTGTCTGTATTGCATGGAGCGTTCAGATGCTTTTACCCTGAAAAAGAGCATGAAGCAATGATGGTTTGATAACCATCATGAGTTTCTAGAATGTGATCATCGACTTCGTAAAGATAAAAAAAACATTTTAGGAAAAATAGAAAGGTTGAAGCGCTGCCGCCGCACGTGCGTTCTGGAACAGAGATTTTGGCCGAAATTGAACGGCTAGGACTTCTGAAGGTAACCGATGAAAATGCAGAACATGTGAACGGACTAATAGCGAAGAGCAGTGGTTGGAGAAAAAGAAGTATTTTTTGGGATTGGCCTTACTGGAGCACTAACTTGATTCGTCATAATCTAGACGTTATGCACATTGAGAAAAATGTTTTTGATAATGTGTTTAACACGGTGATGAATGTCAAAGGGAAGACAAAAGACACAGTAAAATCAAGAGATGAGTTAGCAGAATACTGTCACCGTCCCGAGCTTCATGCAGACGCATCAGGAAAGTATCCCAAAGCATCGTACACACTCGATAAGCCGTCGAAAGTTGCATTGTGTGAATGGATAAAGGCTCTCAAATTTCCTGACGGGTACGCATCAAATCTAGGTCGTTGTGTTGATATGAAAGGGTTGAGATTGTACGGGATGAAAACCCATGAYTGTCACGTGTTTATGCAGCGGTTGATCCCAATTGCATTTCGAGAACTGCTTCCTCACCCAGTGTGGAAGGCACTAACAGAGTTAAGTTTGTTTTTTGGAGATCTGAGTGCGAGAGTTATTGGAACTGCTGATATGAGTCGTTTAGAGCGTGACATTCCCCTAATACTCTGTCAACTTGAGATGATATTTCCACCTAGTTTCTTCGATTCAATGGAACATTTGCCTGTCCACTTACCATACGAAGCGAGAATTGCTGGTCCAGTGCAATACAGGTGGATGTATCCTTTCGAGAGGTATCTTCACAAGTTGAAAAACAATGTAAGGAATAAAGCGTGTGTTGAAGGATCAATAGCAAACGCATATCTAGTTGAGGAGGCGTCGAATTTTGTTTCGTACTACTTTGATGATAATGTCTCCACAAAAAGAACAAACTTAAATCGTAATGAAGAAGTTCAAAATGATGAAGACGACACTCCAAATGTTCTATCTGTTTTCAGAAATACTGGTGAAGCTTTCTCGGCCGCAGGGAAGATATTCTTGTCGGATGAAGAATTGGCCGAGGCCCGAAGATATGTTTTACTAAATTGTTCTGAACTCCAACAATTTATCAGGTTAGTTAATCAAATGTTTTGCAACCCTAATTATCGAAATCTACTGATTAAATATTATAACAAATCTTCATTTTAATATAAATGTGCAGCTTGTTCGAAGATGGTATTAAACGTAACCTACAGATGAGGCACTGACTCGAGAAGTGGACGCTGAATTTCCTGTTTGGTTCGAGAGCTACGTGAGTCTTAATTATCTGTAAAATTAAGTGGCAATCAAAATATATTATAACTTTGTAAACATAAAATTATTGTAGGCACGAGATCCTTTGAACAATGTAAATGACGATTATATGAGGTCAATTGCGTATGGTCCATCACGTGTTGTGAACACCTTCAACGGTTGTAAGATTAATGGATTTAGATTTCACACGCTCTCGTATGGGTCTGAGTGATCAATGTCGAGCACAGGAGTTTGTATAAGAGGAACAAATTATGGGCCAGATTACATGGATTATTACGGTCGTCTTCTATAAGTGTTTCAATTGGAGTATCACGGGCTTCAAACTTCCGGAAGGACGCTCTTGTTCAAATGTGAGTGGTTTGATCCAACTCCARCAGGAACGAAAATCCACCCTCAATATAAGCTCGTTGACGTCAATCATAAACGTAAATTCAATCGATACGAGCCATTTGTACTCGCATCCCAAGCGACTCAAGTGCACTACAGTTCGTATCCGAGTTTGAAGCGAGACAAACTAGATTGGTGGGCAACTTGTCAAATCAAAGCTCGATCGACAGTGGATTATATCGAGCCTCGCGTGCCTGAACAACAGTCTTTCCAAGAAGATGTTGTCGAACATTTCCTGCAATACAATTAGAGGATGTTGACTTCCAATTAAACGACCCTCTCAATCACGAACACGACGAGTCGGTCAATGATGATTCAGAAGAGTCAGAAAGCGATGAACTACATTTAACTGAAGAAGACGACGGAAGCTACGAAGATGAGTCTGAAAGTTAGGGATGAGGTTTGAAAATTTTATGGGTGTTAACGATAATCTGAACAAATTATAACATACCACCACAAAACCACACCACACACACACACACACACACACACACATATATATATATACTATATATATATATATATATATATATATATATATATATATATATATAAATATACTTATGTAAAAAAAATAATTATTAATAAAACTATGTTGTATGATAGATGCCTGGTAGAGGTCCTCATCATCGTTGGATTTCTCTCGGCTCATCGTCCTCGGGACACCATGAGGATGATGCCACCGACATGGGCCTCGATGATACTTTTCCACCTACCCCGTCTGATGAGGCGGGGACGAGCGCGTCTAGTACAGAGGTCAGGACTTCCGGGATCGAGGTATATGTGCTCTGAAATAGGTAAGTAACATTTTAATCAATTTTGTTATGTGTTCAATATATAATTTAATTATTTGACATATATTGAAATAAACTTATTAATTTTTAGGTTACGAAGTCCGTCGAAGGACTTGCCGACCTATCTCAGGACTATACACGAGGCTCGTATCCACCAAGATGGGTGGAAATACGAGCACATCCCGGACAGCCATCGTCAGATGTGGTGGCCTCAT
Source organism: Phtheirospermum japonicum (assembly GCA_014905375.1). Taxonomy (NCBI): domain Eukaryota; kingdom Viridiplantae; phylum Streptophyta; class Magnoliopsida; order Lamiales; family Orobanchaceae; genus Phtheirospermum; species Phtheirospermum japonicum. The sequence continues at coordinate 155,275 of BMAC01000066.1, forward strand.
TTTAGGGTAATATTGAAGTATTTTTTATTTATTTATGTTAAGTAAATTGCTTAATTATTTTGTCTAATTGTATTTCTTTTGTAGGGATTGGTGTGGTGGGGCACTCGTATGTACGGCGAGAATGCCATTAGGGCGGCATTCTATATCTCGATGCGGGAGTCTTATAAGAGTCGTATATTCGAGTGGAGGAAGGCGTATCGGATGAGTGGGACGATACCTGCTATTGTAGGGGAGAAGACTTGGAACAGGTGGCTGTTGGAGTTTCAGCGGCCTGAGGAGGTGGAGAAATCCGAGAAGGCTAAGCGGAACAGGATGAGCGAGCCCGACGACCCTTCGACTGGTATAGCGAAGCATCGAGGCGGGTCCATGCCGGCTAATCGACAGGCGGCCGAGATTGTAAGTCAATGATAATATTTTAAGTAATTAAATTATATTATTGAATATGTATAATTTTATGTTTTAATTAATTCATTATATTAAATATTATAAATGTAACTTTAAATACAGGCTGCACAGACGGATTCGTAGCCCAGTAACTACGAGCTTCTGCTGAGGTATCATCGAAATCCCGACGGCACATTTACGGATCCCAAAGCCCAGAGGATAGATGTAAGTTTTATATGTTATATATAACCGATTTATTATAAAACCTGATAAAAGTTATTATAAAATCTGATAAAAGTTGTTTGGTAATAAAAGCTGAAAATTCTGATATCAGGAGGATTATGAGAGGGCTCTGGAGGAGAGGCGTGCTGCGTCGTCTGATGATAGCAGCCCTCAGATAGACCCGAACGAGGTCTACCTACAGGTCATCGGGAATAGGAAGGGTCGACGCTATGGCCTTGGATGCTTTGGGAAGACTCAGAAGGGCTGTAGTACTTCTTCCACCTCCACCGCCGATGTTCATAGGCTCCAGACTCAGGTGCAGTCCCAGCACGAGCAGCTTGAGCAGCTTCAGCGGATCCGCGAGGAGCAGGCGCTGGAGATTCAGCGGATCCGTGAGGAGCAGGAGCGTTCCCAGCTGAAGCTCCAACAGCAGATTGAAGAAGCTGTTGCTCGGGCCATGGCTCGTCGGCCTCCCCGTAGTCCAGATGGTGGAGATTTAGATGGATAGTTCAGGATATTTTATACATTCGATTGGTGAAACAATTTTTTGTTATTGAATGATTTGTTTTGATTTTTTTATTAGTGGATTATTTATTTTGGATTATCTAAAATTTTATTTGTTTATTATTTTTAATTTAATTATTAATTAATATATTAGAAATTTTAAAGAAAATAATAGCAAATTTTTTTAAAATAGCCGACAGGAATGCTGGCGGCCTACCTGCCAGTAAATCCTGGCGGGATTACCCTCTAGTAAATACTCGCGGGTAGACCCGCCAGTAAATCCTGGCGGGATAATCCGCCAGTAAATATTGGCGGGTCTATTGTGGGCGGACCCGCCAGTAATGCTGACGGCTTAGCCGCCAGGAAAGCAACAGACATTCCTTGCGGGCACAACCCGACAGGAATACTGGCGGGCTTTTTCTGGCGGCATAAGCCGTCAAGGAAACCGCCGGCATTCCTGGCGAGCATAATTTCCCGTCCGGATACTAGAATCCTGACTGCAAAAATACTGGCGGCCATTATCCGTCAGGAGGCCGTCAGTATTTCATATACTGGCAGAATCCTGATGGATTTGACCGTCAGTATCGCCGGGTTTTTTTTGTAGTGAAGGAAGAGACAGATAAACTTCAAAGAAATGGTAAGATATGTCTGTCTTTTGACTAACTGCTCTCAAATTCGGGAGACCTTGTTTCTTGCTAATACAGAGCCCAAGCGTGTGGAAGAAGCTCTGAAGAATGAGTTTTGGATCAAAGCCATGCAGGAGGAGTTGGATCAGTTTGAGAAAAATGATGTTTGGGACTTGGTTCCACGCCCTGCAAACACACATGTTACTGGCACTAAGTGGGTCTTCAAGAATAAAACCGTTGAAGTAGGAAATATTGTGAGAAATAAGGCAAGGCTGGTTGCATAAGGGTATACTCAGATCGAGGGGATTGATTTTGACGAGACATTTGTACCGGTTTCACGAATAGAATCTGTAAGACTCCTTGTTGCTATGGCTTGTCATTTGAAAATATCACTGCATCAAATGGATATTAAGAGTGACTTCTTGAATGGTGTTTTGAGTGAAGAAGTATATGTTGAGAAACCCAAAGGGTTCGTTGATCCGTACAAACCCAATTTTGTTTTAAAATTAAAAAAGGTATTGTATGGTTTAAAATAAGCTCCAAGAGCTTGGTATGAGAGGTTGGCTCAACATTTACTGTTTTTAAACTTTAGACGAGGTGAAGTTGATAAAACCTTGTTTCTTCTCAAATCCAAAAATCACATTCTTATAGTTCAAACTTATGTAGATGATATTGTGTTTGGTTCCACTAGTGAACAGATGGTGAAGGATTTCATAGCTCGGATGTCAGACACATTCGAAATGAGCATGGAAGGTAACCTTTCGTATTTTCTTGGGTTACAAATTAAGCAACTTGACGATGGTATCTTTCTTTCCCAAACCCAATATGCTAAAAATCTGGTTCAGAAATTTGGATTAGAAAATAAAAAGCATAAGAAAACACCTTTGGGGAAAACCAGCAAACTTTCAAGAGATGATGTTGGGATCAGCGTTGATAACACCGTTTATAGGAGCATGATAGGAAGCCTCCTGTATCTAACTGCAAGTAGGCCTGACATAATGAACAGTGTGTGTTTGTGTGCTAGGTACCAATCGAATCCCAAGGAGTCCCATTTAAAAGCTGTAAAAAGGATAATTAAATATGTTGCTGGGACGAGTGATCTAGGGATTTGGTATACCAAAAATACGTGTACTGAACTTGTTGGTTACACTGATTCGGACTGGGCAGGTGATGTCGTGGATAGGAAGAGTACCATTGGAGGCTGTTTCTTCTTGGGAAGTAACTTGGTCTCGTGGTATAGTAAGAAACAAAACTGTATATCCCTCTCTACAGCAGAAGCTGAATATATCGCAGCTAGAAGTGTGTGTACGCAACTTTTATGGATGAACCAGATGATTGAAGACTACGGTCTTCATAGTTGTGTTCTGACCGTACTTTGTGACAATACGAGTGCCATAGATATCTCTAAAAATCCCATTCAGCACTCTCATATAAAACACATTGACATTAGGTATCATTTCCTCCGAGACTTGGTTGAGAGGAAAATAGTGAGTCTTGAGCATGTAGGGATAGGCGATCAACTAGCTGACATCTTCACAAAGGCATTAGATCTCGAGACCTTTTCTTATTTGAGAAGAGATTTCGGTATGTGCATTGTCTAGTCCATGTTGAGTTTTGATGTTGTGACAACCACCTATGTCATCTGTCACAACATCTGTACAACTTGCATGCATTTTTACTTTTCTGTCTCATACATAATATGAATGCATTGGGTTTGGTTTATGGTGCAAAAAGATCTTGTGTTGTAATAAAAGTGGTGACAAAAAGACTGACCTCTTCGATCAGGTGATTGTGAAACTTTCCCGTAGAAACTGGCTTTCTCCTTAGTCTAAAAACAAGGGGTGTTAAAAAGATTTTGCTAAGATAATTTCTCTTCAAACTTGTAAAAAGATGAAGAAAATCTGGATTAAAAAGAATCCAATCTATGAATTTCACCTCATTAAGCGATGTTGACATAGTCATTAACTTAGGTTAAGGGGTTTGTTTTCATTGACTTCACCTGGAGTAATGTCGATTATAATGTCATCAGTCATGAAAAGCAACACGGATCAAGTCACTAAAATAATTAAGTGATTTTTCTTAGGTCATTTTTTTAGGCATCTGCTAGGACATTCATACTATGTGAAGATGCCAAATTGTTATGTGTTCTGTTACTTGTGCTTGCGTCTCTCCTTGATTTCTTTTAATTGTGTTAAGAGTTTGGTGGATCAGCTATTTCAGTGTTGTTAAAAATGGAGAGCTGGACAGGTAATACATGGTTGACATGGCAGGAGGCTGTTCACCTTGTACGTGTTTTCCACGCCTATGGTGATGGTTCAAAATTCCAGCTCTAATTTAGTTTTGTGCTATTTTAGGGACGTGGGATTCACCTTGATATTGTGGTTGATTGAGTAAAGATACTGGTTCCTAATTAAGGGGGAGTGGGGTGTTGAACCCATTGATCTAAATCCAGATACGAAGTTTGGATGGAAAGAAAATTTGCATGGGTAATTAAGTTTTTCGCTAAATTAGGGTTTTCTCTCTCTTGGTACAACGGTCATTTTTTTTGGGTTTAAGAGTCCAATTTTTTTTACCGTTTTGTTATCCCACTTTTCTCAATCTCTCTTGTGAATTAAAACCTCTCTAACTCTCCTTCTCTTCTTCGTCTCTGTCTCTCTAATAGCATATTCTTTTTGTTCTCTTTGTGAAATTCGAAGGATGTCTTCTCCGAGCAAAACTCCAGTGCTCCCTGCCAGCGTGCAGAATCCGTCCAGTAGCCAGGCACCAGTGAATCTTCCAAGATTCGGTGACTTGGATATTCATGAGGAAATCAGTGGCACGATTCCCCAGAACCCATCACCGGTTGAAACATCTCAAACTAATTCGCCGCCGCTTCAATCTCAGAACGTTATTCCGATTTCAGCGCCCATTGACGCAAACCCTGTGGCGCAAGTTTTTCCCGGCCAGGCTAGAAATGCAATTGACGTCGACAACCCGCCAAATCTGCCACTTATTGATGAAATATTTGGGCGGGTAGGTGATCCAACCTTGAAACGGTCCCGGCGGCTGAGGAACATCCCCCTTGGCGTGGTGCCACAAGCAGTCCCAAAAAGTCAAGCTGGACCACGGCGAGTTGTGCCGCTCGAGCACATGAACTTAAATGAGGATGCAACTATCATGACGGACCCGGATGACGATGAGTTTGTGACCTCCGCCCCTGCTGCTGCACCGGTGATCACCTCGGCTTCACGTTCAATGCCGATGAGGTCTCGCCGCCGAAAGAAAACTGTAAAGCTTGCTGACAAGAAAACCCACCAGCCCATAAGAAAAGGTCGCCTGGCTCGATTGAAACTGAATACTCCTCCCCTCTGTATGAGATTGTGGACTTTTTTACTGGAGAGGTCTCCAGTTCCTCCAAGCCAGTTGATGATGCTCCTGCTGCCATTCCTGTTCCTGAGGTTCATCCTGAACCTGAACCTGATTTTATGTTTGAGTATTCCCCCAATCTATCTGACGAGATCCTTAATCGGGACCTCATGCCTGCCAAGAAGACGACGAAGAAGAAATCCAAGAAGCCTTTGCCTGCCGTCTCTACACAAAGTGATGTTGGGACCGGTGACATGTCACCAAAGCCAACATCACCTGTTGCTGCTTCTACCCAAGCACCCTCCAGCTCTGAATCGGTTACCGCTTCTCATCCATCTAGTTCAGCAGATATATCTGGTGGCTCTTCTGCCTCCGCGGAAGTCGAAATTGAGTACATGGTTCCTTTCTCATTGGAGTTAACATACGTGGCAGAAGAGATGTTTTCTACCTACCGTGATCGAGGTATGATTGATGAGAGACGGGTGCCTGTGGAACTTTTCAAGCGCCAAAATTTAATTGAATTCTTCAAAATTCCGGGCATTTATTACACGGTATGTACTCCAATGCCTTTTGTTCGTACTGCGATTCTGGAGTTTTATGCAAATTTACTTCCCTATGTTGCAAATCCCGCCTCTGCGAATTTTGGAAAAGTATACGTTCGTGGGAAATTCTACTCCTTTACCCCAGATTTGATAAATGATTTGCTTGGTACTGAGGCATATCAAGGTGATTCCACTATTGATGACATGGATGAAGTCATCCACTTCCTATCTGATGGGCTGTTGACCAAGTGGCGCGAGCAATTGCCAAGCAAAAAGTTGACCTCCCTTTACTCAGTGCTGCATTAGATTGTCGTGTTTAACTGGGTCCCCTCCAATAATGCCACTGTATTGACTCGCTTTCAAGCCCAGTTCCTGTTCAAACTTGGCCGTGGAATCAAGTTCAACTTTGGTCAACAGGTTTTCGATGTGGTCACCAGGTTTGCTACATCCAAAACTGCTTCCTCTCTTTGCTTTCCGTCTCTTATTTATAGCATGCTGGAGCACCAAGGTGTTACACCCTCTGGAGATGATGTGATGACTGGGGAGGCTGAGTGGCTCACTTTGCGTAGTCAACACCTTTCGGGTGCCCGTATTGTCGATCTGCCTTGGCAAGCGCCTGTTTGGTCAGGTGTTGTGCATGGTGACGGTTCTATGACTCGAAACACCGCTCCCAACATGGTCAAACTCCCGCCTCAAATTGTGCGTGCTCAACTTGACCTATTTGACAATCAGATTGCCCAGCTTCAAGCCGTGCGGGGTTCGTGGTATGAGGCCCTTTTGCTTTCTAAACAAGTGGGAGATAATGAGGAGGTCAAGAATGAGGAGGTCAAGGATGCGGAGTACAAGGATGCAGATGTGATAGAGGATGCAATTGTTGAGAATACTGATGGACAAGCTGACGAGGTGTTGGCCAGCTTAAGCACGAGGAGGAAGAAGGTCCTGTGGAGAAGCAAGAAGCTAAGAAGGATGAAGAAGTTGCTGCAGAAGAGGAAGGCTGATGAAGGGACATCGTCGTCTACTCAACGATCTAAGAAAGCTCATGGTCTTTGAGTGATCATACTTCTCTTAGTCTATTTTTATGTTATAACTGGTTGCTACATAAACATTTTTGTTTCTTTTGTTTTGGGGTGTCAAACATTGTTTATTCAGGGGGAGTCATTGAACTCAGGGGGAGTTTGTTTTTATTGTGTGTGTGTGTCTTGCCTATGTCATTTGTGCGTGTGTCCAGAATGGCAAAAGGGGGAGATTGTTGGGGATATTATTCTCGACAATATTCTATTTTGTATGTTTGCCTTTCTTGGACTTTGTTTTATTTAGGAGTCTAGATTTATTTCCTAAAGGTAGTTTAGGATTTTATTTAGTTTCCTTGTTTATAGATTAACTTGTTTATGAAGACTAAGAGTCTTGATTATTTATAAGGGTGAACAACGCAAATGAAAAATATACACAAAAATTAGGTTTGAAGGCAAGAGCAATGGGCGTACTCAAGAAAGCAGAACACAAGACCTACTTGGAGCTACAAGTTAGAATCAAGAGATCTTCAACATTGCATAACCAACGGAGGAGATCGAGTCATTCGTAGCATCAGGTATTTGTGTATCGAATTTTGATACACTTGTTTTTCATATATTTCTTAAACCTTTTGTAATTGTTCTTGAACGATTAAGTAATATAGTTTTCGGGTTTGTATACCCATGTACGTAAGTACTTTTACTTACGGACTAAAAGTTTAATCAGTGCATTTATTTATTTTCATTTTGCTGCCATTTTATATTTCTCCGATTGGTGTTATCACTGGTGTTACTTAACATCAATCATAACATCCGTTGTGTTATAAGTTCACTGTTTCAAACTAATTGATGTTAACACTGGTGGTGTTTATCACGAGTCTTAACATCACATTTTAAAATCACATATCTACAAAACTACACGCACTTCGCATGACTGAAGTTCTTCTAAAGATGCAAACTTTTATGAATCTGGTTCAAACACCCTTCGGAAGAACAAAAAAAATAAAGTATTACTAGAACGTTAAAGTAATTTTGTACAATTATGGTTATTACTATTTGCTCTTATTCTTTTCACTTTTATTGCTATTGTTTATGTATCATAGATTTTTAGAAAAATTTGGTTTGAGTACCTAAGCTGTTCTTCAACGTTCTCAAGTTGTGGCTGCAAATCATGAATCTCCTTTTGTATTTCCTGAAAAAAAAAAAGGATTTTATGTTACACTGATAAAATCCGAGTCGCCAGTAGAATCTTTTCTATTTGAGGATTGTAGAACATTTTCATCTCAGTATCAGAGCCAGGAGTTGCAGGGCTGATGATAAAATGATGAAATATTATTAACAAAAAGAAGATAAATACTTAAAACACACACACACACACACACAAAGGAAATTAGAAAGAAAGGAGAAATTCTGAGACAAACCTTTGCATAATAAGATCCTTCTCAGTTTTAATTTTCATTAAAGTGCCCAATATTTGCTGCATCAAAGTGTTTAGTGAGTATAATATTACCAAATATTGTTACCACAATCTATAACAAAATAAAATATAAAAAGTGCATCCTTGATGTAACTTACCTCTCTATTTGGGACAATCCTTTATTTTTTTCAGCATAATGCACATTGACAACCAACAAGAGACAATTGAGTAAGTCTAAGTTCCCGAAAAATTCAACACCGTATATAAAATGATAGTTAGAAATTTATCCTCCACTGTCACGATCCAAGAGGTTAATATAGCGATATATCACATCTTCGACTCTGTCAGCATTAAAGGAAAAAAATTAGTAAAACGAATTTATCATCAAGTAACACGATTAATTTAACTAGATCATCTTCAACAATAACAAAACATGAAATATAATAGAAACTCATGGTTATATATACATATTTTTAAATTAATGATTAGCATCCAAGGCATATATATTATTGAAGATAAATTAGAAATCATTTTTAACATTACCTCTTCCTACCGGAGAAATGACTAAGATGTCTCGAATGAGAGAGCATAATCAAAGTTAAAGCGATATCACAAAGAATATCTATTTCATAATCCTTTTTATTGAGACCATATCGTCGTTTGGAGAACGTAACCTGATGATTGGTCGTGTTTTCAATTTTATTTATCGGAAGCTTACTTCGACCCATTTTTTATTTTTATTTATATTTTTTTGTTTGTGTGTTCTTATCTATAACATGAGCAAGAACTTTCGCATAGATTAAAACTATAGATGACATATTGAAGGGGTTTTGGGGGGTGTAGAGGGATGAGATGAGGTTGGTAAATGGAGCAAGAAATTATATGGAAATTGGATTAAAATGTATATACTGTTAGAAGGATGAATGGCTGGTAGGAAGAAGAGGTGATTTGTTTGACAAGTTTGTTGGTAGTAACAACTTATCATTACAGCAAGAAGTGTTGAGAGGTTTGTTTATAATGGTTTAATTTACCATGTATAGAGTTTATAATCTTACAATATGTTGAACACACACTATTAAAAAGAGGATAAATTGTTTAATAAAGTCCTTATCTCTTAAGTGTTTTAGAGATAATCATCAAGACCTCGTTATTTGGAATAAGGACTCTTCTTAAGGAAGTTGGGTTAAAAAGTATCACTTGGCGTTTTGATAAAGGACAGACGGTGAGGACGAGGAAAACAAAAACCTTATTCCATCATCCATCGCTCCATCTTAGTGTGTTCTTTGAGTTCGTGGTTGATCGAACGAGAAGAATTTTAGGAGCAATTCTTTTCTTTTATTTTTGTAATGTTACTAGAATTCTTTTTCCTTGATTTATTAATATTTCTAGTAATATATCTTTTGGCCTAAGTTCGCGATCTATGAGTTTATTCAACTCACAGACAAAAATCATTGCTGCTTTTTTCTCTTTTACAAATGTTAGTAAAGATGTTTTAACATCACCACTAACATTAGTGTTAAACATGTTCATACAAGTTATTGAAGTCCTTCAAAACTCTCATACATGGAAATTTGATAAAGTATTTCGTTGATAGCTCACACATACCATTTGTTTGTTGATGATCATATGGATCAGCTCCAAATGAGTCCTTCAAACATTTCCAAAAATGAAGTAGAGAAACTAAACTAAATTATAAGCTAAAAAAGAACCCTAAAATTAAAGGAAACACTTAAACTTTTTTGGAGATGCCTAACGAAATGTACCCCATTCGTTGTCTAACACAATTTTTTTTATTTTATATTATCTATGTCTTAGATGATTGAATGTTATAATGTGATCTTAGTTTTATATAATTTTTTCCCCTCACTACAAACAAATAAAACCCAACATCTAAAATTTTKATTTTGATAATGARTCAATGATGTAGCACAGTTAATAGAAAAATCAAGAGGGATTAATGATAATAATACAATTTCTTTTATATTTTTCATTTTTTTTCTAATATCATATAAATGAATTTACATTAATCTGAAATTACTAAATTTGCTCCATTATCTAGTTTATAATATGTTTGAGAAATTTAMGAAATAGTCACGTTTACAAAAGATGTGTGATGAGTAATTAATAAAATGTGCGTACTTAAACAAAAACAAAAAAATAATATATATAAMAAATTTACATAAAGAAACAGTAATTAAATATAAGAAAATATAGATGACCTTGGGGAAAGAAGTTGAGCTTTCTGGTGGTAGAAAAGAAGTGAATAAATGTTTTGAGGAATGGATCCCTTCACCAAGCCATTATCGATATCAGTCCACGAGAAACATCGAGAGTCGATGGGACTTAGATACATGAATAGTTGGCTTTAGGTCAAGTGGGAGATTGTTAGAATAAGGTGACCAACAAGCCAACTTGTGGCTGTGGTCTGACCATTCTCTTGTAATACAATCGGTTTTTATTCGTAATAATATCTTTTATACTTATTGGCATTCCATATCTTTTATCCCATGCTTGTTGCATAGGTATGGTCCTGATGAAGTTACTTTATTACGGTGGATTGGTCTAGCAGAACCGTGAGATAATCCAGCACGTAATGTAACTCGTCGAACTTGTTCCTAGTCAAAGGGTTACGCCATAATGAGGATACAGGCCTTTCCCATAAAGACTAGTACTTAGTGTATGTGGACCGCGTCTCATCGGTCACGGTGTCTGGACATCGACATACATAAGTAGGTGCTCATAAGATGAGTTCACTGAACTCCCTCACCTAGAAATCTCTAAGTGGTTCCCACTCATCGAGTAGATGATTTCTATGGTATAGCGTACAACATTAATCCTTAAGACCCAGACCTCACCGTGACTTCACTAGAGGACAGGCTATGTTGTGACCTGTCCTCTGTGTCTCTTTAGAGGCCAATCAAAAGGGTCAACGTTAACATAGTCAGGATATTAATATATATATAGTATATATACTATTAT
>BMAC01000066.1:184322-233739 GCA_014905375.1 Phtheirospermum japonicum
AGAGGCAGAATTATTTAAACAAAGTCCTTATCTCTTAAGTGTTTTAGAGATAATCATCAAGTCCTTATCTCTTAAGTGTTTATTCAACTCACAGACAAAAATCATTGCTGCTTTTTTCTCTTTTACAAATGTTAGTATAGATGTTTTAACATCACCACTAACATTAGTGTTAAACATGTTCATACAAGTTATTGAAGGCCTTCAAAACTCTCATACATGGAATTTCGATAAAGTATTTCGTTGATAGCTCACAGATACCATTTGTTTGTTGATGATCATACGGATCGGCTCCAAATGAGTCCTTCAAACATTTCAAAAATGAAGTAGAAGTTTATGATTTATGAATTTGTATGTATTTCCTTCATTATAACCCTTCAAACATTTCCAAAAATGAAGTATAAATTTATGGTTAAGAATTTGTATGTATTTCCTTCATTACAATGAACAAATTATGAAGGTAGCAAAATTGAATGAATATAAAGATGAGCTTAGCTATTCAATTTATTCTATCACAATAAAACATAATATAAATTCTAAATCAACATTAGTTGTTCAATTTATTAAAATTAAAACTAACACACCTAACTCGCAACATATGGTTGCATTGAAAAGCATTCAAACATATTCAATCCTGAAAAATTTATCTAAATAGTGATAATAGGTATGTTTATAATTATACTACATTTATAGTGGCCTCAAAAAGAATAAACTTATAGATGAAGTTCACTTGATTGCAATTGGTGGCTTTGTGATGCGAACATTGCTTGTTGATCTAATGCAGTAAGGAATCCTGTTGAACCCTCCATTATACCCTGCCATTGCCAAGAAAAAAAAAGAAAAAAAAAGAAAAGAAAATGCATAATATAGTTAGTTAGCTTTTTATGAATTTTTTTTATATGTATGAATATAATAAAAAAATGAATCAATCCAAATCTATACTATTATATTAAAGTTGGCCTGCAAAGATATGAAGGTGACATATGTCACCGAGCAATTGAATTTCCTTTTTCTTTTCTTCTTCTTCTTCTTCTTCTTCTTCTTCTTCTTTCTTTCTTTCTTTCTTTCTTTTGAGTTGTTTTCTTTTTTTTTTTTTTGTTTTGTTTTTAATAAAAAATCATATATATAATTTATTTTTCCAAATTAATACTACTATATTAAAGTTGGCCTGCAAAGATATGGAGTTGATATATGTCACTGAGCAATTGGACTACCTTTTTTTTTTTGGCTTTTTCTATTTTTTCTTCTTTCTTTATTTCTTTCTTTCTTTTGAGTTGTTTCTTTTCCTTTATGATTTTAATAATAAATCATATATATAATTTTATTTTCCAAATTATACTATCTTTATACGTTGTACTAATTCATGGTAAAAATTATTATTAATTATTGTCTGACAAAAGAAAAATAAACAAACAAAAAAACTGAATTTGAGAAAATGTAATCCATTTGTGGAGTTTTATATACCGATTAAACTATATTTTAAATTATGATATTGTTATTCTCAACATATTAAAAAATAATAATTATATTTATTTAGAGAATGTATTTTTTCTTTCTTTGTAATTTACTTTTTTTTCCCTYTCCACAAACAATTAAAMTCCGTCATCAWGAATGTTTTGTTTTAAGAATGAAACTCATTTATCTTTCATTTTTGTTTTTCTCTTTTCATAATTTAAATTATTATTTGAAATTTTTGTCCTTAGGTGGCAGCCATAAAATTTACCATTTAATTTTTATTTAAATTACTTCTTTAGTATTTTGATGTTTGGTTTCTTTTTTCTATAATTTGTATTTAATGTTTTTCTAATTTTTTTGTTTTTAATTTATAATATATTTTCAAGTAAATGAATAAGACCCAACTTAAGATGAATTATTATTAATAAATAATTGTATAAGTAAGGAATTTTATATTGTATAAAGAATAATTATTTCAGAACACCTAATACAATAATTTCGAAATGTTTATAATATGAATGACTATTATTAATAAATGCATATTACATAAAGTAAAATTATATTGTATAAAAAATAATTATTTAAAGACACATAATTTATATTTGATCTACCTATACAATATATGAAATTTTATAGAGTTAAGGAGGATAGTATTTTGTTTTCTTTTATTTCTAAAACTCTAAATATATTACATATAAATAAATATATATCGATATATTGATATATTACATAATATCAAGTTATACTAATAAGTATATTTACGTAATAGACACACACACACACACACATATATATATATATATATACTAGAGCTCATATTCAAAGTGTATGTTGTATATTGAGGAAAATTAGGACCTTAACCGTTAGTCGGATTCCTTAAAATTATTAAAGTAGAGAAACTAAACTAAATTATAAGCTACAAAAGAACACTAAAATTAAAAGGAAACACTTAAACTTTTTTGGAGTTGCCTAACGAAATGTACCCCATTCGTTGTCTAACACAATTTTTTGTATTTTATATTATCTATGTCTAAGATGATTGAATATTATAATGTGATCTTAGTTTTATATAATTTTTCCCCCTCACTACAAACAAATAAAACCCAACATCTAAAATTTTGATTCTGATAATGAATCAATGATGTAGCACAGTTAATAGAAAAATCAAGAGTGATTAATGATAATAATACAATTTCTTTTATATTTTTCATTTTTTTTTCTAATATCATATAAACGAATTTACATTAATTTGAAAATTACTGAATTTGCCTCAAAATCTAATTTATAATATGATTGAGAAAGTTACGAAATAGTCACATTTACAAAAGGTGTGTGATGAGTAATTAATAAAATGTGCGTACTTAAACAAAAACAAAAAAATAATATATATAACAAATTTACATAAAGAAGCAGTAATTAAATATAAGAAAATATAGATGACCTTGGGGAAAGAAGTTGAGCTTTCTGGTGGTAGAAAAGAAGTGAATAAATGTTTTGAGGAATGGNAAGGAGACCTTCAATAAATAAAATAGAATTAAAAAAAAAACCTAAAGTAGAGAAACTAAACTAAATTATAAGCTAAAAAAGAACCCTAAAATTAAAAGGAAACACTTAAGCTTTTTTGGAGTTGCCTAACGAAATGTACCCCATTCGTTGTCTAACACAATTTTTTGTTTTTTATATTATCTATGTCTAAGATGATTGAATATTATAATGTGATCTTAGTTTTATATAATTTTTCCCCCTCACTATAATCAAATAAAACCCAACATCTAAAATTTTGATTCTGATAATGAATCAATGATGTAGCACAGTTAATAGAAAAATCAAGAGTTATTAATGATAATAATACAATTTCTTTTATATTTTTCATTTTTTTTCTAATTCATATAAATGAATTTACATTAATTTGAAAATTACTGAATTTGCCTCAAAATCTAGTTTATAATATGATTGAAAAAGTTACGAAATAGTCATATTTACAAAAGGTGCGTGATGATTAATTAATAAAATGTGCGTACTTAAACAAAAAAAAAAATATATATATAACAAATTTACATAAAGAAGCAGTAATTAAATTAAAGAAAATATAGATGACCTTGGGGAAAGAAGTTGAGCTTTCTGGTGGTAGAAAAGAAGTGAATAAATGTTTTGAGGAATGGAAGTGTTGAAAGCCATGGTCGTTTAGGTGACAGCTGTTTTGACCTCCTTCAACAGATTCACCATTTTCGTTTCCACTCACGGACTCGTAAATTGTTGGCGATGGACGTTTCCTAAATAATAAWGAATGAATGAGCAATAATTTTAAATGATACACTTAACCATATATATGACCACAATTTGCAATTGGCTGACCACTTATTTGCTCTAATTTTATTTTCATATATAATTTTGTCAGAGMATATATACTGAAAAACAAGAGGAAGATTATGCACACACCTTAGGGTACCAGAACATGCATCAGACCCAATATTCACATGATCTTCATCGTTTTCGAGTAAGGGATCATCAGCTCCTTGTGCTTGTGCTTCCCTAATGTACTGGACCACTGTATTTATTTGCTTTTGCGCARATAAATGAAATAAACTAAACAATTCGTCTAATGTGAAACCTAAATAAAACTAGAAAATAAGCAATGTACTTATTTCAGTTTGTTACCTGTATGGTATCATCGTAACTTGATTGTGGCCCCACATTGCTGAAGAGAAATCTCTGAAATTAATATTAATTATGCAATTATGTAGAGGAAAAAAAGTGGGTTTAAATGAGTGACATTTCATTAACATTTACTGACCCAATTAGGTAGATAAGAWTATATGAAAGAATAAAGAGRAACAGAGAAACAAATGCTACATTTTTTTGGTACGGGAAAAAAATTACAAAAAAGCTAGGAAAATGAGATAAAATATGTTGCTTAATTAATATGGAAATTACTATATATTTTATTTCTACGATGATTATTATTATTATTATTATTATTCGAATATATTTTGTTTATTTATGTAAAATAGTCAAATCGATGTGACAAAATCAGCAAATCTAAAAGCATTGGTCCCTCAAGTTTTAGATGCTGAAATAGCTGAAGTTGGCATTTAGAAATAATTAAATTAACTTGAAGATTTGCATTTCCAAAAAAGTTATTAGCTTCTTATTTTTCTCCATACCTTTCTTTGTGTAACACGTCGCAGTGCCTCTACGAGTCGCACTTCGCATGATTGAAATTCTTCTAAAGATGTAAACTTTTCTGAATCTGGTTCAAACACCCTTCAACAAAAACAAAAGTATTACTAGAATGTGGAAATAATTTTGTACAATTATGGTTATTACTATTTGCTCTTATTCTTTTCGCTTCTATTGTTATTTGTTTATGTATCATAGATTTTTAGAAAAATCCGGTTTGAGTACCTAAGCTGTTCTTCAGCGTTCTCAAGTTGTTGCTGCAAATCATGAATCTCCTTTTGTATTTCCTGAAAAAAAATGATTTTATGTTACACTGATAAAATTGGAGTCGCTAGTAAAATCTTTTCTATTTGAGGAGTGTAGAACATTTTCACCTCAGTATCAGAGCCAGGAGTTGCAGGGCTGATGATCAAATGATGAAATAGTATTAACAAAAAGAAGATAAATACTTAAAACACACACAAAGGATACTAGCAAGAAAGAAGAAAGTCTGAGACAGACCTTTGCATAGCAAGATCCTTCTCTGTTTTAATTTTCATTAAAGTGCCCAATATTTGCTGCATCAATGTGTTTAGTGAGTATCATATTACCAAATATTGTTACCACAAAATACAACAAAATAAAATATAAAAAGTGCATCAACTTACCTCTCTATTTGGGACAATCCTTTATTTTATTGACAACCAACAAGAGACAGTTGAGTAAGTCTAAGTGCCCGAAAAATTCAACACCGTATATAAAATGATAGTCAGAAATTTACCCTCCCCTGTCACGATCCGAGAGGTTAATATAGCGATAAATCACATCTTCGACTCTGTCAGCATTAAAGGAACACGATTAATTTAATTGGATCATCTTCAAAAATAACAAAACATGAAATATAAATAGAAACTCATGGTTATATATACATATTTATTTTCACATTAATGATTAGCATCCAAGGCATATATATTATTGAAGATGAATTAGAAATCATTTTTAACATTACCTCTTCCTGCCGGAGAAATGACTAAGACGTCCCGAAGGAGAGAGCATAATCAAAGTTAAATCGATATCACAAAGAACAGCTATTTCATAAGCCTTTTTAATGAGACCATATCGTCGTTTGGAGAACGTAACCTGACGGTTGGTCGTGTTTTCAATTTTCTTTATCGGAAGCTTACTTCGACCCATTTTTTATTTTTATATATATATTTTTTGTTTGTGTGTTCGTATCTATAACATGAGCAACAACTTTAACATTTATA
The DNA here is from genome assembly GCA_014905375.1 of Phtheirospermum japonicum. Taxonomy (NCBI): domain Eukaryota; kingdom Viridiplantae; phylum Streptophyta; class Magnoliopsida; order Lamiales; family Orobanchaceae; genus Phtheirospermum; species Phtheirospermum japonicum. Next base: position 190,202 of record BMAC01000066.1, read on the forward strand.
TAGATGATAAATTGAAGAGGTTTGGAGGGTGTAGAGGGATGAGATGAGGCTGGTAAATGGAGCAAGAAAATATATGGAAATTGGATTAAAATTATGTATATACGGTTAGAAGGATGAATGGTTGGTAGGAAGAATAGGTAATTTGTTGGACAAGTTTGTTGGCAGTAACAACTTATCATTACAGCGGAGAGGTTTGTTTATAATGGTTCAATTTACCATGTATAGAATATTAATCTTACAATATGTTGATCACACACTATTAAAAAGAGGCAAAATTGTTTTTTTTTTTAATCCTGTAATGTTGGGGGTTGGATATTTGGTCTCGTTAAAATCGAGATTTGCAAATTTGTCATACAATTTGCCTACGACTCATGTGAACCAAAAGTTCTCATAATAATGAGAGATAATTTTTTGCCCAGTAACATTTTAGGTAGTAACAATTTTGATTTGTTGCAATTTTGTTCCTATAATTTTTAATTGGTTCGGTTTTTAGGTAGTAACTATTCACCTGAAAAGGATTCTATTACGTTATTTCATCTTTTCTATCTGCTGCACATTGGTATATTTTCATTTTTCATTATATATATAGATGATGTGATCGTATTTTATATATATAATATATATATTTGTTCAACTGAAGTTAGTAAGTCCTAACTTTATCCTGAGCTAATCGTTTCTACCTATTTTTTCATTTCTTCTGGTATCCAAGAGCAGTAAAAGGGCGATCGTTGTACCCAAGTCTGGTAAGTAGCCAAGGGAGTGTTTGCAAAGTCTATAAATAAGTGATTCCGAGCTTCTAGTCACAAAAATATAAGTATTTTTGTGGTTAGAACATATTTACTAAATTAGTTGTTGTTTGTTCAGCTATGTTTAACACATCTGCTTATTCTTAACCTACTATAATATATACTTTTTCCATAGTATTGAATTCTGTACTCCTTGATTATGATCTAGTTTGGTGATGAAAACCTTTCATTAATGCAACTACCAAGATCTTTTTTGATGTATCAATTCATATAATATATTAGCTTTTTGGTTTTTCTCATGTGACAGGACATGGATATTGGCCCATACAAGTATTTAAATGAAAATTTTATTTATCGACTTGACAGACAGATGAATATATTTGTCCCTGAGGAATTAAAAATTATTAATACCATGTATATCAATCAGGAATCAACAATCTGCTACATGAGAAGGCAAATGATTGTCCAACGGTGCAGTTTCGTTTGGACAAACAACACTAATCTGATCATCATTTTCACAAAACTCCCTGAAGTTTGCCACTGTCCCCAGCTCCTCCACCTCTTCGATCACGAGATCGAGCCTCGCCACTGCCTCCACTAGCAATGACGCAAAGGCTGCAAACGGAAGTGCTTCCGAGAACTCTAGGCTTGTGATGGCAATCTGGCTTAGAGTTGGCCTTAACACCTTTCTCTCGACTTCTTCGCCCCCACCGGCTGCCGCCCTTTTGGATCTCCACGACTTCAATGCTGATGAGTCGGTTTTCACTGTTGACAGGGAGACTCCAGTGTCCGTCGCGGACTTTTGCCTGCTGGCAAAGGCGAGAATGTTGGGGCCGAGAAAGAGGCGCGGCTGGGATTTTAGGGCGGCATCGAGGTCTTGCAAGGCTTGGTGTAGGTGGTCGGAGAGAATGACAGGCGAGCACTGGCGGCGCTTTCTGATGCTGTTGGCTAGTTCTATCAGTGCTTTGTGTACTTCTCCTGCCACTCGAGTGCATGGATCTTTGAAAAGAGCTCGCACGGATCTTGGAGTCTTGAGTTTTCAAACCAGAGAATTATAAGATGATTGATTTTGTCTCAACTATATATCGAAATTAGAAACTGAGATAATAACAAGTTTTAAAATTATAAAAACCTCACTAGGTTTGATTTTGTCTTTATTTTAACGCCCAACTGTCGGGGTCTAAATCCGATATTAAAACTTAACACAAACCCGATTTGAAGTTACGAATGGAAATCGAAACACGAACACGACAGACTCTATGTTTTACACGATCTTAAGACATTATCCTGCCTGCTTATCATGTAATTATCATATTTTGTACCTTTTTTTTTTGGTTTGAACGTGTTTTGAACATAACTCTAAATTGATCCGAAAACTAAATACGAACATGACTCGACTTGACACTGCTAGCTAACTAATATTTGTATAAATCTAAGGGGAGTTTCTGAAAGAAAAAACGAACAAACCACAGTTTTTTTTCCCCACTTATCTCTAACTTCAGGAGGGGGTTTTGTAATTATCCCTTTAGAAACTATATAGATAGTGGTGAAATGCAAATTATAAACAATGAATGACCTGAATTTCAGTTTGAAGACATCCATGCAGAGCCACAATTGTATATCCAAAGTGTCGTATAACATCTCCCAACTTGACATACTGCTGCCATGGGACCCTGTAACAATGGCTTGAATGGCATGGCTCCCAACTAGCATGCAATGCCTGCACAAAACCCATAAAATAATTAAAAGAAAAGTTTTTTTTTGCGAAATTTAATTAATCATCAGAATACAAGGTTTTTTTTTTTTTTTTTATTACATGCATATATATATATAAAGAAAATAAATACCAATGTCTCATCAGTTGATTTTGAGTCCAGCACAGCCTTATAGCCCTTGTAGATTGGGTCATCTGATGATTTATCTTCGGCTGCGTTTGTATCTTCAGTGCTGAAGTATTCATTTACACAAGCTGCATATGTATGTAAAAATCTTAGTTGCAGCCTATGGGAGTGTTTGCAAAAACTTAGCTGGAAAATAATTTAGTGTTTGCAAATATTAACTTCTACTTTTTTGTGCTTCATTTAACCGAAATTGAAAAGTAAGAGGCGATAGTGGTTTAGATTTCTGATTCTAATTCTAGTTTCACTTTTATACATAAATAAAACTCTCTTACAATTTCCCCCCAAAACATTATACATGCGTTTATATCATATATATGATCGATGCTTATGAATCTAGTATGGTACACGTACGTACCTTGTATAGAGTATGCCAAGCCCTCAAGCTTGGACACAGTAGAATCATGAAGGTCTTGCCCCGACCAATTGGGGAAGATGAAGAGGCACATGAGGAGACAAATTCCACAGCCTATGGCGACAGTGTAAAAGCGGGCATGCGCTATCTCAAGCACGCTATGGACACGATAGCTGGAAACAGTAATCAAATTGAACGTCACCAGGAATATCACTACTCCATAGTCGTAATTTTTCTTTATGTAAGGGATAAATCTAATGTATGTAGCTGCCGTTCCTGTCATTGCAAAAATAATAATAACAAAAACCCCAAGTATCCATTATTAGACTATGTACACATTTTGGTTTTTAATTATTATTATATAAAAGGCGTTGTAGGTAGGTACATACCAACAGCAAAAACTGCGGCCCCAATGAAAATAGCGTGGAAAACCTGGCCGGTTTCTTGAGCAATGTAGTCCATCAGAAAAGCAAGCGATCCAGCTAGTAATGTGCCCAGCCCTCTATTTAAGCCTTTGCATAATGTTGCTCCTATAAATAATTGAAGATCAAGTTGAGATAGTACATATGCATAACCTAGCTAGTAATTGACATTAATTAAGCACGTACCAGCAGTGAACTCGAGCACCAGCACAACAGTCATGACAGCCCAGATTGCATTCTGGCCAATACCTTTGAACAAAGGCTCCGCCAAATACAACAGAGAAACCAATGTCAACGAAAACCCGACTTTCAGAGAGTGGAAAACCCTTCGTTCATCTTCTTGCCCGACCCGACAAATAGTCCTCCATGTCGACCCTGCCCATCTTTTCGTGCGTTTCTTTATCACATCAATATTCACTGTAGCAAATCCCATTTCCATGCAAGGCGACAACATCTATAAACACACACACACACACACGTATATTTGTATGTGTGTGTAGTCAGTACATGCTAGCCCTTCATTTCATTGTACATGTATATGGTATTTATATATATATATATATGGCAGGAGTTAGGTGGAACTGAAATTAGAATTAGGTCGAGGGAATATTAATATATATTCAAATTTATTTCAGTTTTTATCGTAGTAAAAAAGTTTAGTAAGATTTTGATTATAGAACTTAATTGAATAGAACACGTATACTTTTACACATGCTCGATTTGTTTTGCCAATTGAGTAGTGTTTGGGTAGAACTTCAGATATTAATGGAATAATAAATTTATTCAAGCTTAATTTAATGAGTCGGTCTCAAATAAAAATTTATTTTAACATTTGTATTTCAACTAGTTTTGATGCATTTTTCATCATAAAATTGTGGCAAATTAATTATGTCAGCAAGCTGTGAAAGCATGGGAACAGGTGGTAACTGTTTTCCTTTTAATAAATATATTTTCGAAGGAAAGGTTTGACTTTTGAGATTTCTTTACAGAAGAAAGAAGAGGATATAGTGATGTTTGTGCATATATTCACATGCTTCTTCCTTCTCCCTTTTGCGTTGGTGATATTGAGATATTCACATGCTCTCCGTTAGGTAATAAAGTTGGGCTGGCTTCTCCTAACAATATATGACAACCCCAACTCTCAGTGCATCTCCAAACCCCAACTCTTAAGAGAGATTCTCCGGTGTAACAGTGTTAATTGAATTTATGTGGCAAATGACATTGATATTTTATAAAAAAAGTTCTCAAATGCATCAATGTTAATGTTATATATGTGATAATTTATTTTATTTAATTTTTTAAAAAAATAAAGAGAGAGAAATAATATGATTGAATGATATATTTAAAATTAATTGTACACATTGTCAAGAGCAATGTCTAGAATTTAATATTGCTCTTGACAATGTCAAGCATTTAATGCGCCACATAATCATTTTAATGTGCCGCATAATTATTTTTATGTCATGTGTCATTTTTTCATTTTCCACATTTTTGTGTTGGAGATGCTCTTATAACTCTAAATATAATCTCTCTGCCGTACAATTATAATACTAGTTAAACACTCGTGTGCTAGACTAAATTTATTAAAAATTAAATATAAAAAATATTCATTATAATTATATAATTTTTAATAAAATCTTTTATCGAAGTCTCAATCCGGAGATGGTATATAGTGCATACAAATTCACTTTCCATGATGCGCCCAATTCATTGTGTGATGGTATACATATATTTTGTGCGATAATATACGTATGTTATGTGTGATGGTATTTGAGTAATATATGTGATATATATAATTGGCAACAAGAATATCCATCATCGCACAAAATATACATATTATCGCACAAAACATTCATATAATTAGGGACGGATTATTTATTTACGACTGGTTATGGTTTCCTCCATATTCAAATATATTTAAATTGATTTAATCATTAATTTTTTTGACATTTAGTGTTCTTAATTTTGGGATTTGACTAATTGCTAAAGTATTACTAATTTATTATTTTTTTTTGTTCAATTTTTATGCCTTTTTAAATTTAGAATGTGTCAAAATGTTAAGTAGTTTAAATTCAGATCTCCATGTTGAGCGAAATGGTGAGTTTAGAAAATATGAAGTTCTAGGGATGGAAAAAAAAGGGGATTAGATATCATGAAATATCAAAATTTGATTGTGCAACAAAATTAGAGACCAATAGTTGAATGATAGTTTGACAGTCACTAGTGCAGAAACTGCATATCCAAAAGGGTAATTCTACCTTTCCATAACGCATTTATATACATTCTGTAGTGACATAGTTGTAGAAAGTCTGTACTTTCCAAAACGCATTTTTTACCCTTCTGGATTGGCAGACTTTCTAGAAGGGTAAAAAAAAGGCGTTCTAGAAAATAAATTTTTTGTTCTAAAATGGTTCCATCCTATATTGATCCGCCACTTTCCAGAACATTTTTTTCGAAAATACCGTTCTGACATGTGACACTTTCCAGAACGATATTTTCAAAAAGACGGTCTGGAAAGTTATACTTTCCAGAACGGTTATTAGAAAAGACGTTCTGGAAAGTATCACTTTTCAGAACGTCTTTTTGAAAATACCGTTCTGAAAAGTCTATTTCTAGAACGGTTTTACAGAAGTTACCTTTTAGAAAGTTTAAAAAAATTTAAAAAAAATAAAATGAAAGAAGGAATACACCAAAATCACTAATAATAAATATTTCATTCATCCATCCGAAAACTCAACCATGTCTTAACTTGTCTCAAATCTCCTCAATATCAAACTCATAAACTAGTCATTTAATCTTGAAGCTAATCAGTAAAAATTTTTGTAAAAAAATAATAATTAATTTACTGCGGATTTGGGGGGCAGCTATTAGCAGAAGAGACCCTAGAACCCCACTCAAGAAGCTCTTTGCATGTATCATCCTTGTGAAAGTTTCTATTTGGCCTCTTCCTCTCCAAAATCCTGCATACTTGAGAAATTTCTCGCGGAGTACAGAAAGTTTGTCGGAAAGGTGGAAGTTTTCAGAAAAGAGTGCGAGACTTTTTCTCTTTAGAGTACCGATCTTTTCGGGTAAAGATGAAGAAGCCATAATAAAATGAATAATGGGAGAATGAACATATATAAGAAAATCAGGGCACGTGATCAAGAGAGAATAGTACTAGGGTTTCCTTAAATTAAGGAAACCCTAAAATTACAAAATGACAAATTGTTCAAAGTACAGACAAAAATTGTTTCAAAATATAGATTAGACACACACGCAAAAGAACAATCTAGTCTACATTATCGTAATATTCGCTATTCAGCTCTCCCCCAACTTGCTCGGTTGCCCTGGTGTCCTCTCCAAAATCTCGCTCAACTTGGGTGTTACCTTGAAGCTCATCCAAGTTGGCGCAGGTAGGAGAGGCCACAGTCGCTGATAAGGCCAAGGTCAGCGACTGTTCTGGGGGGTGAGAGGAGTCCAAGAAGATCTGGTGAACATGGGCAGCGAACTCCTGAGCCCCGAGCTGGTGGAGCCGCTCATCCTCCTCAACATATGTGAAGTTGGTAGGCTCTGGAGGGCTCTTCAGAGGAGTGAGGTGATTGAAAGGAACCGTAGGGTTCTCGGCAGACCACTTCTCTTGTGCGTCCAGGCCAAGGTGGTAGTAGACCTGGGCCTTGGGGAGAAGGATATTGTATAGTTCCATGGAACGAACGAAGGCTTTCCGGGTCACCTCCCTGGTCACTTGGATGAGCCTTTGCCCTTCCTCCGAGTTCAGGAAGTTGGCTTGCCCCCTGGACTCACCCTCAGCTCGACCTTCAGCCCGAGCCTCCATCGCCAGCTCCTTGCCCAGTGCCATCTGGATGGTCGCTTCTTCTCGGGCCCATCCCACTTGTTCTTGAGACTGTTGCAGCTCGACTTGAAACACCTTGAGCTCGGCCTGAGCTTTCCTCAACTCCGTCTGGGCCTCCTTTAGCTCAGGATTTCGCTCCTTCAAGCAGGCCACCAGCCTCTGCTCCCTCTCCTTCAGGGCTGCATGCTCCTTGGCCAGATTGGCGTTCATCATAGAGCCTTCATCTCGGGCTATCAGAACAACCCTCTTAACTGAGGCCTAAAAAAAAAAAGAATAAGAAGAAAAGGAGAGAGCAGGAGGTGAGATTATGCCTAAAATAAAATGGACATGGGACAAAGTCAATGACTAACCCTGGCCTCGTCCAGATAGTAGGACTCGATTAGCTCGGAGTCCGTCCACTTGTCCAGGACCCACCTGTCCGCAGAAGGGCAGTGCCCTTTGACAAAATGAGCTGCTACCATCCCTGAGCAGTCTAGAACAGACAAGCCATTGAAGAAGTTTTGGTTGGGGGTGACTATCCTTGACCCTGTAAGGGCCGCCCCCTTACTCGAGCGAGCGCGCTTCCGGGCAGCTAACATCTGCTCTTCTTCGAAGTCAGAAAGGACGATTGGCTCAGTTGCTCGAGCGGTATCTCTTTCTTACTGAGTTGCCCTTTCTATTCTGGTGGTCTCATCAGGCTCGACCGCTACCTCTAGTCTGGGTGGGAGCGCGAGCTCCTCAGAGATAGCATCCCTGGCCAAATCGCCAAGGGGTCTCTTCCCTATAGTAGGAGTAGCGCTCTGGAGAAGCGCTGCCATCTTTTTCTTCATCATCGTAGCTGCAAGGAGGAATAACCAGCGAAATGAATAATAATAAATGATAATAATAATAAAATGAAATGAGGAGGAAAATTCCAGATCTGGTAAACATTTAAGAAAGAGGTGAGTTGTTTTAGCTCTGCGGGAATACCAATCTCAGGGGGGCAGAGGGTCGTTCCTTTGTTGGGAGTTGAAGAAGCCCAGGATTTTGGGTGTGAGGAGCTTGGTCAGGTAAAAAACATGCTGATTTAGGGTGTGGATGGTCTTTTCCAGACGAGGGAGTCAATCTCCTCTGGATAATTAGGACTGAGCTGGGAGTGTGTTAATGGTCAACAGAGAAAAGCCCCAATCACCCGAGCACCGAATAAAGAAAATATTCTGCCTCCAGGCTTTCTTAGAGGAAGGCTTGTCGGTCAGGAATTGGACGCCAGCCCAGGTGGCAAGATATAAGAAGCCAGATGATGAGTTTTTGGCTTGGAATAGGGAGAAAAATAGTTGGGTAGTAAGGGTAATCCTGGAAAACTGGGTTGCCAAGTGGAGCCCTATCATGATTCCAAACACATTGGGTACAAATTGGTGTACCGGGATTTGATACAACCAGGATATGGTCAAGACAAAGGGATAGACAGGGAGGCTCAATCGGGCCAGAAATTGATCAATAAAAAAAGTCAGGTAGTCGGGAGGGGGTTGGCAAGCCCGCTCGCCCGCGGCGGGCTTCGTGAAGGAAAAATCATCAGAGATGGGGAATTTAGACCGTATCTCCCTAAGGGTGTGGTCGCTAACGGTGGATACAATGTTTTCGTGACAGTCGCCGGGAGGAGGAGGAAGTTGGCGGTTGCCGGGAACAGCCGTCGAGGATGTAGAGGAAGACGATAGACTAAAGGAATAGGAGGAAGATGAAGAAGTAGAGGCGGACATAATTGAAAATTACAGAGAACGGAAAAATACCTGGTTCTTAAGGGAAGAAAAACCTTGATTAGGGAAGAAGAAAACTAGAGATACTTGAAGGAAGAGGATGAGCGCTAAAGGGAATAAAGTAAAATTGTGAAAATAAGGAAGGGGATGGGTTTGAAAAACGAGTTTTTAGGAGAAGAGGAGATTCAATGGGATTTGTGCATTTAAGATGTGACAAAGCAAGGTAACCGGTAGGACACGTTATGGGGCATAACTGCTGAGGTGGAATAGGAGGCGTCACAGCCCTTCCCAAAAGGCGTGACTTATATGGGAAGATGATTTTGCGGGATCTGTGCAGTTAATGTGTGTCAGAGTAGGATATCTGAAGAGACGTGTAGATCTCAACCGACATGATTGGAACATAAAGTAGGTCAGCATCATACCCAACCATTTGGGGTGTACTGATTGGTGCGACCTGATCTGATAATAGGCTGTTAAAACAGCTTGGTAGCCTTAGACAGATCTGGTTGGGACAAGCTGAACTGGTGACCTTAGAAGAAGGAAAGCTGACGAGCCTATAGCCTGATAAGGACTGTCCTGACCTCATTCGGAGCCTTGAACAAGGTTCTAAGAGGTTAGGTTAGGGATTGGGAGAACTTGACAACAAGGCTGATCTGTTTTATGGAAGGAAGCTTCCAGGTCAGGTCGTCTTGAGTAACGGCCCGAGATTCACGGGTTTTCTATTTTCGAGATCCCAAAAAGACCCCACTTGGCGAAAAATATAAATATCTCATCCCCAAGGCTGAGAGAGGTATGACATTCTAAGTATTATTCTCCCGATTTTGCTTATTCCAATCTAAAACGCTTAACTGACTTAAGCATCGGAGAGGTTTTCACCGGAAAACCCCCTATGGTCCTTTCTAACGTGTTTTCTTGAAGCAGGTCAGGATCTCATGGAAGAAGCAGGTGTTCCTGGCGTAATTTTCAGGGCGAAACAACCCGTAGCTCGCCTTTTTCCCATGCCACCGAGAGTACTAACTCTCCTTCAGTGACAACCTGCGCGCCATTGAAAGCGTAGATAGGAGTTTTTACAGGTCGTACCTTTGTTTTAAGATGCATCTAATCCAAGCACTCCCGGTATAAGATATTAGCTGAGCTCCCATTGTCCACGAACACCCGTCCAACTTCATACCCTGCTACCTTAGCCTCAATCACGAGTGCATCATTGTGTTCCACCTGCAAAATGTGTCTTTCATCTAGACCAAAGGAGATCATAGGACCCGATGCTGGAGGTTGCCTATTAATGGCAGCGACCTCACATGGTCCCAGGCGGGCTGCCTTTGCGTGCCTTTTTCGTGCATTATTTTTATCTCCATCCATCGGCCCACCGAATATCATGTTTATTCTCCCCTTTTTATTCCCAGTGGTTCTTCCTTGTTCAGTCCATTTTTGTCCTTTATGTTGTGGTCGTCCTTCTATCTACACTGGCGGAGGTCCTCCCGGAGGTGGCGGGGGTAGTTGTTGTCCCTGATCTTGAGGTTCCTTATCTTTGTACTTTACCTCTTTTGAAGTGCCCTGCTTTAACTAGCTTTCAATCTCCTCTCTTAGATTCCTGCATCGCTTAGTTGAATGACCGTAGTTATGGTGGATCCTTCAAGAGAACTGAGATTTCGGGTTAGTAGAAATTATAGTGTAACCCTCCGGCCACCTGATATCATCAGGTACTTGGCATTCCATAATCCTGAACACCCTTGCTTGTGGGTATGCCAAGGGTGTGAAGTCCTCCTCTATCCATATTTTTCATTCACTTCTTATTTTCCCTCTACCGTCCGCTCCGGTGGTTAAGAGCACCCGAGCAGCTCGCCTTGTATCCCTCCGAGGCTTTGACCTCCTCGGAACCATTCTTTCTAATTCTGCAATCTCTTGCCCAAAGCGCAACATATTCTCTTCAATAGTCTCCTCTATGTGTATGTATTTTGTGCACCTATCCAGGACCTCCTCATACGTGTGTGAAGATCACTTAGCAAATGATTTGCGTAAGTCCTCCTTTCTCAATCCTTGGTGCAATGCCCCCGCCTTCATCTCATCCGTGGCTGCGGGCACCTCCAAGGTGGCCCTAGTAAACCAGGCTATATAGACTTTCAAGAATTCCCCAGGTCGCTGCACCATTGTATGCACGGTTTTATGTGTATCTTGGCCCTAGCAATATGCTTCAAGAAGGGTGACTTCATGACCTAGAAGATGGTGATTCTACCTGGTTCCAATTGATGGAACCAGTCTTGTGCTATCCTTCTCAGAGTAGATAAAAAGGCTCTGCATGCCACAACGTCTGTATACTGCCTTAACACCGCTTCATTCTCAAAACTCTGCACATGGCGGGTAGGATCTGACGTACCCACGTAATAGAAATCTAACCCTTTGTACCCCCGGGGTAATTCTGCTCTCAATATCCTTTTCAAAAATGGATGTCCTTTTGATTCTTACTTCATGCCCCCGTAACCTGCCTCTATAAGTCTCGTACTGCTTCCTGCATATTTCTCAACACACGGGAAGCTTGCGTCACTTCATCTTTATTTTCTTCTATATCTCGCTGAGCCTGTTGTTTATAAGGCCTCCTTCGTGATCTACTACCCAAGAACTGCATATCATCTTCTTCGTCCTCATCTGATGACGATGGGTATCTGATCGTGTATCGCCCCCATTTTGCGCTTCGGATTAGTTCAGAACTTGGTCTCCATGGTTCCCTTTCCATGATTTTCTGTTGACCTGGTGTTAAGTGTTCAGGCTTGTATTCCTCATCCTTCTCCTTATCCTCATCCTCCTCTTTATCACCTTCGCCCGCCAAGATCCCCTCTAACTTCTCTAGTTTGCTCGGAGGCACCAACCCTATCAAACGCTGAAGGAATCCCTTATTGACGTGACAAGTTCTCCCTTTTGGTAATTCCTTCCACTCTTTCGTTCCTATGTGAATGGTCTGTTTGATTAATTCCGGAGTCTTTTTCTTACTAGCTTCTCCCGATTTATCCATTTTTCCATTCTGTGGTGACGGTGGAGGTGTTGTCGTTGTCTCTTGGTTATTTGTTCTGCCTTGAGGTGATGTTTGTTCTTCCTCAACTTGCTTCCCTTTATCAACCTCTATCTCCATACTTGCCTCAGATTCAAAATCCAAGGTTTATGGTGTGATGTTTCTTCCATTCATGTTTTGTTCATTAAAATTCTCACGCCTTTTGCTCAAGGACTCGATGTCGCTCTTTCCCACAGACAACACTTAATGCAAGCAAAAAGATTGGTTCACCAAGAAAGAAAGTGCTGATAGAAATATATGCTAGACGACTTGATAGCCCTCCAGAAAGCTCCTGGCGACCTAATCAACTTGCAAAATAGAACCCAAGCCAGGCAGCGGACTGCCCCGGCGTAGGCCCTCCGATACTTAAAGTAGATATTTGTTCGAAAGAGATATGCGAGAGCTCAAAATGTAGGATCTAAAATAAACTTAGTGTAGAGAATGAGGCGTGAGTCCTCTTTATATATATAAGAGACGTGTTCCCAACCTAGGGTTCTCGTTTCCTATTAAAACTGCAATGCCAATAGCGGCCGACTTAGAATTAGGATTTCTCCTGTATGCTAAGTTACCATAGATATAGAGCTCTCGTTAAATTACTATAATGACCATGGGCCAACAACCACGTCCATAATTTTAGTCCGCCGGGACCTCATATCATGTTAGCCGTAAAGCCCAGCTCTCCATATCAAGCTACCACTTAGTACCGAGCTATCATAATACAATCCACTTAATAAGAGCTCTCCACCCTCATATAAGAGCTTGCCACTCTTATATGAGAGGTCGTCACTATTTATAATTTTACAAAAGTACGAAAATAACTTTATATTAGTATATTGTTAGTTTAATATGGAATTTTACCCTATTGCTCAATTGACATGTAATCTTCTCAACTATCATAATTATACAATTATATAGTGCTAGATTTGGACCTAGGTTCTCACATAGGGAGGAGTTCTCATTAAAATCCTCAAATATATATATATATATATGTATATATATATATATATATATATATATATATATATATATATATACATATATATATATATATATATATATATATATATATATACATACATATATACACACACACACTAGCGTAATACCCGTGTGAACACATGGGTATATATAGAATATATACACACACACATAATATAATACTGAGTGTACTAAAAAAATATAAGTTTTAAGAATAAGTAAATAATAACAATTAAAAATCTATTATTTAATTTACACACCGTAAACTTTTTTTATAAAGAACATTATAAACTCTATTTATATATCTACCATCATTGTCACAATAGAGTGTCTTCAATCATTTTGTAATTTTACTATTGGCATTGAAACATAAATTTGACCATTTCTAAAAATTGGTGGCACACACGGAATCAAATATTTATCTGTTGTATAATATTAATATAATAAAATATTTTTAATACTACACAAAATAAAGTTTCAAAAAGATAAATATTTTATTGTGAAAGAAATAAATAGAGGAGAATATAGACTTTTTTCTAAAACTATATTATTTGAAAGATTTTAATAAAAAATAACGGTGAGGGTATGTTAGATTTGATAAATACATTCAACAGTTTTATTCAAAATAAAATCATATTTTATAAATAATAAAGAAAATATCACATATTTTAAATAAGTTTAAAAAGAACAAAATTGAAAACATAGAACATCTCCAAATGTGTAATATCATATCATAATACAATTTGAGACCCATTGAAATAATCCCAAAAATTCCAAATGTATCATGCATTATCATCTTGTAAATAATATTAACAAATCAAATAAATATATACTTCACCTTCAAAATAGGTAGCTAACCCGTGAAACAAGAAATTGGTATGTGATAAGAATTTAAATAAGCACCTTAATCTGGTGGAGAATGTAATGGGGACAAATGAGGAATGAGAAATTTTAAAAAGTGAATTACGGATCATTATGAATTCTAGAAATAAAGGTCAATTTCATCTGAACAATTATTTAAGGACTATTAATAAACCCTAAATTACACAGGACAAACATGTATTTTCAAGATTTAGAAAATCTCATCAATACAGAAAAAACACGTGCACGGGGGAAGATTTTAAAAAAATCAACAACAAAATTGAAAGTTTATTTCATTTATAGTTCATGGAATTAAAAACAAAATACACATATTAAGTAAGAGTACCATTTGCCTTTGTGAAAAGTTCAACAATCACCCACAACTACATCTCAGTTCAATGATACACATAAATCGATCAAGGATTAAAAATTATAATCAGAAATCTAAACCAAAGTTCATTTAAGAATGATAAGGATAGACTGAAAGTATTTTTGGGAAGATTTTTAAGAATTATAAATATAAGGCGAGAGAGAGAGAGAGAGAGAGATTAGTATGAGTAAAAATCAGTGCTTTAAAATGTGTATCACGCAACATGTTGCGTTTTGATCTCAACATCGCGTAGCGTAAATAGCGCTATATATTGCGTGAACTATTTGAACACTTTATTTTAATATTACAAAATAACTACATATTTTTGTGAGTTATTTTTAATATAAAAAGAATTACTTATTTCTCAAAAATATAACTTAGAATATAATCTCAACAAATAAAGTATAAGGTCCATAAAATATCAAACAAAGATTATAATTCATAAAATAAAATAGAAAACAACAAATAAAATAGAATTCTACGATAATATATAATCAATACTTAAAGTTTTGTAAGAATATCTCGGAACAAGTTGAATGGTCTATCATGTAGATCAAATAATATAATTAAAAAAAAGGGTATTACTTTAACACGCTGGTTATTAATCTCATCAATTTGGCGTAGACACGCCAGGGTACACAGAAAAATAGTGGTATCAACCATTTTTAAACAGAGAAATATTATATAGTAGACAGAATAATAGTGGTATTACATAATATAAATAAAAAAGTGGTGTTACTTAATTAATCTCATTAATTATGCGTAGAGACACGAAGGTAGACATATAAATAGTGGTATCATTCATTTTTAAATAGAGAAATATTACAGGGTAGACAAAGAAATAGAGGTATTACATAATATAAATAAAAAAATTATTGTTACTTAAACACGCTGGGTATTAATACATATAAATAGTGGTATCAGACGATATTAAACAAAGAAATACTAATGTAGAGTAGAAAGAAGAAAAATAATTAACTAACACGATTTAACTAAAAAGAAAAAAAATGTACAGACACAGATTGAAAGAAAATCAAGGAGACATCCACGTGTAAGCATGAGTTTAGAGTACATTTAATTAGTAAAATAGGGGATACACACACACATGCGAACGTGCGATTTGGTTCATGTGAGAACCAATCTCATGATCTTAACTACTAGAATTATTAATACTATAATAAAAATAAAACTATTAACATGTGTGATGATGGGTAGGCAAGTAATTTGTTTACTTATACATATATATGGAAAATGAATCCCTACTCGCATACACAAAATTGGAGTTAATTGCCTTATATATGGAAGCAGATTATATAACATTCGTTATTTATGAGCTACAGATTATCACTTTGCCATTTGGTCTGCCATTGTTGTACTAAGAAGTATGCAACTTCTGTCATAGCCACACAAACAAAATCTTGTCGTTAGGTCTGGCGAAAATTTGGATACTCTAGGTAATTTGATTCTAATGTTTTCTTTTTGATGATAGTTTATGTATTTGTATTTTTCATGTATGGATATTAAAACTCAGACTACAAGGAATATATATATATATATATATATATATATATATATATATATATATATATATATATATATATATTAACAATCATCTGTACATGGAAACAATGTATCATTTTACGATGGTCTAAATTTATTTATCTCCTGTTCAGTTTGTTTTCAAAGTACAATTCGACGTATAATAATAAGCATCATTTTAAGCCATAAGTAGCAATTTGACATATACTAATAAGTGAATAGTTTTTGTTTTTTACAAAAATATTATGTGTTTATTGGTATAACGTCATCCATTTATGCCTTTTTATATTTGACTATTTATTATTGTAGTTGTCAATACATGTAGTGCTTCTCATGATTGTACTTTATCTATTTCCCCTGACATGTCCAAACACCACACACCAAATTGTGAAACTGAGTTGAAGCCATTTTTTGGGAAGACATTTGCAGAGTTGAAGGATGGTATCAAATTCTATAGGCAGTACGCAGTGATGTGTGGTTTTGACATTCGACTCGATGAAAACAAGGGGCTACATGATGGTTTTGTGACTTGGAAATAGGGTTATTGCTACAGAGAAGGAGAGAAGAATTTCGTAGAAGCCGATGTTGTGGATGATCTGGATGTTCCTAAAACAGGAGACGTAGAGTTTCCAGGCGACTTGGTTGTAAGGGTCGTATGGTTTCTCAGCTTTATACTGACACTTATATTAATCTCCATAATAGTTCCTAAAATCAATGGTATTTATGCTATATATTGCACTTTGTATTGCTTATAATATGATGATAATAAATACAATAGTGATAAGATCAGTACATTGTAATGTAGTTACGTAGGTTTATCTTCCAACCTTCGCAGTTGGTTAAACGTGCACTAGATATAGTAAAGAGCATTACAATGTATAATATGAAATTATACCAGTGTTAATATCATCCAATAAATCAAACATAAACAATGACATTAGAGGATAAATAATATTACCATATCATGAAGTTTAACAATGAGCAAAACAACTACACAAAATTATCACATATAAGCAATGCATGATTTCCTACAAGTACAGATAAATAATTTTACTGAGCAATGTACTACAAGATAACTAGCAATCTAATACACGATAAATAGAAATACTAAAATACTTAAAATAGTAAACCACATAATAATACGCAATAAAATTATCAGTAACAACCACTACACTTCAAAATTGGTAACACATATCTATAATAAAAATAGATAGAGTTCACATATTGACCATTTCAAAATTCCTCATATTATCACCCATGGAATATGTACTATCTAAGTTCACAAATTGACCACTGTGATCCAATCTAGTGGATTATCATCTGATTGGGGTGGGTAATATTTCTTTGAAATAAGTTGGCACATCTGAACAAACACCCTAATTTAAACAATAAAAAATAATTAAAAAAAAATACAACTTGCACATTTATTGAAAGCCCCACACCACATCTGCCCCAGTTATGACGACATACCCCCCCCCCCCCCCCCCCCCCCCCATGCATACTTTCACAAAAATGTCGGAATAAAATAAGAAAATAATGGATAAACAAAAAAAAAAGGATTAAAATTCAAATTAACAAAAGATGCACATATCGTAGTTTGGGGATAATCTTTCGTGTGGAATGCCAGAGTAGTTACCGCGAATCTGCCAACTCATGAGCCACACCTAGATCTAAACTGAAGATGTCAGGATTAGAAGAGAATCTTTTACTTTTTTTCTTCTTTTAGTTTTTGGCAAGACAATAAACCCTAAATTGATTAAGTTTAATTTGGGGATTTGAGGGACACGTGAGATGCATACATTTTTGTAGCGGGAAATTGAACTTCCATGGTCGAATGGACTGAAATACCCTCGTTGATGGAGCATGTGAGTCACACGCGTGGATTTCCGACATTTTTTTGATCGGAGATGCACTTACAAATTCTCGCATAGTACGGAATGCATTAAATTTAAAAAAAAAAATCCAAAAAAACGTATAGTACGAGATGATAAAGGAAAAATTTCCATGGAAGTAATTGTGCTTTGCTCTAATTGGATACTTTTGGTTAATAATTATTCATTTTTTAATATCAATTTAGATTCAAAGGACGATTGTTATAGGATTAAAATGCGACGAGAGGCTTAGATTTGAATCCCGTTTGATGTAATCTAATTAGATTATTTAATCGGGGTGTTCGAAAACCAGATCGTCATTGCGGTTAATTAATCAATTCAAAATTTGGGTTATCCTTGTTTTCCTTTTTATCAATCGCACAACCTCGGACTATTTTCTCTACTTTTTCAATACACTCGTTTAATTGATCTTTGTTATTAATCTTCAATTATACTATTGTCTTTTAATTTCCAATACACTCGTTTAATTTATCTTTTAATTTCCACCATCATTAATTCCCACCTCACAAAAACTTTTGTGGTTGCATTTGAAATTTTATTTACCAAATAATTTTATATCAATCACTTACTCAAAAAACACAAATTATATTCAATCATTATCTTACCAAAAAATTTCATCTCCCTAAAATTTTTATTTTCATTATTTCTAGTGAAAGAAAACGAAAATGAACGAAAGGATATTCAATCGCACCCTTGATTTTTGGAAACTCCCCCAAGGATGTATATGATTTTCTGATGAAGGGACAGTTAGCCAAACACTTGACAGCACAAATGTGCAAAGGACACATGAGAAAACGCCAAGCAGAAAAGTGCAGGAGAAAATATAAAGCAAAAGTGATCCCAGATGCATATGGCGATTGTGACCTTGCAGGCTACCATTACCATCTCAGCGAACACTACACGCATGAGGATGGTCTTGTGAAGAGATCTAAGGAGAGCTAAGAACCCAAGGCGGTGAAAAACCCTAAGTCTTTTACAATGTAAGAGTACATTTTCACAAATATTAATTCTATATATTGATTTACGTGTTTGAAAAAGTCATTCTGAAGTAGTTGAACACAGTCTAATGAGAAGAAGAGAAAAAACAGTAGTTTTTCTTTTCACTTGAAACTAATCCTGCTTTCATGAACTTCCCCTTGTTCCTGATGGCCTTGATCTCCATATTATGGCAGTCGGATCCGGGCAAATTTGATAGGGTATCTTTTGTGCAGGAACTTCAGAGACACTGCATGTAGCGCGATTGATACTCGATTAATTGAGTTCTTACCAATATTATTTTGTAATTTCTACCAATCCTAATGGCGTAAATATCTTATTATTTTCTTTTGTTTTTTCAGGAATAGGGATTAACTACAAAAATTACATTTGAGAAAAAAAAATTACAAATAAATAACCCATTGGAATTTGTTTGTCATACAAAAGTGCACCGTGAAGAGGAGTAAAGAGGGCGCTATTTGTAAGGCTTATACAAACCTTAAGGGGTTATTTGTAATTAATTCCAGGAATAATTATGAAAATATTTTAAGATGTGGCACAAGTTAAAAAAAAAAACAACTAGTTCTTGAGCGAAAGAAATGATTCATTGTTGATTACCAGTAACGCTAAATATATTGGTGAATATTAGATTGAATAATTAACAGTTTATATTACAAAATTTGCATTGAAATTAGGATTACTTGCACAAAGAAATAAGTCAGTATAAATGTCAACTAATAACCTTCACTGCGTAATTTTATTGTTATATGTTAATTTTACGAAAATTTCACGGTGTCATACCTCCCACCCATCTACATTTATAATCATTGATCAAAATATCTAAACTTGATCTAATGACTTCTATTAAGTGAACAATAATATCGTGAAGGCACCTCAGAGTTCTCCTAAATTTACATCTTTCTTTATATCTAAAACAAAAATAAGAGCATACACGGGCTAGACTCAAATTTCGATCACTAGCAAGTGAAGAGATCGCGACGGGACCACTTCGAGGTGTTCCACACTGCAAATTGAAGCAATTATAGCAAAACCTTGTGAAATTTAGTTTGGGTTCCTTCTTATCAAAATTATTGTTACCAATCGATTCACACGTGACATTTCTCAAAAAAACAAACAAAAAGAGAGAGAGAGGGAGAGAGAGAATCACACGACACACACAAAGAGACAATCTTTTTTTTCTGTGTAAAGCATCCTGGGAAATTATTAGTAGACTCACCTAAGCATAGATATTTCAATTTGAGAGAAGTCCATATTAGTCAAAGACTCTTGTATCGGAATACTTGTCGATGTAAGACTTGTTGGTTCCTTGATGGCAAGAACCTTACAACTCAAATTCCTTGTGGAATTGTTTCGTGGCGTTATCAACCTACATGAATATGTCGAGTTATTGTATAAAAATCAAACCATCTTTGCAAACAAAAACAAGTGAAACTTGCTTTGATATAACGAGGGATTGTATACAAATAATTATTCCAACATACTGACTTAAAATGTGATGTTCGTTACAGTCATTTAAACCTCAATATCATTAAAGTTTAACTACTCTGTCAATTTTAATATTCCATTTCCAATTTCACATTAGCTAAGTTGCTGGAATAATGCATCGAACCAACATATAAG
The DNA here is from genome assembly GCA_014905375.1 of Phtheirospermum japonicum. NCBI lineage: Eukaryota > Viridiplantae > Streptophyta > Magnoliopsida > Lamiales > Orobanchaceae > Phtheirospermum > Phtheirospermum japonicum. The sequence goes on from BMAC01000066.1 coordinate 210,463, forward strand.
CAAATCTAAACTTCTCAACGAGGAACACAAAGTTATCTTATTCTTTAAAAACATGATGTCCTCATTGACTCCGTGCATTCTTAAAATGCTCTTGATATTCTTTCAGTCAGTCATACAGCTCAAACAATCCCACAAGCTTAACTCTTATTATTATGCTAACACACTAAAAGGTAAAATGTTACATCCCAGTAAGGTTGTCTCTGTTTTGAAAATACTCCACTCAATAGGTTCAGTTTGCATACTATGAAGGTGCATTGAAAGATAATTAAGTTCTCGTTAAGCTAAATATCAAGGGTAATTGTTGTAATTCATTTTCAATAAAATGAATCATCCACATCGATAGAAAAATCTGGCCCACTACGCCTAAAACAAGTCCGAACTTCTTTCATACGTGATGTTGGGAAACGCATGCATGTACTTTATATTTGCTTGTTTTTGACGATTCATATTGAACAACAATAGCGAAAGTAACTCAATTTAATAATTATAGACTTTAATGATGATCATGAAGATGGGCGTATGAGAAATAGTAAGACAAAACATAAGTTTAAGTAGTGAATAACAGAAGATCGGAAGCACAATGCAACAGTTATCGTACTTACTTATTTTAAGCATCAGCAACAATATCAAAAATGACATTTTTGATCTACCTACTCCAAAGGGTAATTCCAGATACTTGGCATAGTGGTGTTCAGTAATCCCTTGTAGGAGAAGACAAATTTCATTGTTCAAAATAAAAGGAGTATTTTTTCTATGTAAAATAGAGGATTTATCAAAATTAACTTGCTGGTCAGAAGCTTTACAAAACATAACCAAGATATTATTCACTAACCTAGCATGGGCACTATCAGCCTTACAGAAGATATTAGAGTCATCTGCAAAGAACAAATGAGTGATGACAGGAACAAACCTACAAATTCTAACCCCTTGGAACCCATCAAGGCAGACAGTCTGGTTAATCAAATTGGATAGTGCCTCAGACAATAAGATAAACAAATAAGGGAAAAGAGGATCCTCTTGCCTAATCCCTCTAGAAGGGGTAACATAACCATCAGCTTGCCTTAATACAAAAAGAAAAAGAAGAGGTTTTTAAAAAGGCCAGGACCCAAGAGACAGAAACAGAAGAGAAGCCCATTTACCCATTTAGAGGCCAAAAAGTTCCATTCAACTCTATCATAAGCCTTGACCATATCAATTTTAAGAGCCATAAAAGCATTCTTGTCATAAACTCATTGATGAACACACTCATTAGCAATGACAACATTATCAATAATCTGACTCCCAGGTTTAAAGGCAGATTGATTTTTAGAGATACAATGCTGAAGGACAGGTTTTTGTTGGCAATAATTTTAGAAATGAATTTATAGGTAACATTACAAAGGCTAATAGGTCTGAAGTGAGAAATAGTAGTAGGGCTCTTCATTTTGGATATAAGGGCAACAAGGGTATTACTAGTGGTGTTTGGGATTTTAGCAAAATTAAAAAAATCTTGGACAACATCAACATATTCAGCTTTAATAGTATTCCAAAAAAAATTGAAAGAGTGGGGTCATACAATCCATTCCTGGTGCTTTAGAGGGATGCACATCCATCAGTGCAGCTCCGATTTCCTCCTCATTCACATGTTTAGTAAGAGTGCAGTTCATCACCGGGGATACTCACAGGGATCCCATCCAAAAGATCATCATCCACCACAGGACTACAAGAAGCAAACAGATTGGTATAGAACTCCTCAGTTTCTTTCACAATATCAGCCCTACTTACATATTCAGTACCATCATTCCTGACCAACTTCTCAATGCAATCGACTTTCCTTCTCATTTGGGTACAAGCATGAAATAAAGAGGTATTTTTATCCCCCTCTTTAAGCTACTGAAGCCTAGCCTTTTGTCAGTCCATCCAAAATATTTTTGCATTCCAGGATTTTACAAGCAGAGTTTGTCTTCCATTCAGAATTCCATCTCAACAGAGCCATCCTGCAATTTTTTGTCCTCTTCAGGATTTGGATCAATGTGGTGCCTTGGACAGGTGTAAGCCAAGCTTTCTCAACAACTTGCAAAATACCCTCTCTATTGGTCCACCTTGCATCAAAACAAAATCTTTTCTTCAACAAAACTTGGGTAAAACCATTTTTGAACATCAACATACAGTGGTCAGAGGAGTGCATAAGTTGATGAATTACTTCAGCACAATCAAACCTGGAGAACCACTCAGGGGAAGCAAAAATTATGTTCAATCTCTCTTTCACAAACCCCTCCCTTCTCTATTGTTAGCCCATGTAAAAGGGTGGACCTTAAAAGGAAGTTGAGCCATACACACGTCAGCAATAAACTGGTTAAAGGCAGTGAAACCACTACCTCTGACCTGGATCTCCCACCTCTTTTTTCAAAATATGCACAGAGGTATGTTATGTTCTAAGTTAGAACGTCACAGGCAACTGCGAATTAAAGAGATAGAGAAGGAAGTAAGGTTTTCTTGAGATCCTAAACTCCTAAATCCCTTGTTGGGAAAAAACTTAGCTTATTGTTTCATAGTAGAATAACCATTGTTTATAATAAGGGTTGATGATATCTTTTCAAATATAAACGCAGTACTTAAGGTAATACTCCCTTACTGACTAACTTGAAAAAATAAATAAAAATAATGCTACAAAAAACGAATAGGAAGGACAATATTAATTTATCTTAAGAATCCACTTTTTAGTTTCTTGCTCGCTGGTACTTGCGTCCCCAAAATGCATCATCCCTCCCTTATGGGACATGAAGCTTGTCCCCAAACTCCGCCAAATTCTCCCAGGAGGCATCCTTCCTTCTCTAATAGGCCATTCCATTGAACAAGAACCTCTTGTACACCGTGATTCTACTAATTCGGAGAACGACCTTATGTTGTAGCAATATCCAACCTTCTACTGCTGGTGGAAGTGGCGCACTGACAGCGGGCACGGGCCCCTTGTACTCTTTCAATAATGACACATGGAACACATTGTACACTTTAGATTTCACCGGAAAGTCTAGCTGCCACTTTCCCAATCTTATCTAGAACTTGAAAGGGACTAAAGAAAAGAGGTGCTAATTTATTGCTGCCATGGGGACGCAAAGAATGCAGGCAGTAAGGCTATAATTTGACCCAAACCCACTAGCCCAGCACGAAGTGCACATCGCGATGGACACGGTTGTAAGTATGCTCCATACGTGATTGTGCTAACAACAAATGATGAATGGCAATACAAAGTAACTCATCCCGAGATAGCAAAGCTTCATCTACTGCGTGCAACTTGGACACCCTTAGTTCATAAGACAATAAGCAAGGTGGAAGGCGACCATAAACCACTTGAAATGGAGTTGTCTTGAGAGGAATGGAAAGAAGTATTGTAACAATACTCAACCCATGGCAGGACGTTCACCCAATGTTTAGGATGGTCACCAACCAAGCAACGTAAATATATCCCAATTGTGCGAGTGACCACCTCTGTTTGGCCATCCGATTGGGGGCGATAAGCTGATGTGAAATTCAATTTCGATCCGCTCAAAAGGATCAATTCCTTCCAAAAAGAGCTTTTGAAAATCGGGTTACGATCACTCACGGTGGATTCGGGTAATCCGTAACTTAAACACGTGGAAAAAAAATTGTGAAATAGTTGATGTCGTGTAGGGGTGCTGGAGGGCGACACAGTGCGCATACTGAGAAAAACAATCCACCACTATGTAAGGCACCAATTTATCACCAACTTTTGGCAAACCTTCGATAAAGTCCATAGAGATATATATTTATGTTGCTGACATACTGCACAACTGGACACGAAGGTGCTCATCATTTTGTTCAAACCTGGTCAGTGAAGTGCCAGCGAACGCGGTGTATTGTCTTTTACTGTCATGAACCTCTTTTAAAATGCGTTGACCAAGGTAAAATCGAGAGTAACAAATATATTGCCATTGTGAAGAATAAAACCTCCTTCCTCCCGCCAAGCCGAATAATCAGTTTGTGTACAAAGTTGTCGAAAAGGAACAAAATCAGCTGAGTCACACACGACCCCTTTGATGTCCTCAAAAAGTGTGGAATGAACTACTGAAATGGTGCAACAACCCTCTCCACACTGGCCACGATGAGACGATGCATCTGCAGCCCCAATAAATTTCCCGAGTTTGTACTCGACTGTAAAATCAAACCCCATTAATTTACTCACCGAACGCTGTTGAGGGGAAGTGGTCAAACATTGTTGCCAGAGATATTTAAGATTGTAATGGTCAGTGCGAATGAGAAACAATTTACCCCACAAATAATGCCGCCAGTGCCGAACGGCTTGTGCAAAACTAATAAGCTCTCGTTTAAATTCAACCAACTTCATGTGACAAGCTGCTAGCTTCTTACTAAAGAATGCAATAGGATGCATATCTTGCTTTAAAATAGACCTAACACTTGTACCAGAAGCATCACATTCTACACTAAAAAGCATAGAGACATTAGGTAGCGATACCGGTACCAAGATAATGTCATTTTCAAGCCACCATATGCCGCCTCCGCATCCTCTTTCTATTAAACAGAAATCTTCCAAAGCAGGTTTGTTTTGGAAAATTTCCGAACGGACAATTTTAGCGAGGTAGCTTTAATTCCATACCCCTGAATGAATAATGGTAGAAACCTACCTGCCAAGCACAAAAAACCTCGGAGTGTAGTAGGGGAGGTAGCCCTTCACCAATCTAGCAAATTTCCACCCAAGATTTAATAGTTGGTCCATTCTTAGTCTTGGTAAAGTCCATCTTGTTGCAATAGAAATGAACAAGAATAAATAAGGGGATGCTTGGTTGGTGGGTTTAGGGAGTGGGGAATGGGAAAGGGAATTAAAGTGGTGGTTGGTAACTAAACCACTATGGGTTTGATTGTCCAATTTTTGGTATTAAGCCATACCCCCCACAAATGGGGGTTATCAAACCCATTAACCTCCACAATCAAACCCATTCCCATTCCCAACAAATTCACCAAGCATCTCCTAAGTTTTTGATCTTCTCAGCATCGGCTGACACTCCCGTGCTATCGATAACATGCCCGAGGCAGCGCACATGATTCTCCCCAAACACATATTTGGGCTTCTTATGAAACAGATTATGCTGCAATACTTCGAAAACTCGTTGAATGTGCACAAATGTTCAACCCACGAGCATTATAGATTAAAGTATCGTCGAAGAAAACTAGCATAAATTTTCAAAAAAAAGACCAAAATGTCATTTATTAGTAATTGGAATGTGGCAGGGGCATTTGTGAGACCGAATGGCATCACCAAATATTCAAAATGGTCGTGGTGTGTCTGAAAAGCCGTCTCTTCTACGTGTTCACGAGCCATATGAATCTGGTGATAACCAGAACACATGTTAAGCTTGGTTAACACCCGTGACCCGTATAATTCATCTAAAATTTCATTAAAAATCAGGACCGAGAACTTAACTTTAGTTATTTTAGGTAGTTCGCGTAAAATTATAACTAGAGTTAATAGTCTGGTTGTTAATTGTAACCCTATCTCAAAAATTATTATAGTACAAACTTCTGTCTTGGCAGCGCCCCCAAAGTCAAATTCTCTCTTTGATGAACTGGGTAAACAAATTCCTGTATCGTTTTTATTACTTCTCTTTTTCATCATATTACTTCTAATCCTAACAACTTGTATCAAGAGCGAGGTTCGGAGAGAATATGATGGGTGATGGAAAATCGCCAATTGAGAAGTTTGACGGAACAGATTACGGGTTCTGGAAGTTGCAGATCGAGGATTACCTGTACAGTAAAGATCTGTATCAACCCCTGGGTACGAAACCAGAGGCCATGAAAGAGGACGAATAGAAATTGTTGGATAGAAAGACGATGAGCGTGGTGTGCTTGTCGCTATCCAGAAACGACGCTCTCCACACAACTAAGGCGAAAACTACGAAAGAGATGTTAGAGACGTTATCAGAGATGTACGAGAAGCCATCGGTAGCAAACAAGGTTCATCTTATGCGACGTCTTTTCAACCTAAAGATATCAGAGGGTACTGCGGTTGCCGATCATCTCAACGAGTTCAACAAAATACAAGCCCAATTGAGCTCGGTTGATATTGATTTTGATGATCAAGTCCAAGCCCTAATTTTGCTGTCCTCTTTACCAGAAAGCTGGAGGAACGGTTACCGCTGTTAGTGCTTCAGCAGGGAAGGAGAAGATGAAGTTTGATGAAGTTAGAGATCTGATTATTAGTGAAGAAATTCGCAAAAGAAAATCGGGCATAACTTCAGGGTCAGCTTCGAGTACAGAGAATAAGGGACGATCACAATCAAATGGTAAGTTTAATCGAGGTGGATCTAAATCAAGGGGCAGAAGCAAGTCAAGAAAGGATAAGAGTGAGATCAAGTGTTGGAATTGTGACGAGTTAGGTCACTACCAGAACCAGTGCAAAGCACCACTGAAGAAGGACAACAAATCAGCAAACACAACAACAAAAGATATAACAGATGCACTTATTTTGAGTGTGAGTTAGAATCGTGGGTTTTGGATTCAGGTGCATCGTTTCATTCTTGCAGTAGTACTGAGGTCATGGAACAGTATACGTCTGGCAATTTTGAGGAGGTTTACCTTGCTGATGACGAGCCTCTGAAAATTGTGGGAAAAGGAGATGTCGGATCAATACTCCAAATGGTTCTATATTGCAGTTGCGTAATGTGAGACACATTCCTGGTTTGAGAAGAAATCTACTTTCAGTAGGGCAGCTGGATGACGAAGGTTATGCTGTGACCTTTGGCTGTAGTAACTGGAAGATAATCAAAGTAGCCATGGTGATAGCTAGAGAAAAGGAGGGTACGTTGTACATGACAACTAGTACCAAAGATTGCATTACTATCGCTGAAATTTTTTGGGGGGTATTTTACGAAGTTCCCGTAAAATTATAACTAAGGTTTTCTTGTTATAAATAGTCTGATTGTGTAATTGTAACCCTATCTCAAAAATTATTATAGTACAAACTCCTGACTTGGCAGCGCCCCCAAACGTAGTCAGAATCTCTCTCTGACGAACTGGGTAAACAAATTCTTGTGTCGTTTTTATTGCTTCTCTTTTTCATCATATTACTTCTAATCCTAACAGGTCACCGGGTCGTGAAGGTGGTAAGGTTGTAACTGTTACGAAATACACACGAAAACTCGAGTAAAAGAGCCTCTAATAGTGTGCATTAGAGACGAGTTGGATTGAGTTAATGGCCAAACATGTCCTTGATTTTCACCTGACCACAAAACCTCGCGACTATTGAGCATGAACCTCATTGACAATGCACTAAAATCCCATCAAATTGATCCCAACGAACTTAGCCAATTGACCCAAGTACCATATTAAAACCCACCAAAGGAATTAAGAATTAATTGACTACAAAAGAATCTGAACCATGGGATACGCGGACATTATCACAAACGCCGAACCTCCTCAAACTTTCGCCATTTGCAACAAACTTTAATCTTGGGCGAGGCCGAGGCTATAATTTCAACTCCGAGCAGTAGAGGCATTCAAAAACCTATGTGTGCTACCTTAAGCAATAAGGGGCTTATCCGCGATAGATACACACAATTTCATCTGCTGATTCCTCATCTTCCAGTGACATCCGCTGATTCCTCATCTTCCAATATGGGTGTCGCCAACTCTTCGTCATTAATTCCTAAAACTCAAAAGAGATGCTTGCATCGGTGACCTCTGTACAAAGTTTCGTAGTAGTTGAAACAAAGGCCCTTAGCCTTGCGTGCTACCTGTTCAGACAGAGAGAGACGCTTGATCAGTGGAGGTGTGGGAGTCAACTTTGGAGTGGGCTAATGCGATGTGGATTTGGAAGTAGCAAGATGGTAATGATGGAACTTTGTGAAGGGCGAGGTGTGTGTTGAGCTGGCTGGCGAAATGGGTTGAGGCTCATTAGTTGTAATTTAATTTTCTGGAAAAATCACGGGCCCAATTCATAGTCTCAGACAAAGAACTCAACGTGCCAATTTTCCACATCAATCCGTAACAATCTTTTAAGCCCTACCATGAAAAGGTCCACTTGCTGATCCGGTCAAATTTCACGGTCCACTTGCTGATCCGGTCAAACAGAATTTGTTCGCTCCAACACGTGTTGAAATTAAAATATATATGTATCAATATGCCGACCATTTTAATGGAGTTTGGCAAGTTCGCCCAAGGGATTATTTCTGCGCAGAGGTCCAAAACAAAACTTGCAATGTTCTTTGAAAATGATCCAACTCATTGGCGGTTCATTCCTGGTGATTTGAAAATAGTAGAGGTGTGTTTCCCAGTGATGTGAAAAGCAGCCAATTCGACCTTTTACTAATTCAGGGTCCAGGCGTTGCGGAAGTAGATATCACAACGATGCAGCCAAATTAAAGGAACCTCAGCACCAGTGAACAAAGGAAAATTCACCTTACAATATCGTGGTTGTGATAGTGCCTCCTTAGGCCCCTTGCCGAAATTTAGTGGCGTGCCATTTCCGACAAAGATTTGTATTTCCAGGTTTTTGAGTGCAAGCGCCTCCTCTTTAGGCCCCTTGTAGGAATTTAGTGGCGTGCCATCTCCGACAGTGGTTTGAATTTTCAGGTTTTCGAATATTATCAGCTTCGCCCTATCTTTGTTTAGCAATTGTGTTATTGTTTGTTAATTCGCGGATGGGTTTTTTGGGAGCTCGGAAGTTTGGGTTATCGGCTATTGGATTGCACATGACGAGGCAACAAAATCAAATATTATGTTATAAGTTAGAACGTCACATGCGGATGTGAATTAAAGAGATAGAAGAACGTAGGGTTTTATTGAGACCCTAATGTATGTAACAGGCCTAGGTCTAGGCTCGAGGTAGGGCAGCGGAACTTGTCCGTGCAGCGCCGAGCATGTCGACTCGGATAGCTCAAAAGCGGTTTAATACATCTCGGCTACGGTCAAATCGAAAGTGCTTGAGGGGATCACGTAAAAAGATAAAACGCAAGACGGAAATAAGGAAAAGAGCAAGAACTTGAACAAGAGTATGTTGGAAACAATAATTGTATTAGACTTCGAGAAACTCGTTGATAACAATACAATAGGACGAGGGGCCTATTTATACTAACACTACTACGCTAGGGTTAGGGTTTCCCCTCCTCCAAGCTACCGACTTAATCGAACTATGATACATAAAATCCTAAACTCGGCCCACAAAAACGCATGGGAAAACCGCGTTTTCGGAGAGTCCTAAATCAACCTATGCGCTAAACAAGGAAAGAAATATATAAGGAAACATCTTAGCTAAGGACGCCTCCTCTGGGCTTTGGCCTCGGTCAGACCAGATGGCCTAGCTTCTAGAATATTCGGGCGTTGGGTTTTTCGCCAGCGTCCGAAAGCAGCCTGACTTGCTGCGCATCTCGGCCCACGGACTGACACAGGTGCTTGACTCGTCAGCCTAACTTCTCGATGGCTACGGCCCTCCTCTCATAACTCATGCGCCATGACTCGCGTCGAGATTTCATGCGTCATCCCTGTCGGCCCACTCGCATAACTCGGATCCGGAGGTCGATCTGGCACAACCTCTCGTCCATTAGTGTGACCTGCTCGCCTACGTCAGTGACCTCTCGGCGAAGAGTCTCGCCCATCTTCGAGACAAGGCAGGATGTCTCGGCATTTCGAGTCACGGCGGCAATCCGACAGACCTTGCCCGTGACACTAAGCTCCCTAAATCCCTCGTTAGGAATAAATTTCTGCTTATTGTTTCATAATAGAATAACCCTTATTTATATTAAGGGCTAATAATAGTTTTTCAAATATAAACACTAGTAATTAAGGTAATATTTTTTTACTAAGTAACTTGCAAAATAAATAAAAATAATGCTACCAAAATAGAATAGGAAGGACAATATTAATATGTCTTAAGAATCCCCTTTTTATTTTCTTGCTCGATGGTACTTGCGTCCCCAAAATGCATCAAGGTCGTTGGAATCATCCCCCAAAATCAACAAATTCCCCAATTTGCTTCTTCCCCGACTAAGAAATCCTCATTGTGACAATTGTTGTTAAATTGGATTTAATTCATTTAATAGTGCAGCAAAAATTCGTCTTAACGAATATTGTAAGCTCAATCTACGTTTCGTGTAGATAATCGTAGCATTTTGAGTTTCTCAAATCCATTAAAAGTGAGTGAGAAATAGTACTTCGAAATTGAACGGTTGTTAGGTGTATTTTTGTTTATCCCACATTTAATGATAATCAATGTGGAAGGGAATTTAAAAGTGATTACATTTTAATGAGTGGACATCAAGTGACCCAGCGGATATTGTGGACTTTGTGTGAACAAAGCTCACGCGGGCCCTCGGACTTGGGTTCGTCTGTCCAACTCCAAGGAGCCGGAAGCGGAGCCGAGCGGAGTCGAGCCCGAGCCCGGACCCGGACCTTGGCCCTTGGCCCTTAGAGAATTGGTCCGATTGATTGGTCTAGTTTGGTGTCCCGAATCACCCCAGGCTACCGTTTTAGCCACTCCTGACTGTTCAGGTACGTTTCAAACGTACGAAAATGATAAGTAACGTTATGCAACTTAATGCATGAACGTTATTTCACCTGACCGTCATTATGCTGCCTTTAATACCACACCGATGGAACCCCTATATAAGGGAGAGAGGTCCATGCTTCAAGACACACAACACACCTCACGAACACTGCATACAAGCCTTCTCTCCATACTGCATTATTTCTTTCTCGTAGCTCTGTCCAAACTCTTCCTGTTCGCCGGAGCTCTCGTATTTACGGTGCTGTTATACTAGAGACGTAGTTATTTTATCTTTGGGGACAAATTGCCAAAACCGAAGAGCACTACCGAGACAATTTCGTCTTGCGGAAAGAGTTTCAAACTCGACTCGACTAAAGTTACCTTTCTCTATTTTACTTTTCTATCTTCCAGTTATAGTGATAGTAATATTCTTAATTGTGCTCATATTTACAACAATCGCAAGACGAAATTGTGCTTTAATATCACTATTAGAAGATGTCTACCTCTAACACTGCGACCGACTTTTCATTTGGATCGACAAGCTCGACCACTCTTGCTAATACCTCCTCCGCTTTCCCTAGCATTCCAACGACGCTATCTGCCCCTGCAGTCACGAACAACTCCACAATTGGCGCGTCTACGCCAAGCATGAACACCACTCATGCTGATTTTCTCCTCCACCAAGGGACTCTCGACTCCCTCCTAGAGACGTTGACGAGGCGCATCTCGTGGACCAAACCGACCTCAGCCACAGCTTCGGCAGCTGGGACGATCACTTATGGGATGGGGACTTCGGTCCAAACTGTGTCTGCTTCGGTTGTAATCCATCCTTCTAGGATAACGGGAATTACGATTCCAAACATGTTCGCAACTGCTCCGCCAACATATTCATCTGTTTCAACTACCCATTCAACGGGTACAATGGGATCGTTTGTTCCGACTATGACCGCTACGGTGCACTCCTCACGGATTATGCCTGCCGCGGAGAAGCCTTCCAAATTCAATGGTGAAGGCTTCAAGAAATGGCAACAAAAAATGTTGTTCTACCTTACGATGCTTGCATTCGCTAACTTCGTGAAGGAAGACGAACCAGCCACTCCGAATGAGTCTGAGACCAGTTTCACTATTTGCGCCGCCTACGATAATTGGCACAACGGTGACTATCTGTGTAAAGGCTTTCGCCTGAGTAGCCTGGAAGATAGTCTATGTAACATGTACTCGGACGTAAAGACCTCCAAGAAAATCTGGGAGGCACTCGAGAATAAGTACAGCTCCGACGAGGCTGGTACTAAGAAATTTGTAGTCACAAATTTCATGGACTACAAAATGGTTGATTCTCGCCCGGTTATGGAACAAGTTCAAGAATTTCAAATGCTGGTGAACGACGTCCACGCCAAGGGGATGGTTCTTCCTGATGCTTTCACGGCTGCAGCCATGATTGATAAGTTTCCTCCGAACTGGAAAGACTTCAATACATATCTCAAGAACAAGCGAAATGAGATGTCTCTTGAAGATGTAATCTGAAAGGTACGAATCGAGTCCGAAGTTCGAGTTCAGTACCAGAAGTCGAAAGGTTTGATCGAACCTCGGGTGAACCTACTAGAACGAGGAGACAACTCGAAGAAGAGGCCGCGTCCTGGCAACGCAAATCCGAAAGCTCCTTCTCAGAAGTTCAACGGTAATTGCTTCAATTGTGGAAAACCTGGACACATGTCTAAGGACTATCGCAAGCCAAAGCAAAAGAAGGTCAGGCCGAGTGCCCACTTAGCCGAGAGAGAGCTAACTAGTGATGATCTAATTGTAGTTATCACTGAGGAAGCTAATATGGTCGAGAACCGTGGTCAATGGCTCATCGACACTGCTGCAACCGTCCATGTGTGTGCAGACCGAAACTTGTTCTCCAAATACCATCCCTGTGAGGGAAGGAAGTTGATCATGGGAAACCAAGCCTCTTCGCATGTAGCAAGTGTTGGTTCGATTGTCCTCAAAATGACCTCCGGCGAGGAGATCACTCTGAATGAGGTGATGCACGTTCCGGACATCTGGAAGAATTTAGTCTCTGGTTCAATTCTAGTTAGTCGTGGTTTCAAACTTGTATTTGAGGCTAATAAGTTTGAATTGTCTAAATTTGGAACACCTCTTGGTAAGGGTTACCTTACAGATGAATTATTCAAACTTAGTGTAATGGCTATACGCCCAAAACCTGTCATTAATAAAATGGCTTTTGATTCCTCTTACCTGACTGAGTGCTCCAGTTTATGGCATTGTAGATTAGGCCACGTTAACCTAAATGCAATAAAACGATTGTCAAATCTCAATATGCTTAAAGTAAGTGAATTTGTTGATAAAAGTAAGTGTGAAATTTGTGTAGAAGCAAAAATGACAAAGTTACCATTTAAATCGGTAGAAAGGAGCACGACACCTTTGGAATTAATTCACACGGATGGATGTGATTTAAAGTTTGTGCAAACCAGAGGTGGCAAAAAGTATTTTATTACTTTTATTGACGATTGCACAAGGTATTGTTACTTTTACCTTTTGAGAGGTAAAGATGAGGCTATTGAAGCTTTTAAGAATTTCAAAAGTGAAGCCGAAAATCAACTTAACTGTAAAATCAAATCTATTCAAAGTGATAGAGGAGGAGAATATGTAGCTCCATTTGAAGAATTGTGCAACGAAAGTGGCATTCGTTGCACAATTCATCAAACTACAGCTCCGTATGTACCTCAATCGAACGGCGTTGCTGAACGAAAGAATCGTACTTTGAAAGAGATGGTAAATGCATTGTTGATTAGTTTTGGGTTATCTCAGAACATGTGGGGGGAAGCTGTTTTAACGGCTAATTTATCCTCAATAAAATTCCACATAAAGGTAGGGACAAAACTCCCTATGAGTTGTGGAAAGGTAGGAAACCTTCTTATAAATATCCCAAAGAGTGGGGGTGTTTAGCGAAGGTAGAAGTGCCTCTACCCAAGCGAAGGGAGAGAGGTCCATGCTTCAAGACACACAACACACCTCACGAACACTGCATACAAGCCTTCTCTCCATACTGCATTCTTTCTTTCTCGTAGCTCTGTCCAAACTCTTCCTGTTCGCCGGAGCTCTAGTATTTACGGTGTTGTTATACTAGAGACGTAGTCGTTTTATCTTTGGGGACGAATTGTCAAAACCGAAGAGCACAACCGGGGCAATTTCGTCTTGCGGAAAGAGTTTTACACTCGACTCGACTAAAGTTACCTTTCTCTATTTTATTTTTCTATCTTCCAGTTATAGTGATAATAATATTCCCAATTGTGCTCATATTTACAACAATAATCTATCAGCTCGAGAGGTACTTGCAGTTACAAAAAACAAACCACATCTTTTCCTCACAATCTTTGATCGCACACCCCAGCTTCACACAAAAATCACAAAAATCAGTAGTTAATATATTAATAACCACTACATTCTGGGCCCAACCAGAACATCCCCCTCTTCCCAACAGTATCAACTGTACACCACCTTTTTTCAAGTGTCGATTTTTATAAACAGTAGCAATAAAGTTTTTCTTTTATTTATTTTGTTTCAGATAAAAAGAAAATATTAGGGAGTTAAGTCTAAAGGACTCCTTATGCTGGGAAATTGTAAAGGGTCCTCACAAACCTCTACAATTCCACACATTAACCTTCATTGATCACCTTGAGGCCATTATGGGCTAGCATCCTCCACCGTTGTATATCTTGGTCACTATGTGGCATGGTTCTTGCTTTCTTTCCAGTCCCTTGATAGACCTCCATATTCCCATTCTCCCAGGTTCTATTTTTTTCACTACTCATACCCACTGACTCAGCTTTATGATTTCTTTTCAACATCTTTTGATCGAGAGTACTTTGGCTAGTGATGTCCTTGAGAGGGACTCTCGAACATTGAGAAACAATAGTAACATTCACAAGATTTAGATTTTCCTCAATACACACATCGAAGCCCATATGCTCCAATTCAGCACCAGAAGTCTGCAAACTTACAAGCTCCACACTCCAAGTTTTCGCATTTTCTTCTTCTTCAAAATCATCCCTACTAGTATCCCCATCTTTTATACATCCGTTTATCTCTCCATCATTGCTAACGGTCTTAAGGATAGTGCAGCTCTTTTCATCCTCCCTGTCTTTCTTTCCTGTAGATTTAACTCCACATTCAAAATAATCATTAGCTTTACCCAACAAATCCTCCCTCTGGCTTTTATTGTGGATATTTTCCGGGCTATCATTCTGCACATCTCTTTTGTTTTGAGCCATTTTTTCTGGTTTAGGCCCACTTCTTTGATAAGTGGCTCTCAGCCATTCCCCATTTTGCCCCAAACACGTCTTCCAGACCTTCCCATTTTAACACATCCTCTTCCATGAACTAGCAATTCTTTTTACTATGGCCCACCACCACGCCACAGTAGAAACAAAATTGGAGAAGTTTCTCATATCTAAAATACACCTAGATATTTAAATACCCAAAATTGATAATTGTTCCCCTTAGTAGGGGCTTTCCCAGGTTCACCTCCAACAAGATTTTCAAACACCTCCCTTTATTACCCCCAAATTCAGGATATGCACGTCAGGTATTTTATTAAAGAGTTTGCCAACCTTGAAGCCCAGCTTCGCATAAATCCAGTGAAGCGGTAGATTCCAGACTTAGATCCACATCTCTAAGGAGTTGAACAAATCGACTCTTTGACTAAGCTCCTCCGACCAATTTTGCAGAATGAGAAAATCAAATGTCCACGACTTCCTTTGGAGACTTTATCCTTTTTTTTTTTTTTTTGGAATTGAAGACAAATTGGAATGAATTGAAGCCCAGCTCTCCACGTCTGACAGTTTCTTAGAGTGCTCTGTATTCTCAAACTCAAATGAGAAATAGATTCTTTGGGTTGAAGAAAGTTGTGTATGCATGAGAAACAACTCAGTGGCCTAAGTAGGAGCTCCATTATCTCTTCTTTATTTCTAAATTATTGTATTAAGTCAGTTAGAATGTTTTAAGCTAGGTTGAGGCTGCAAATCGCTCAATAAATAGAGTCTGCAGTGACATTTTGAAAATGAGATAGAGATAGCATAGAGCAATTAGATATAAAAGATCCTTGGTAAACGGCACAGCCAGCACACGAAGGTAGGGTGAGCCCGCCAAGTTAAAACCTCAAAAAATCATATAAGGTGTATTATCATTATCATTATTACTATATTATCATCATCATCATCATCAACATCATCATCATCATTTATTATTAATTTTATTTTAATTCCTTAACACTGCTTGGGTGGAGACTGGCCTCGACCGTGGTCAAGCATACGCCCTCCCCCTGCATTATCTCCGCCAATGGCCGAGGTTGAGGAAATAGATTTTCCAGCATTTTAATTGTGTAATTTTAAAAGGCTGTACTGCACGAGCGTTGGACCTCCAATTTTTTCAATTGCCAATTTAAATTTAACACCCAACACTAAGATGTGGAAGTAAAAATGATGAATCATGAACATACAGAAAAATCAACCCACGCTTAAAAGTCTATAACTTGACTGCTTCATGTAGTTCGTACTGCAACAGTTTGCTAATATCTGATCCATTCTCATTTCAACATATTATTTAGTATTCTAACAACTTAAAAATAAGCCAATGACATTTTCCTTTTTTTTCCCTCTTTTCTTTTCATCATTTATCCGATAATTTAGCATGAGTAATCTCGAGTAGATTAGTTTTCAATAAATAATCTTCTACTTATTCTTAAAAGTAGAAAAAAACACAGAAAGACTATTTACTCACTCGCCCAGAAGGAATGAATAATCACGAGGCAGTAAACGACACACATTAAAAGCCCTGGCAGAAGGGACTCCTTTTTGGTTTAAAATTTGCTTGGGTAAGGTGGAGTGTTGACCAACCATATATGACGCGACAATCCCAATTTAAATCAATAAAAGTAAAGGGAGAAAAAAAAAAAAGCCTCATTCAGTAGAGGAAGTGGGTTAGAGTTACTGAGTAGAAACCAAATTTAAAAAAAAAAAAAAAAGAAAAAGAAAAAGAAAATACCCGTAGAGAAAACTCCGATCATGAAGTCCCAATACAAGAGTGGAGGCACCGATTTCTCTAGCGATTGCAGCAATCCTTCGTCCGTCCTGGTCTCCTTCCGTCACAACAATCTCAGTTTTGGTCTGCACAACAATCTGAGTTTCGATCACTGCAAAATTAAGACAGACGAATTGAAGATAGAGATAGGAATTGGCACGTTAGGGAAGGCGTGGCAGATATCCATGAAGGAGAGAGCTAATTGGAAGCCCTTGAGGCGGAGTCGTCTGAGTTTATTCTTATTTCTGGATGGTGACGCTGAATAGACGTGCACAAGTGTGAGCACATCCCCGCAACGTAGAATGTTGTGAAGTGCCCATTGGAGGGCGGTTCTCGCGACCTCCACGTCTTCGACCACTACTATTATTTTCTCCATCTCTAATAACTCTCTTTCACTTCTTAATTTAACAACTCGACTGTACCAATTGCAGCTACCAGCAACAATAATAAATGTCTAAACTCTGGTTGTGTTTGATGGAACGAACCAGGGATTTAAGTATTGGGTCCAAACTTTAAAATCCCGATTCAACCTAA
Source organism: Phtheirospermum japonicum (assembly GCA_014905375.1). Taxonomy (NCBI): domain Eukaryota; kingdom Viridiplantae; phylum Streptophyta; class Magnoliopsida; order Lamiales; family Orobanchaceae; genus Phtheirospermum; species Phtheirospermum japonicum. The sequence goes on from BMAC01000066.1 coordinate 227,576, forward strand.
TAAAGTTGCATTTCGATTAAATAATAAGAAAAAAAAAAGTACACTTTTGAAAATATAATATTCCATAGATGTGGTATAAATAGGTCAAATCCGAATTGGGGTAGATTTGATTTGAGATAACCTGGGGAAAAGAAAGGAAATCAGGCCGACTCAGTCCTAGGCAAGGTATGACTTGGCCTCCTTAGAGACAGAGCAGATGTTGAAGATAGAATTACAACGGCTCAGGAATTATCTTGATCTGGTAGGGGTTTCCTATAAAATAACCCTTAGAGAATTGCATCAAGGCAGGCTTGATGACCTGACCTGGAATAGAAAGGGAGAACAGGATCAGGGCCGACCTGGCATCCTGACCTCCACTGAGGGGACAAGGGGGACCACCTGTCAAAATTTGTTGCTAAACGGCCCCTAATTCGTGGCCTTTGTTTCCGATATCTCGGAAAGGGTCCCCACTGAGAAAAACTATAAATACCTCAACCCCGAGGCTGAGAGAGGTATGTCATTCTTTGTGCATTCCTTGCTTTGTTCACCAAAAACACTCTATACGCTTTCTGACTTAAGTATCGGAGAGGTTTCCACCGGAAAATCCCCGGTGGTCCTTTTCTGACGTGTTTGTGTGTGCAGGTAGGGAAAAGCGCAAGGTTCAGGCGTTGTCATATTTTTGGGTGAAATAATTGGCGCCGTCTTTGGGAATTCTGAGCTAAGACGTGAGTTACATATGGCTTCAGATGGTTTGCGACGAAATCTGGTGGGGGAGCTAGGCGGCACGCCAAGTTCCGCCGCACCATGGGGCATGTCGCGGGGGGCAGGGTCGTCGACGGCGAGGCCGGAGGAGGCAGAACCATCTGTGTCAACCGGACCTGGCACAGTGCCACCCCCCTCTGATGGACCAACGCCAACCAACGGCGGGTTATTGAACGACAACTTCCTCAGGCAGCTTTCTGAGCTTATAGGCAAAGCCGTGGAAGTGGCTGTGGAGAAAAAATTCGCGGAGATCTCAACGCCGCCGTCCGGCACACGACCAGATCGGAGAGTTCCGCTGGCAGAAACAGAACCATTGCGCAACCAGCGCACGGATCGGACTCCCCTCCAAGACAGAGAAGAGCACTTCTCCACCTCCGACAGTGAAACGTCGAGTCAGGTTAATCCAGGCCTTGCTGAGCAGATGCAAAGCTTGCAGAAAGAGGTGAGGGAGTTTAAGAAAAAGATGGCGAGTGCTAATACGGTTCCGGCATGGAGAGGCACGTCGTTTACCGAGGAGGTAATGCATGATGACGTACCAGCTTCCTATAGATCTTTAGGCTTTAAGTATAATGAGACAACTGATCCGTGGGATCACCTCAGCCGCTTCAAAATTGCAGCAGTTGTGCACAAATTCTCGGACGCAGTCATGTGCCGGGTCTTCCCGATAACTTTTACTAAATCAGCTCAACTCTGGTTTAGCCAGCTGCCGCCGCGTTCTATCAGTAACTTTGATGAATTCAGGTCGGCTTTCCTGCATTAGTTCACCAGTTGCAGGAAATACCAGAAAATGCCGCTTGAGTTGTTTAGTTTAAAGCAGAAAGAGAATGAGAGCTTGCGTGCTTATATCAATCGGTTTACAAACGCGAAGTTGGAAGTGCATTCAGCATCATAAGAGCTCCTGGTTAATGCGTTAGTGCAGGGGCTCAGGAGAGGAGAATATTTTCATTCGCGGGTTGTAAAGCCAGCACTGAAATTTAGAGAGCTTTTGGAGCGGGCTGAGAAGTATATCCACTTGGAAGAGGCCTTGAAGATCAAGGAGGAAGGAGAGAAGAAGAGAGAAAGGTATGAGAGATATGAGAGAGCACCGGTAAAAAGATCCAGGCCAGACCTATCGGGAAGACGACCTCGATTCGACAAATACACTCCCTTGGCGACCCCCCAGAGGGAGATCTTGCAGGCGATAGAGAGGCATCCAAACCTCAAATAGACCAAGTCTTACTCGCAGAAGCTAAGGAAATAAAGGTCCGACCGATTCTGTAGGTACCACAATGAGTATCGCCATGATACTGACCAGTGTACTCATCTCAATGATGAGCTGGAGAGAATGGTGCAAGCAGGGCACCTGAAAGAGTATGTACGGATGAGGAGGGAAGAGCCCAGGTCTGCCCATCGAAGTCGTGACCAACCTCAAGAGAATAAGCATGACCAAAATAGTGGGAAAAATATGGGAAGACAAAATGACCAGGCCCAGATCATACGGGGAGAAATCAAGATGATCACGGGTGATGAGTGGGATGAGCACTCTAAGCAGACCCAGCACAGCTACGTTCGTGCCGTGAAGGAACTGGTCAGGAAGGCACGTGAGGTGGGACAGATAGCACCAAGTCCAAATATTTGTTTCAGTTCGGAAGACGAGAATGGAATTTTGGCTCCTCATATGGACGCCTTGGTCATAACGGCTACTATTGCAAATTACAACGTGAGACGAATATTTGTTGACACGGGAAGCTCTGCCGATATTCTTTTCTATGATTTCTATCTACAGTTAAAGCCAAATGTGGAGTTAGAAGAGGTGAAAACCTCATTGGTGGGATTCGCCGGGGGAGCCCTGAAGCCCTTAGGAGCAGTTCGACTCTTGGTAACGATGGGGGAAGAACCATACATAGTGACTAGGATGGTACGATTCCTAGTAGTCGATGCACCATACTCATATAATGTTATGTTAGGACGCTCATCCTTGAGCCAGTTCCAAGCAGTAATCTCTGTATATCACATGAAGATGAAGTTTCAGGCTGAAGATGGAACTGGTGAAGTCAGGGGAGACCAGTATGCGTCCAGGCAAACATATGTGGAGTGTATACAACGGAATGAGGAGGAACGGCAGAGAAAGAGAGTTAGAGTGGAGAGAGTGATGCCAAAGATGGCCTAGAGAGAAGAGGGTATAATGGTGTTTGAGGTGGTCCCAGGAGATGATAGTAGGGTCGTACATGTGGGAACGACCTTGAGCCCGGAAATCTTGGTAGACCTGGTCCAACTCCTGAGAGATAACGCTGACGTCTTTGCATGGTCTCTACAAGACCTGGTGGGAATAGACTCAGCAGTCGTCGAGCACCACCTCAACATCAATCCAAGAGAGAAGCCTATGAAGCAGCGTAAACGTAATTTCGGTCCAGAGAAGGAGGCGAACATTGAGGCTGATACAATTTCCTGAGTGGCTTTCCAATGCAGTACTGGTCCCTAAAACTTAAGATGACTGGCGCATGTGTATAGATTTTCGCGATCTTAACCGTGATTGTCCCAAGGATCACTACCCCCTTCCTAGGATAGACCAATTTATTGATTCCACTTCTGGCTGCGAACTATTAAGCATGATGGACGCCTCGCAAGGCTATCACCAGATCAGGCTCGTAGAGGAGGACTGGAAACGGGCTAGCTTTATAACCCCGAAAGGAATGTAATGTTACGTGGTCATGCCATTTGGGCTCAAAAATACGGGGGCCACGTATCAGAGGCTGGTTGATAAGATATTCAAAACGAAATTGGGAAGAAACATGGAGGCATACGTGGATGACATGTTAGTCAAGAGCGTGAAGGCGACCCCGCATGTGGATGATTTGAGAGAAACCTCCGATACCCTAAGGAAATACAGGATGAAGCTTAACCCCAAGAAATGTGCATTCGGGGTCAGAGCTGGCAAATTAATGGGCTACATGGTTACAGAGAGGGGTATCGAAGCTAACCCTGAAAAGGTAAGAGCTATCATGGAAATGCAGACGCCCAGGAACGTCAAAGAGATGCAATGTCTGGCCGGCCGAATCAACGCTCTGAGTAGATTTGTCTCACGATCAGCGAAGAAGAGCTTGCCATTCTTTCAAGCCCTACAAAAGAAAGCTAGGTTTCAGTTGAACAGCGAGTGCGAAGACGCGTTTAGAATGCTAAAAGAGCACCTGGCCAACATGTCTTTACTTACAAAGCCAATTCGGGGAGAGCCCTTAATTCTATATTTGTGTGTCGGGCAACAAGCAGTTAGTTCTGTCCTGCTCAGGGAGGCAGGCAAGATACAGAGGCCGGTCTACTATTGGAGCAAGGTATTGCACGATGCAGAGACTCGGTACGTGGAAGTAGAGAGAGGAATGTTAGCCTTGGTTGTTACATCACAAAAATTGCGACCTTATTTTCTTTCGCATAACATAGTCGTACGAACCAACCTACCGTTGAAAGCCATCATAGATAATCCAGAGGCATCAGGGTGACTGGTCAAATGGATAATCGAGCTCAGTGAGTTCGACATAGCCTTTGAGACCAGGACAGCTATTAAAGCTCAGGCACTGGCTGACTTCATGCAGGAAATGACCAGCCCTCCCGTGGACAAAAAAGAGTGGATGGTTTTTACGGATGGTTCGGTAAGTAACCAGGGATGTGGTGCAGGAATAGTATTGATTGACACAGCAGGTATAACTACGGAGTACGCGGTGCGAATAAAGTATGCCCTGTCCAATAACGCGGCTGAGTATGAAGCCCTCCTGAGAGGAATTCAAATGGCAAAAGACTTGGGAGCCGAGCAGGTGTGTGCAAAAGTGGATTCGCAATTAGTCAATAAGCAGATAAGCGGCGATTTTGAAAATGAGAGATGAACATATGAAGACATACCTAGTCCTATTCAAAGAGCTAGCCAAAGATATGTAGTCCTTGAAGGTCCTCCAAATTCCCAGAGAAGAGAATGGGAGAGCAGACTTTTTGGCTAAAGTAGCCAGCTCAGCTGTGGATTGCCAGGAGAGGGTGATCACTTTCTTAATGGCGGATAAGGAATTCAGAACAGATCAGGTGTGCTCGGTGGTTGAGAGAAATGACTGGCGCTCCCCTATCAAAACATACTTAGAGAAGGGAGAACTACCCGAAGACAAGAAAGAGGCAATGAAGGTCAAAACCAGGTCTGCACGATTTTGCTTAATTAAGGGAGACTGTTTCAAAGAGGTTCGGGCAACCCCTTTTACGATGTCTAAACCCAGAAGAAGGTACTCATGTTCTTAGAGAAGTCCATGAGGGATGCTGTGGCAATCACATGGGTGCCAGAGCCCTATCAAGCAAGATCTTGCGAGCAGGTTACTTTTGGCCACAACTGAGAAGGGAGCGGAGAACTTTGTTAGGGCTTGTGACAAATGTCAGAGAAACTCGCCTTTAATACACAAGCTTGCGGAAGAGCTCATGACGATGAGCTATCCTTGTCCATTTTCCAAATGGGGAGTCGACCTGGTTGGTCCTTTCCCCACAGCTCCTGCCCAAAAGAAGTTCTTGATAGTAGCCATCGATTATTTCAGTAAGTGGGTAGAAGCTGAAGCCTTAGCAAAAATTACAAAGGATGCGTTGATGAGATTTTTGTGGAAGAATGTAGTCTGTCGGTTTGGCATTCCTAGGATTTTGGTATCAGATAATGGTACCCAATTTATGGGCGCTAGAATCAAGGCCTGGTGTGCTAAAATGAAAATTGATTAGCACTTCACGTCTGTCTACCATCCACAAGCAAATAGACAAGTTAAAGTGACTAACCGTATCCTCGTATAAGGAATTAAAACACGTCTGGAGAAGGCGGGAGGTAGATGGGTCGACGAGCTCAGTTCAACTCTATGGGCATACATGACTAATCCCAAGGAGAGCACGGGGGAAACACCATTTAGTCTGGTTTACGGGATGGACGCTGTGGTCCCCGCAGAGATCAGTATGGAAACCCATAGAGTCCAAAACTTCGTGGAGGAGCAAAATGAGCTATTTATTCAGGATGTAGGATTTGGTGGAGGAAAAAAGGGAAAGAGTTGTTGTAAGGATGGAACATATTAAGGGAAGAATCAAAGCAGCTTATGATAAATCTGTGGTCAAGAGGCATTTCCAAGTAGGAGATCTGGTCTTGAGAAGAGTTGATTTTGGAAAAGCTAAAGGTAAGTTGGATGCTACATGGCAAGGGCCATTCCGGGTCACACAAATCTTGGCTGGTGGTGCTTACAAATTGGAAGAAATGGATGGGGTTGAGATACCCCGAGCATGGAACATTTCTAATTTACAAAAGTTTTATGTGTAATGTATTTTTGCAAAGTTTATTTATGTAATAATAATGCAAGTTTATTTTTATCTGCCAAATCGCGAATTTTTTACGCCAGGATTGGCTAAGGGCGGATGCCCCATTTTCCTGACCTGATTGTCAGTTTAAG
>BMAC01000066.1:237414-257584 GCA_014905375.1 Phtheirospermum japonicum
GGACGGCGAGGAAGAGTCGGCACTCACTGCCGGAGAGGGAGAAGTAACTGGAGGAACGTCAAGGAGAGGAACGGATGATGACATTATCAGAAATTAAAAGATTAAAGACTAAGGAAGGTACCTGGTCTACGAGGGTGGCCAAAGAAACTGAACCTGGCAAAACCGAATAGGAAAGTTCGCTGGAGTATTGAGAGAAAAAAGAAAAAAAAACTTGAGAATTTTTGCAAAAGCGAAAATATGAAAGTGATAGAGGGGGAGAGTCCAGCGGGAATAAAAGGCAAGTGGATAAATTCAAAAAATGAAAATCAAGGAAAAGCGGGATTTGATAGGATCCCCTCATTTAATGTTGGCAGGTGAACAGTACCCTAGGTGGTGAGCTGGACCGCCAACCGTCCTAGGGTAGGTCACACGCCGCTGACTTGTCAGTACTTGGAAAGACATTTGGGGATGGTAACCGTTTGGGAATGTGGGTCGACACCACTAATGCCAATGATTATACCTGGTCACCAGGCAGATCTTTAGGGATTCGTGCGAGCACGAGAAACAAGATAAATGTGGGACCACATTTATTTCAAAAGGTTGTGGAGTTTTACAGCTCTACCCCAACTATTTCGGGGGGAGGAGTTGATGTGGCATAAATAGGTCAAACCCGGATTAGGGTAGATCTGATTTGAGATAACCTAGGGAAAAAAAAGGAAATCAGGCCGGCTCAGTCCTAGGCAAGGTATGACCTGGCCTCCTTAGAGACAGAGCAGATGTTGAAGATAGGATTACAACGGCTCAGGAATTATCCTGACCTGGTAGGGGTTTCCTATGAAATAACCCTTAGAGAATTGCATCAAGGCAGGCTTGATGACCTGACCTGGAATAGAAAAGAAGAGCAGGATCAGGGCCGACCTGGCATCCTAACCTCCACTGAGGGGACAAGGGGGACCACCTGTCAGAATTTGTTGCTAAATGGTCCCTGATTCGCGGCCTTTGTTTTCGAGATCCCAGAAGGGGTCCCCACTGAGGAAAACTATAAATACCCCAGCCCCAAGGCTGAGAGAGGTATGTCATTCTTTATGCATTCCTTGCTTTGATCACCAGAAACACTCTATACGCTTTCTGACTTAAGCATCGGAGAGGTTTCCACCGAAAAACCCCCGGTGGTCCTTTTCTAACGTGTTTGTGTGTGCAGGTCGGGAAAAGCGCAAGGTTCAGGCGTTGTCATATTTTTGGGTGAAACACCATTTAGGTTATTTTAATCCTATGAAAATATAATATTCCATATAATTCATCAAAATATTATATTCCCATTTAGATCCACACTCATATCCCCTTATATATGGTAAGGTGTCTATCATACTCTACATCTATCATCTTCTCACTCTAAGTATTTCCTTTCCTAATATATCTAAGTAAGTATTCACTTAATTTTTATGCATACAATAAAATCAACTATGATTTTTATATTACTCAACAAATATTTTTCCCTCTTTTTATGCGCTAATCTGTAATTTATTGGTTGTATTAGATTTTCACTTAATATTTACAAAATTCCTCATTTCGTTTATTTGTCTGTTTCTTTTTCAATTACAAAGAAGTAGTCTGCAATTATATAATAATTGTATGCAAATATGAAACAAACTTTAAAAATCTAGTAAGGCGCGGATATACGCACCCCAAAATACTATTAGTTGACCTCAAAATATTTTAGTCAAAAATAGCCCTAAATGAAAAGACTAAAATAACCTTACTCATAATATATAATTAAAATTGAAAAAATAGAATTTATATAATATATATATATATATATATATATATATATATATATATATATATATATATATATATATATATATATTATAAAACAAAAATATAAACCCTCGTAACTTCTTCTTCATCCCTAAACCTCTCTTAATACCTAACAAAAACTCACATTAAAACTTGTAAGAATAGAGGTAATGATAAGAACAAGATGAATAATGTTATTATTCTTGACATCCAATCTGTTTTAGTCCCTTTTTCACTCCTTTTTTGGGATGTATTTCTATTTATTGGGCTGAAAATCGCGAATATGTTCGATCTGGTTTTAATGAACAATTGATGTATGTTCGAAAGTTCTGAGCGAATATTATACATATGTTCGAATATATTATTTGAACACTTGCATATTGTTCGATTGATATTCATGAACATGGCATATATGTTCGAAATTTTAGGCCGAACAGATGGCTCTGGTTCTACGAACTAGAGTAGAACACGATAATTTCTTTTTTAAAACTTCAAACCCTAACCTATATAATGGAATCAAACCCAATGAAAAACTTATTCCGTACGTTTGATGGCTCACCCCATTCCATTCTTCCTCTCAATAAATTATATGGATTTTTCAAAGCGATTTTTTCCTCCCCTTTTCCCCCTCGTTTTCGTCTTCTCTGCGTTTTTCTTTCTTCCTTCCTTCCGTCAATTCTCTCTCTTTCTCCCTACTTTTCTTTTCTTTTATTTTCCTTTTCATTTTATTATTATTCTTTTCATTTTATTCTTTATATTATTTATTATATTATATGGGGGTAAAATAGGGTGTTTGTGGGGTTGATTTAGTAAAAAAAATGCATTTAATTTTTTTTTTTGGGTTCTCTTATTAATCGGGGTTAACTAATAGTATTTTGGGGTGCGTATATCCGCGCCCAATCTAGTATACTAGTATTATTTGTAAATAAGCATCCTACATACATAGGTGGTATGTGGTTAATATACATTTATATGAAGTATGAAATTCAAAAAAACAAGAGCAGTTGTTACATAGTATATAACTAGTATATAAATCGTACATGTTCATGCTAATTAATTCATGATCAATGACGGTAATGACATTTGACTTTTTCTTTGGTTTGCAATAAACTATACAGCAAAAAACATAAATGATAGTAAAATTATTTAAAGAGCTTATTCACCAAAGATCATAAAAGGCAATCCTTTTATTAATAAACATCTCAATAAAATTACAAAGTATAATGTACTATGGAATTTTGCAAGGCGGACAATCTCTATCTCGCCGGCTTATGATTTATCAAGCCTTTTCTACTCATGAAGCTTCTTATCCAGCGTCGTTACTCGATTTCTCAATCCGCGGAGCTCCCTGATCCTAATAGAGTATTCCTAATTCACCTGTCTTCATCGTTAGAGATCCATTTAAACTCTATATTTTTTCATCTTTTCTTTTCATCTTAACCTCAGTTGTTTTAAACATCTCGATAAATGTGCCATACGACAATGGTCGATGCATGTTCAATGATCTGGATATCACAGTTTATTAAAATAAAATAAAAAGTCACACTACAAAAGAACACGAAATTGCCCGTGGAGATTACCAACGGAAAATAACCCATCGGCAAATTCCCGGCCTTACCGACGGCCTACCGATGGACGGCATCCCTCAGTAGAACGGTCCGTTGGTAAGTTCTCGGGAAGTTAACGGCAATTTAGCCCACCTAATAGGTTGACGGAAAAAGTCCGTCAACAATATTTAATTAAAAAAATCAATTTCTTTATATGCCGACGGAAAGGTCACCGTCGGCAATATTAAAAAAAATAATAATAACTCAAATTTTCCTTTTGCCGATGTATAGATAGCCATCGACAATGACTGATTTAATATACTGATGGATTGTGTGCATCGGTAACGCCGGATTTAATATACTGGCAGATTTACCGACGAAAATAGGTCCGTTGGTAAACTCCATAAAATAGCAACTCCGCAGGCAGACTGTTCATTTGCATTTTTTCGACTAAAAGAGAGAGAGAGAGAGAGAGCAATCGGGAATTCACCGCCGCACACGCTGTAGTTCGCCGCCGGAGCACTTATACCATCATCTATGAAGGTATGCTACCCTTTAAATTCAAATTTCATGTTATTTTTTTAAATTAGGATTTTAATTTGATTTCAATTTAGGAATTAGATATTGGTAAATTTAATTGGGTTCAAATTTAGGAATTTAGTCGTCATTTAGGCAATTGTGAATTATTTTGAGCTTGGAGTTCATTTATGCAATTGGGCTTTATTTTAGGGTGTAGTTTATAATTATTTATAAATTGGATTCGATTATACCTTTGTATAAGATTAGGGCTAATTAGGTCTTTAGTATTCATTTATGCAATTGGAGTTTATTTTTGGCTTTAATTTATAATTATTTATAAATTAGGTTCGATTATATAAATTGAATTAAATTCCAGTACTAGGTAGGGTTTAATTTCTAATTAGGGTTAAATAGTGCAAAATTGCAATTATCTTTTAAAGTGCATGTGATGGTGGTTTTTAAATGTCGTGATGGTCGATTTTGTTTAATGTATGTTATTATTTGTTGTTATATATACATTATAATTTGACTGTCATTGACTGATGTTGTGATTGGTTGGGTAGACGTCAGTGATGATGTGGTGTACGGCGCTGACTGGGAGGTTTCGTCCCTCCGATAACGGTTTTCAGAATTATTTTAAAAATTGATGGTGGTTTTAAAAACTTTTAAGTTGTTGGGTATGGTGGTTTTGAAATGATGTGGTGATCGGTATGATATTGTGTTTAAGATATGGGTAAGTTCTACAGTGCCCCCCAATGTACCATACCTCATTTTTTTAACCGTTAGATCATTTTTCAGTTTTTATGTAGTGGAATGATCTAATGGATTAAAATACATGGGGTATGGTACATTAGGAGGTGTTGTAGAATTTTCCTAAGATATGTTACGGTTCGTTGATATTGCTTGCATGTGACTGATTGGTTGATATTGTTGTTTTTAAAATTGTTATGATTAATATAGTAAGAACAATAGTTATTTTTGAATCGTTTAATTCAATTTGGTATCAAATAGAGAGTTTGATACTAAAGTTTGAATTGTTCCCTTCTAGAATACGTACCTTAGACCCGTTTGGGATTTAGTATCAAATAGAGAGTTTGATACTAAATTTCAAATTGTCCAATTTTTGGATAGTTCGAGAATGTGGGTGTATAATGGTTATATCTTATGTGTATGTGTTATGTTGACTTTGAAATTTCGGTTTTATGCATCTTTCGTTTGTTCTCGGGTGCACTGAAATATATGTGTGTACTTAGAGAACTAAGGGGAGATGCTGCCGAAATTTTAAAACTAACGAAAATGCATATTTTAAGATAATACATGCTACTAGCATTCTTGAATGGGATAGAAGACGTACCAATAATTCAAATTACTCTTCTTCTTTGTTATGCTGCCGAAATTTCATCACCCACGTTCTTTTCCTCTCACAAAAGAACAATCGATCATTCTAGCTAATATCACAAATAATTAACACCCTAAATTATAGGATGGATAGTACTGATCGTAGTTGGATGTACAAAAGGTGATGGGATGATGATTTCTTTCGGATACATTCATAAGGGGGTGGAAAGTTTCGTCGATTTTGCACTCACGCGTGATTCTATTGAGAGGAACGGTGATAAGTTGAAATATCCTTGCAAACAAATTAAGTGTGGGAATTGTAATTACCGCGAGATCGATGAAATCAAATATCACCTTTGAGCCAAAGGTTTTGTCCCCGAGTATCATATTTGGACACATCACGGGGAAACAGTAGATCTCATGTCATCGCATTGTAATTTTGAAGTCGGGGGATCATCTTCCGTCATTCCTGAAAACTCACCAAATGTGTACATAAATTTTGTGCGAGATGCTGCTGGGCCTTATTTGGAGATGAATGATGATGTAGAAGAATCGCCTAATCCGGAGGCGCAGAAGTTTATCGATATGTTGGAAGCTGCAAAATAATCTTCGTATCTAGGCTGCAAGAAACACACCCAACTCTCTTTTGTTGCCCGACTCATGAACTTAAAGTCAAAAAATGGCATTTCTCAAAAGTGTTATGATCAATTCATTGATCTAGTCAAATAGATTGTGCCTGAAGATAATAAAGTCGCAGATAATTCTTACGAAAGTAAGAAACTATTGAGGGGTATGGGCTTACCGGTGGAGAAGATAGATTGTTGCAAGAATAATTGTATGATATACTGGAAGGATGATTTTGAACTGGATAGTTGCAAGTTCTGTAAAGAACCCCGATTCAAACCCGCGAAGCAGGGTAGCGCAAAACGACGTAAGTCCAAATTAGTTGCGAAGATGTACTACTTTCCCTTGACTCCACGTTTCCAAAGATTGTACGTGTCTCCGGCTACAGTGAAAGATATGTGGTGGCATGATGAACATGTAGATGACAATTGTGTCATGCGTCACCCATCAGATTCAGAAGCTTGAAGACATTTTGATCAAACTGATCCATAGTTCGCCGTTGAAGCTCGAAACATTAGATTATAGTTCTGGCCCGCAATATTCATCATGGCCGGTAATAGCACACCTTATAAATTGCCGCCCTGGATGTGTATGATGGAACAACATATGTTTCTAAGTGTTCTTGTTCCAGGCCCCAAAAACCCTAAGACAAATTGGATGTTTTCCTACAACCTCTAATTTCAGAGTTGAAACATCCGTGGACGGATGATGCTGACTTGTATGATGTGTCCAAGAAGCAGAATTTCAAGTTGCGGACAGCCCTTATGTGGACAATTAGTGATTTTCCCGCATACTCCATGTTGTCGGGGTGGAGTACGGCCGCTTGAACTGCCTATCCATATTGCATGGAGCGATCTGATGCATTTACTCTAAAGTTTAGCAAAAAAAAAAAATCTTGGTTTCATAACTACCGGGAGTTTCTAGAGTGTGATCATCATTTTCGAAAAGACAAAAAAAACTTTAGAAAAAATAGGACGGTTGATTCTCTCACGCCAAACATCCGTTCAGGAGTAAAGATATTGGACGAGATAGATAGACTTAGACTTTTGAAAGTCAATGAGCTAGAAGGCAAACGTGGTAATGCTCAAATCGAAAAGATGAGCGGTTGGAAAAAAAGAAGTATTTTTTTGGTTCTTCCGTACTGAAGCACAAATTTAATTCATCATAATTTAGATGTTATGCACATTGAGAAGAATGTATTCGATAATGTGTTCAACACCGTGATGAATGTGAAGGGGAAAATAAAGGATATGTCGAAAAGGATACGTCGAAATCAAGAGATGAGCTAAACGACTACTATTTTCGTCCATTGCTTCGAGTTGATGACTCTAGAAAGTATCCTAAGACTTCTTACACACTCGATAAAAAGTCCAATATTGCTTTGTTTGAATGGGTTAAGTGTGAAGCCCGACTCATTTAACCTTATAAATATAGTTACGTAATTTAATTATTTAATATAAATTTATTTCATTCAATAACTTTTATTATTTTTTTATAACAATCTTTAGATTATTGATGTTTTGTTATTTTCTACTTATTGTTTGTTTTCAAGCATTTTTACTTTGCCCAATTTAAAACTTATCCCTTAGATAAGCTCAACTCTTGTAACAATCAAGGCCTTTAATCATTGATTAAAACTCAACCCAACCCATTTTTTGCAAGCTTAAGCTCCAAGCCAAACAAACCAGGCCCAAATCCACTTCAAGCCATATAAATACCCAAACCCTAGCTTGAAGTCTCATTTCTTTCAGCATTTTCACACTCACGCACAGTGTAGCTTGAGGGTTTCCTTCCTTCTACTTCCCTCTTGTCATCACAGCTCCACCACCATGATTTCGCAGCCACCATCCACTGCCGCTCTTTCAGATTATTTCTTATTCTCCTTACGGTTTGCTATCCGTTCGACCGCCGCGTCTCCAAGTGCTATTATAGCCACCCCCGATTACCGCATGTGAACGGCCGAGGCAGGCGGAGTTCGGGGAATCAGGGAAACCGACGTGAGGTGTCCGTGGTCTGTTTTCTTCAAATCTTCTGCTGCCACTCATTTGCCGGCGATTTGCCGCCATCCAACCACCATAGAGGACGTTGTGAGACACGATTGAGGCTATTGTTAAGGGAAATTGAACCCAATAAAGGATTTCCTTTATGGATTTGTTGGCCCTATTCGAACGAGATCTAAATCCCAAGTGGGTAAAATGATTTTCATTATAGTTTAAATGAAAAGTCCATTTTTTTGTGTATATCTAAATTCATTATTGATAATTTCTTGAAGCATGTGTTCTTCTTGTTTTGTTTCCTAGATGATTAACTTATGAGTTTTGATTTTAGATTGTTTTGAAAAGGTCCGAGATTTAGGGGTTCTATTGCTCTTGATCGGAGAATAAATTATCCTAAAGGCTAACTGTACTTAATAAGAGTTAGCTTGGTTATATGACTTACGAGATTGAAACTTGGAAATTGCCTAATGAGATAAGCTACAGGCCATATGAAGTTTTGATCAAAATACTTAGAAGACTAGTTAGTTACTTAGTAAGTTTAATAATGATAATAAATTAAGGATGATTTATTAATTCCATAATTTTATTAAATAAATAAAGAAGGACCATAATGTTCAACAAATAGAATGGTACAGTAAGGTTTTATATAAGAGTTTGGAAAATTGGTTGGATTTTAGGAATTAAATAGAATTATGGACTTAATTGTAGTTTTTGAAAACTTCAATCTGACATAAGGTCCATGTGCATGAGTTCAAAGCAATTTGATGTGGTGAGGCTCTGTACATGTGGGTGTGGAACCTTGACTTGTTTCCCCTTTTGGCATGCTTCACAAACTGGAATGATCTTCGTGTTGAGCTTTGGTAAACCATTTATAGCTTCTTTCTTCACCAGCCTTCCCAACATCTTGTAGTTAACGTGTCCGAGATTTTGATGCAATACCTCGGCATCGCTCAATTAAGATAGCTTACAGAATACATCGCCATTAATTTGATAACAATTATTTGAGGTCCTTTGGACAGTCAGAATGCAAGCGTTTCCTTCATCGTAGACTTCACACTTTTCTCGTGTGAACTTAACACTGAAACCACCATCACACAACTGACTAATGCTGATCAAGTTAGCGGTCAGTCCTTCAACAAGTAACACATTTTCCTGGAATATGGAGAGTTCCTTGGCCAATGATCTGACCGTTTGCACCTCCACCATATTTCACTTTTCCTCCTTGGAATTTAACAATGTTTGAGAGGAGGTCTTTAAATCCGGTCATGTGTTTGGAGCATCCGCTGTCAAAATACCATGCTCCTGGAATGTGATATTTCAGAGAGGTATAAGTCATGTTGCACTTGATCTCATCCTTCTTCACCCAGACCTGTTTGACCTTGGGGTTGGTTTTGGTGTTAGTAGCATAGAAACTGTCATGGGACTCAGCAGGTTGCCTTTTCCTCTGAAACTGATTTTTCTTGGCCGCTTTCTTCCAGCAGAAAGGACGAATATGACCCGGATATCCACAGTGATGACAAACTTACTGCCTTCTTCTCTTTTTGTGACGCTTGGTCGTCTTCAGTTTTTGGTCAGCTTATTATTTCAGGATGGGGTGAAGAGGGGTCTTCTATTATATTCTCAATTAAGGCTCTAGCCTCAGTGTAAGCCCTAGTTTGAACCTCGAGTTTGGCCCAACTAATATCACCCTCTTGTTCATCATGTAAGCCAGTTTGGGGTGAAGGAGGGTTTTTTCGTCTTCTCTTGTATGTTAGGGGGTTTCGATGGATTCAGTGTCAGGGGAAGTGTGTGGGTTTGAAGGGATAGGGTTTTGGGGATTAGGGTTTGAACACACTGTGTTCATCATAAATCAATTAACGAGGAGGGGAAGACATAAAAATACACTCAGCATATGCAATGGTTTTCAAAACAAATTAAAATAATTATCATCATGGTGAAGGATTAGGGGGACTTACTCATTATTACAGTTGATGATTTTGAAGATGGATGCTGATGCGTTGTGGATTTTGTTGAATTTCGCGAGAGAGGATTTTTGCAGAAGGAAGATGGTGTTTTTTGCCTGTGTTTTTGATAAAATGAAACCAAGTGACGATGAGAGGGTATGTTATGTGTTGGGCGGCGTGAAAAGATGAAAGGATAGAAAGGGTTTTGAAAGGCGGGAAGTATCTGGGTCTTTCATTTTTGGGCCCACAAGATTAAATATATTAGAGGATACGGGGAAGTGACACATGACCGACATAGTGCCAGAATGCATTTAATGATCTTAATAAGGATGCGATGGCCAAGGGTGGCGTGTTTTTTATTTCTTAAAGACGCATGATTAAATTATGTTGGTTATTCTGTAGAGGTTATGACTTTAGGTCGACAATGGATGTTTCATATGGGAATGATCTAATTAATATCCAGATCGGTAAACATACGTCTTGACAAGTATTTATGAGTGACCTCTTCTTCTGAAGGGTGCAATCCTTCTGGAGGTGAGTGAGCTTGTTTTGAGGGTAGCGGCCTATTATATAGGAGCGGCGAGCTCTTATGTGAGTTGGCGAGCTCTTGTCAGATAAGTGGTATTATAACAGCTCGGTATAGAGAGCGGGGCTATTATGGATTATGGTGTAAGGTCGTGGCGAGTTAATGAATTGGTTTATGGTAATGCTTGAGTAATGCTTTATGCACATGGTCTAGTTCGAGTAAATGGTATATAGTTTTCAGCCAACGTATCCTTTACTTCTTATATATTCTACCTGATTTTGTACCTCAACCAACCAGAATATGGGGGACTAGATGATACGACATCAAATGTTCACGTCGGCTGTATACAGGTATTATGGTAATTTGGGTAAGCGACCTCATTTCTCTGAAGAAGCATTCTTTATGAGAGCTGAGCGAGCTGTTTTAAGGAGCAGCGAACTGATGTATGAGAGTCACAAGCTCTTATACGCGGTAGCAAGCTCCTATGGTATGAGTCTCTTATACCAGCTCGGTGCTGAGTGGTAGCTCGGCGTTGAGTGATGGGCTTTATGGTTTTGGGTCTTAACGGGCTGTTATGGGTTATTTTTGTGGGGTCACGACGGACTATATCATGGATAAAATTACAGTCCTAGACCTATTATGGTAATTTAGCGAGAGTTCTATTATTTATGGGAACTCAGCATAGAGGAGAAATCCTAATTCTAAGTCGGTTGTGATATTTATGGTATTATAGTAGGAGAAGGGAACGCTTGCTTGGGGAACACTTCTCTTATCTATATAAAGACGAATGAGGCCTCTTTTCTCTAAGTTGATTTTGGGGTATCTTACGTATTTTAAGCTCTCGCGCTCGCTAACTTAAGTATTGGAGGGCCTATGCTGGGGCCATCCACCGCCTTGGCTTAGGTTTTATTTTGCAGGATTGGTCAGGAGGCTCTTGGAGATCAATCAAGTCGCTATGACATTATTTGAAGCTATTTAGGTCACATATTCTTGAAGCACCAATCTTTTTGGTCGCATCACAAACCAACAAAAAATTTATTCTTCTCATGTAAATAATACTATAGATACAGATATAATAATAATAAAATAATATGCCATTTAATAGCGTGCTGGCGCCGTCAACGACGAACGTATCGGCAACAGTGTGGCAGCGGCTTGCGTGTTTGCCGGAGCGGATCGGCAGCGACGATCTGTTGGATTTGGCCATCTGTTTTCCTCTGCAGTAGATCGGTCGGTGGGCCCTCTTTGTCTGGACTTATCTCTGCTCTCTCCATATCCATACGATCGCCACTATTATGCTACTGATGATGATTCCGATATGGATTCCGACGATAGCGGCGGCGGAACTGGTGGCGCTTCGTCTTCCACTGCCGGTACCGGCCGGTACCAGTACTATTATTACGGCAACCTGGACAGCCATGACTACGATGATTTTCCCCACTCTGATTAGATCATATATATATATGAATAGGATGATTTTTTCTTTAATTGTAAATTTGTTTCCAGCCCTAATTCTTGATGTGATGTGTTCTTTTGATTTTGCTCCTTTATTTCCTTTTTTTAATTTTTTTTGTGGTTTTGTTTATTTAATTTTGTATGGTATTACTTTAAATAAATATAAATATAAAAAGGAAAAAACTAAAAAGAATAAAGAAAATAAAAAGGGTAGTTAGAGTAAGTTTGTTTAATTTCTCAATTTAATTTAAATTAAATATGATAAACAATAATGTAGTCATGCCACGTAGGCATAGAAGCTCGATCGGGCTTTTTTGTACCTTATTTGATGAATTCTCCACTTAGAAGACGTGATTTGATGCTGACCAACATTACGTAACATTTTTGGAAAGTGGACAATATAATGGACCGAAAATAAAATTTTCCCCCTATTCTACGACTTTAAGAAAATTAATGTTTAATATTTTAATTCAATCGGAAAACATCAGGATTTATTGTCGCGTCAGACCATTCCTACTTGGACAATTTACTGTACTGTTGATCACACTGAGGAAGGGACTATAAATATAAGCACTCTAGCTAAGAATGGAAAGGGTCAGAAACCCTTCAACTTTAACAAAGTGTTTTGTCCTTCTACAACTCAAGGTTAATTCATATATAACTTTTCTCAATATCTCTTGGTTCTTATAATTTATAGTGAGGGTTTTGTAATTTGGATTCCACTTGTAAATTTAACTTCATTTAGTTATTTTTTTACTTATATTGATGCATCAAGTTTTGATTTGGGTTTTGGTTTTGGTAAAACTTAATAAACTAGTGTTTACTTGAGAATTAGGTTTTATGATGAGGGACTTTAAAAATACTTTCTAGGTCGCTATGTAAAAAAACTTCATGATCTTTTACTTAATCGCATGTGTTGAGTTTGAGCTACTTGTAGAAGCAATTCGCGTAACGTTATTTGGCAATGCGCCAATTTTTGTTTTCTTATTTGTCACTTTTACATTTAAAATATATGTTGAGAACTTTGTTCTTGGGAATTTTTTCTTTTTAGTTGTTTGCCTTTTTTGGACTTAAAATAAACCAGGACTCTAAATTTGTTTCCTAAGTGGAGTTTAGGACTTTATTTAGTTTTCTTAGTTTTTGTCTATAACTTTTTTATCAAGACTAGGAGTCTTGATTATTTAAGGAGAATACAACGACGCAAATACACACAGCTTTTGAAAAGAAAGACAAGACGGTTTTTCAAGAAGTAGAACACAAGCGAGAGATCGACTTGGAGTTACGATTTAGCATAAGAAGATCTACAAAGTGTGTGACCAACAGAGAAGATCATCTCAAGCACAGTGATAAGTATTCTTGTATCAAGAGTTGATGCAATTGTTTTTCATATATTACTTTGCCATTTTGTAATTGATCTTGAACAACAAATAAGTAATATAGTTTTGGGGTTTGTACTCCCAAGTTCGTAAGAACGTTCGCTTACGGGCTAAAGTTAAATTGAGTTTATTTAATCTCTTTTATTACGCTGCTGTTTTATACATACTCTGTTTGATGTTGGTATTGGCGTTATAACATCAATCATAAAATCTATTGTGTCTTGCAATTCATAACTTTCAAACTAATTGATGTTAAGTTCTGGTGATAGTGTAACACCCATGCATCAATTTCATATTTTTATATTTTTATTTATCAGCGTGAATTAAAATATAATTTTAGTCCCAAGCACATCAACGTAAACGATTTTCTATTATTAGTTTTAAATAATCTACGAATTTGATTTAATCGAATTAATAGTACGTTTATCAAATAAATTATATGACTCGACTTTTAAAACTATTATAACTTATTTAGTATTTTAGTTATTCATTTATTTATTTAATATATTATTGCGTCATCCACAAAATTAATTCCATTAAAAATTAAGGGTGTCTTTTGGATCGTTTCTTTTTCGGACATCAAACGATCCCAATAACAGCCCCAGCCCCCTAAAATGAGCCCAATAAACTTTCCAAAAATGTTTCAATTCTTTGTTTAAAAGATTCTTTGTTTAAAAGGAAAGTCCAAACCTTATCCACCCAATCCCCACATTTCTGATTTTCATGGCGACAAGCAAGCAACAAGTATAAAAAAATCTTGTTCCTTTCTAAAATCTCAAAACCACCGTCACCATCCACCAACCACAATCTTTTCCGGCCGAACCACCACCCGAACAGCAATACCAAACCACTACCCATGCCATCTCCGCCTCGAAACCCCGGGCCAAAAAACCCGCAAGACAAAATAGTTGCGGCCACATCCTCGATCGTCACCCCCAACCAATGTTCCTCAGCCACCAAGAACAGCCATGATAGTGCCCCGCCCCGCCATCAATCCCCAGCGCCGCCGCCATAGCCACCTTTCTCAACCGCGAACCGTTATTACTGTGATTTCGCTGTTAAGAGTGAAACTCTGCCCACCTCGAAGACTCCATCACCGCGTCGCACGATTTGCCGTCGCCATCTCCATCACCATCGAGTTGCCAATGCTGCGGCCGATTTCCCGATTCGCCGATTTCTGGCGTTGGAGAAGAAAGGGAGAAGAAAAAGGAGAAACGGGACTGAAGGGACTAGGATTTGGCTTTTATACCCAGCCCTTTCCAGAGAATCTTGATTTGACCTCAGCCCTTTTTCCATCTTTTCAATTTA
Organism: Phtheirospermum japonicum; assembly: GCA_014905375.1. Lineage (NCBI taxonomy): Eukaryota > Viridiplantae > Streptophyta > Magnoliopsida > Lamiales > Orobanchaceae > Phtheirospermum > Phtheirospermum japonicum. The sequence goes on from BMAC01000066.1 coordinate 251,824, forward strand.
GCCCCCATATTTATCCAAAATCCCAATTTAGCCTACAAATTATTCAAAACTCCTAATTCAGCCCTCCTACTTATGAAAATCCCATTCAGCCCCAATAAACTTAATAAGCTTACAACTCAGTCCAGTTTATTTATTATTTTATATTTATTTTTTTATTATTATTTATATTAATTATATATGTAAATATGTATTAAAATTTTAAAAATGATTTATATGTAAACTAATTAAGTATACTTTTAAATTGAGGTGACGAGCAAATCGGGACATACGATTCAACCACGTGTATTTCACTCGACCTTCTACGACTTTATTTACGAGCTAGGGACCACCGACTTGTCTTGTACTAAATTCTATTTCTCAATTTTGTGCTATGTGTGCCATGTATTCTTGAGTACCACTTATTTCTAAAACCAACTCATATAGCCAAAGGGTTCAACCCAGTGTGCTATCCACGAATTAAAACCGGCGACCATACAAGTTGTCATCGCGTTTAGCTGCAGTCAAGGTAATTTCTAAAACATCCATGAATTAGAACCGGTGGCTGCAAAAGTTGTCATCGCGTTCTAGATGCGCAGTCAAAGTCGACGTCCTTCTATAATATCCATGAATTAGAACCGGTGGCCGCAAAAGTTGTCATCACGTTTCTAGCTGCAGTCAATGTCTACGTTTTTCCAAATTGCTATTCTATGAATTATATGGTTCATTGTGCTATTTTTAAGGTTTATGATTTACGTGAGATAAGTCAGTGTAACTATTGAGTACATTGAGCTCATCCCGAATCAACGATGTTTTTCTTTCAGGTACAAACAAGAATATCGAGTGAATGGAATACGAGGATTGAAAAAAGGATACTTATTATCCATTTTGTGTTTTTAAAAGAATGTGGAACTAGACATAAATCGTACTTTAAATATCTTTTTCCACCGATAGCAATTAATTTATTTAAGTTATAAAACTTTCCTTGTGTAAACTTGATCATTTTGAAATTATGAATCGTATTCTGTTGTTATTATGAAATTCGACATTTATTGTGACGCCAAGATTTCTTCAATTATTTAAAAATATAAACCTATTTCAATTTAGTGAAATTGGGGTGTTACAGAGGTGGTATCAGAGCCAAGGTTTTATATGGTTCTGTAGACTCGACTCGTTTGCGAGAATCAAAAAGTTAATAAAATAAAGATTTAATTTTAATAGTTTTCATTCCTCCTCGTTGAACTTTCGTCGATATCCTCAAGGTACAAAAATTCATTGCAAGTATTCAACTATTCATATAATTCCATTTTATTTCATGATTGTATTCTATTGGGTATATTTGTTGATCATTTCTACGATTGCTCTCCAAGGAATGGAAGCTTTCACTAGTTAGACTTTTCAGAGGTAGATACGGTGGGGTCAATTTGTTGACCAAACATCGTTTATGGCGCATGGACAAAGAAGAAACTTCTAAGGAAAACTGTGAAGAGGTTTCCAAAGGGAAGGAGAAGGGGGGAATACGTGGTGGCATGTTACCAATATTACACTTTTTAGGTATTCTGCTTATCGAAGTGCCCATCGTTCGAGATTTTAAGGACGTCTTTCTGGAAGAGTTACCAGGATTACCGCCCAGTCGCCAAGTTGAGTTCACAATTGATTTGACATCAGGGGCAGCGCCCATCTCAAAGGCACCATACAGGATGGCACCGAAGGAACTACAAGAACTAAAGGCACAAATCCAAGAGTTATTGGATTTAGGTTTTGTCCGACCGAGTGTTTCACTATGGGGAGCACCGGTCCTCTTTGTTAAGAAGAAAGATGGGTCAATGAGAACGTGTATCAATTATAGAGAACTAAATCGACTCACAATAAAGAACAAGTACCCGTTACCTCGAATCGAAAAGTTATTCCATCAATTGAAAGGAGTAAGTGTCTTCTCTAAGATCGACTTAAGTTCGGGGTATCATCAATTGAAGATCAAAGAGAGTGACATTCCAAAGACTACTTTTAGAATGAGATATGGACTCTACGAGTTCGCTGTGATGCCTTTCGGCTAAGCAATGCTCTAGCAGTGTTCATGGACTTGAGGAATAGGGTTTTCCACCCCTACTTGGATAAGTTCGTCATAGTCTTCATCGATGACATCTTAACTTATTCGAAGAATCAAGCAGAGCACGAAGAACACTTACGAATAATGTTGGGAACACTTCGCGAGGAGAAGTTATATGCGAAGTTTAGTAAGTGCGAGTTTTGGATGGACCGGGTAGTGTTCCTTGGTCACATCGTTACTGCTCAAGGGATAGAAGTGGATCCATCTAAGGTTGAAGCCATTAATGGATGGGCCACCCCCACAAATGCAAGTGAAGTTCATAGCTTTCTAGGTCTAGCAGGCTACTATCGAAGATTTATTGAAGGATTTTCTAAGATAACCGTGCCGATGACTCGACTTACCAAAAAAGGGGATAAGTTTGTTTGGAGCACAAAGTGCGAGGAGAGTTTTCAAGAGTTGAAGAAAAAGCTCACTTTCACACCCGTCTTGATAATTCCCGACCCAACAGAAGACTTCATTATTTTTAGCGATGCGTCAAAACAAGGTTTGGGTTGTGTCTTAATGCGACATGGGAAGGTAGTGGCTTATGCCTCACAACAACTCAAAACTCATGAGACGAACTACCCTACGCATGATTTAGAACTCGCGGCTGTAGTTCACGCTTTGAAGATCTAGAGACACTACTTGTATGGAAGAAAGTGTGAGATCTTTATCGACCATAAGAGCTTGAAGTATTGTTCACTCAGAAGGAGTTGAATATGCGTCAAAGAAGATGGCTAGAATTGGTTAAAGATTATGACTGCACCATTAACTACCATCCAGGGAAGGCAAATGTGGTAGATGATGCGTTGAGTCGTAAAGGAGGACTGATGAGTTTACCTTCTGAACAAGATAAGTTAGTTGAGGAGTTCGCCAAGATGGTGATACCTCTAAGGAACACAAATGGGATCTTAGCATCTTTAGTGGTATAACCAACTTTGGGAGAAAGGATTATAGAAGCTCAAAATCGAGATAGTTTCATAAGCAAGATGAAGGAGAAAGTGCGGAAAGGAACCATCAAAGGTTTTGTCTTAGCGGAAGATGGAGTGTTGTTTTACGAAGGAAGAATTTGTGTTCCAAAACAAGAGAGTCTAAGAAAAGAAATTCGGGAAGAAGCCCATTGTACTCCTTACCCTGCACATCCTGGTGGTACCAAGATGTATAAGGATTTGAAGACAGTGTTTTGGTAGAGGAGCATAAAGAGAGGCATTGCCACCTTTGCGGAAAGTATCTAGTATGTCAGCGAGTTAAGGCCGAACATCAACGATAGTCGGGTTTGCTAAGACCATTAGAGATTCCAGAATGGAAGGGGGAGCATATCTCGATGGATTTCATAGTAAGTCTACCTCCATCGACGAGAGGTAACAAGGCGGTGTGGTTGATAATAGATCGTCTAACCAAGTCGAAACACTTTTTATCGGTCAGGATGACTTTCAACGTGGAACAATATGCCCAAATCTATATTCAGGAAATTGTTAAGTTGCATGGAGTGCCGGTCTAAATTGTGTCAGATAGATATATGAGGTTCAGTTCGAACTTTTGGAAAAGCTTGCAAAGCTCCTTGGGCACTAAACTGAAGTTCAGTACAGCTTATCACCCAGAAACAGATGGTCAAACTGAAAGAACTAACCAGGTCATGGAGGATATGTTGGGACCTGCATACTCAAATTGGGAAGTCAGTGAGAAACTTTACTACCATTGGTTGAACTTGCTTACAATAACAGTTATCAATCCACCATTTTTATATCTTCCTACGAGGCTTTATACGGCAGAGAGTGTAGATTACCTCTATACTGGGATGAAGTAGGGGAGAGAAAGATTTTGGGCCCCGAACTAGTCTAAGAGATGGTTAAACACATCGCCACGATCCGAGGTCGAATTAGAAGTGTGCAGGATCGACAAAAGTCTTATGCGGACCGTCGAAGGAAGGATTTTCATTTCAAAGTAGGCGATAAGGTGTTTCTGAAAGTAGCGTCATTCTGAGGTATAGTGAGATTCGGTCAAAAAGGGAAGTTGAAACCAAGGTACATAGGGCCGTTTGAAATTCTTAAGAGAATCGGAGAATTAGCCTACGAGCTTGCGCTACCACCAAGTTTATCGAGCATTCATAACATCTTTCACGTATCGATGCTAAGAATCTATGTCTACGATCCACACCACATCGTGAGATACGAAGAGTTGGAGTTTAATAAGGACTTAACTTATGAGGAGGTTCCGGAAGCGATCTTGGATCGTAAGATACACTATTTAAGAAATAAGGAGATAACGTTGGTAAAGGTGCAAAGGAGACGTCATGGGATGAATGGGGTCACTTGGGAACAAGAGGAAGAATGCAAGGCGAACTACCCTAATTTCGTCATTTCGGGTAAGTACGAAATTTTGAGGACAAAAGTTTTCTAGGGGGTAGGTTGTAAGACCCATGCATCAATTTCATATTTTTATATTTTTATTTATCGTCGTGCATTAAAATATAATTTTAGTCCCAAGCTCGTCGCCGTAAATAATTTTCTATTATTAGTTTTAAATAATCTACGAATTCTATTTAATCGAATTAATAGTACGTTTATCAAATAAATTATATAACTCGACTTTTAAAACTATTATAACTTATTTAGGGTATGTTTGGCGGACAAAGCTGATAAGCTAGCTGATAGCTGAAAAGCTAGCTGATGACTGATAAGTTATTTGAGAGCTGATAGCTGATGAATGATAGCTGAAAAGCTAGCTGATCTAAACAAAAGCGTTTGGCAAATTTAGCTGATAAGCTGACTCAAAAATACAAAATTACACAAAAGTACATGTTTAAAATAATAGTGTCAATGCTATTTTTTATTTATTTTTATATAATATTAGGATTATAAATTTAATTATTATTGTTTCTATTACCAATTTCATTTTATATACATACATATATATATATATATAATTTTTAATAATTTCACAATACTTTTTTTTAACGGATTGGGGAGAGGATTCTTTTTTTTTTTTTAATTTCCTTTATACGCCAATTTATAGTCTAGCTAATAATAATAATAATAATAATAATAATAATTATTATTATTATTATTATTATTATTGCACAATAATAGAATAATTCTAGATATTTATCTAATTAATAATAATAATAATTTTATAATACTAAAATAATTCTTAGATATTCATCTAACAATTAATAAAGTGGTGAAATTAAAAAAAAAATACCTAACAAAATAATAGTGTAGTTTTAAAAAAAATAATAAAGGGGTTAAAATAGGAATAAAATCAAAAAGCTCAATGAGCTTATATGAAACGCTCGTATAGCATTTGAAATAAGTTTAAACTTTTCAAATAAGCTCATGCAATCAAACAAGGCTTGTTTAAATGCAAAGAGCTTATAAGTCCTCTAAATAAGATATAAGCTAGCTTATTATACTTACCAAATATACACTATGTTTGGTAAGTATAATAAGATAGCTTATATCTTATTTAGAGGACTTATAAGCTCTTTGTATTTAAATAAGCCTTATTTGGTTGCATGAGTTTATTTGAAAAGTCTGAACTTATCTCATATGCTACTATTACAAACGTTTCAAATAAGCTCATGGAGCTTTTTGATTTTATTCCTATTTTAACCCTTTTATTATTTTAGAAAACTACACTATTATTTCGTTATATATATATATATATATATATATATATATATATATATATATATAT
>BMAC01000066.1:257609-296068 GCA_014905375.1 Phtheirospermum japonicum
AGTTTTATTAATTGAGAGGATTCTTTTTTTTTTTTCCTTTATACGCCATCTTATAGTGAAGCTAATAATAATAATAATAATTTCACAATACTAAAATAATTTTTAGATATTCATCTAAAAATTAATAAAGTGGTGAAATTAAAAAAAAAAAACTAATGAAATAATAGTGTAGTTTTTAAAAATAATAAAAAGGTTAAATAGTAATAAAATCAAAAAGCTCCATGAGCTTATTTGAAATGCTTGTAGTAGTAGCATCTGAGATAAGCTCAGACTTTTCAAATAAGCTCATGCAACCAAACAAGGCTTATTTAAATACAAAAAGCTTATAAGTCCTCTAAATAAGACATAATCTAGCTTATTATGCTTACCAAACATACACTTAGTATTTTAGTTATTCATTTATTTATGTAATATACTATTGCGTCATCTACAAAATTTATTCGATTAAAACTTAAGGGTGTCTTTTGGATTGTTTCTTTTCTGGACTTCAAACGAGCCCAATAACAGCCCAAGCCCACTAAAACCCTAACCTTTCCAAAATGTTTCCATCCTAGGTTTAAAAGGAAAGTCCAAACCTTATCCACCCAATCCCCACATTTCTGCTTTTCACGGCGGCAAGCAAGCAACAGGTATAAACAAATCTTGTTCCTTTCTAAAATCTCAGAACCATCGTCACCATATCGAACCACCACCAACCACAATCTTTTCGGGCCGAACCACCACCTGAACAACAACAGCAAACCACCACCCATGCCACCACCGCCTCGAAACCCCGGACTAGAAAACCCGCAAGCAAAAATATCCGCGGCTTGATCGAAACACGGAATCTACATCCTCGATCGCCACCCCCCAACCAACGTTCCTCAGCCACCAAGAATAGCCATGATAGCGCCCTACCATGCCATCAATCCCCAGCGCCGCCGCCATCGCCACCTTTCTCAACCGCGAACCGCTGTTGCTGTTGTTTCGCTGTCGAGAGAATGATGGTCACCACGCCTGAACCTCTTCCCACTGAGCCGAACTTTTATGTTCCTTTCAAAATTAGATTCCGGTTAAACAGTGCGCGTCTACTTTTGAAAGGGTTTAAGTTCGCCCGCAAGAGAACGAGGTCACTTGTAGACTGGCAAGATAACTCGAGTCGATCTCTCGAGGAAGACTAATCGGAAGTTGTTTTTATGTTTGTTTTACGAATGAGAAAATATCAAAAATGCTATACTAAACACGCGGACAAAGGGGTTTTTGTTTTGTGAATTTTAATATCAAGAACGAAGATTTATACTACTAGTGAATTAAAAACTAATCTTGCAAAGAGGGCGTCAATCTCTATGCAAGAACTTTAATTAAAGTTTATAAAGATTTAACAACGAACTTCAACTTTTAAAAGATTAATAAAATGAGGGTCTAGGGCCTTGGAATCGTCTCCACGGCCACTTGGGCATTTTGTCGAACACTTATTCTACGAGTTGTGGTTGTCAATCCCAACGTATAGATTAAACGCCCGATAATTCCAAGTGATGGTTCTAAACGATCTCCGGCACTAGACCCATAAGTTCTAATTAACAACCATCGACAAATCCAATATCACAAGCCCAAAACAAGAATTAATCATGTTTGGACAAGAAAATAGAGAACAAATAAAGTCCATCAACAATTAAAATAGAATCGAACACAAGAGTATCATCAACAAGTTCAATATGATAAAAAGAAACTTAATAAACGTCAAAGCATAACAATCCAACAAGAAACTCATGATAAAAAACATTCAAACATTCAACCATACAATTAAAGTAGAGTTTAGAGTGTACGAAATTGAAATTTTTGCAAGAACTATCTCCAGCTATTCCGGAGGGATTATCGTCTACGAGTCGAGCTTTGGAAGCTGTCACGGACTCCCGAGAAGCTACGACCGCCGTGGTAACTACCGAATCTACGCTACTGCAACTGGTTGTCGTGGGGCTTTGAGGCGATGGATCCGAGTTGTCAGTTCCGAGCGTGTCCTCGTGGGAGGTCTTCGTCCTTCTATCCGGGTAGGTTCTGATCTTTAAAAGAGAGATAAAACGATTCAAGAACGCTCATGGGTTGTCATCCCCAAGAGGTTCGAGAATGTCTTCCTGTCTCGATTTGTCATGAACCGGACAGGAGATTATTCATCTATGGATGGTGTTTTGATGGTGTTTTCCGGTTCTTTGAATGTGGCTGAGTTCTTGGCCTTTTGTAGCCATCAAATAGCCCTTCCATAACTGAAAATCTCCACAAAATCCGAGTTTGTAACGCTTACATCCGATCGGATAGTCTCCCAGTCCGATCGGAGGGATCATTCTGCCAGAATTTCTAACACTGGGTTTTGACACTGGGTAACCCAGTGTGGATGACAGACCCAGTATCAGCTGTAATATACCAAATCAGGGCCCAATTTCTTTGAAACACCACTCACGGGCCCACATTCGTCCACCTTAACACCGAAAAACTTCAAAATACCTATAATAAACATAAAATGTGGTAAAATAAGTCGGAGATACATAAATACAAAAATATACTCAATCAATTCAACTTATACCCAAAATTAGCAAGAAATATAACTAAAACACTAGCCAGATATACCAAAAATCTTGACAAATACGTGCGAGTCAACCACCCCATGCTTTATTGGTTTGCTCGTCCTCAAACAAACGAAAGAATCAAAACCACGTAAGCATGAAAGTAGCTAGATCAAAGAGTCATGTTGTGCATATAGTTTTACAAATATAAGCACTTTTGTCGAAAACTCTTAAGCTAAGCTCGTGTTACCTTTTCACCTTGTAATCAAAAGAATGCGTCCTCACAAAAGGAAAATATATATAATGGTGCAATCATTCGCTCGTATTTTTCAAAAGGTATGTGTATATGCTCGGATCAACATAGACATGCATTCAACGACTCGTGAAAATCAAAGACTCGTACGTCGCATATGTGTGCACATTTAATCAAGAATCGGATTAGGACTTTCTAGGGTTGTAATGTAGGCTCTTTTGTAAGGTATGTCATATATAAAGATGTGTGGCTAACTTGCGAACAAACGCAATCAATAACTCACTCAATCTAAGATTTTTAGCATAGAGCATAATTTTGCTCCTCATTCTTCCCAAACAACCATATACCATTATCTTAAGCCTTTTATAGCTAAGGCTATTTCTAACCTAAAACCCGAATATTTGCCTTTATAAATAGGCTTTATTTTTTTAACATCTAGATGCTCTTATGAACTTAAGCACCCTTAATTTCCATTTCTTTAATATATTTTTTAATTTTCTTTCTTTCTCTTCTCTTTTTTTTTCTTTTCCTTTTCCCTTTTTTTTTTATAATAGCATCCCACTAATTTCTACCCTGCAATCCTCATATCTCAATAAACCAATGATCAATAAACTCTCATCTCACAAACTTAAATAAAATAAGATCTACAATTAAGCTCGTGGCTAACAAATAGACGAAATAAAGGCTCAAGGGGGCTCATTAGGGATTTTTAGTGGTTTTTATTTATGAATAAGGCCGAAAACAGGTTTTATATGTGCCCATCGTCATTTCCAACACCAAATGTACACATGCAACTTTAGAGACTTCTCAAAACACTTATCGAATCAAAGCATGAAATGTTGATAAACACACAAGGCTCCTTACTAGGGTTTTATTCAAACTTTTGAAAACAAGGTGATCGAGTTTTTAAAAAGCTTCGCAAAATTGCTACGACTAAGTGTTGTTTTAAATATATATATATATGTGTGTGTGTGTAGTTTTTGAAAAATTTTGCACTAAACAAGCTCAAAAGACTCCAACGACATATCACATAATACATGATTCCGACAGGGAAGCCAGTACAAACACAAATAAGCATGGGAATGATTTCAACAAACGTTGACAAAAATAGTTGGTTGATACGCACGTCGTAAAAAAGAAAGACTCACACAGAACCATTCGACCGAAATGACTACGCATGCATAATACGACTATCCCCTCCCCTACAAACAAAAGTAAGCAATGTCCACATTGCTATTATACAAATTAACCAAAGGAAAAAGGAAAATGTGGAATAAGTTATCATGCGAATAATTGGTCAAATTGTTATATAAACACCAGAGCACAAAACACATAACAAAATCACTAAAAATGAAAAACGAGAGTTGGGATAGAAAGTGATACAATACTGGGGCTCGGGCCCGCCTAAGTTTCCATGCCGTCCAGAGGGAAAGATGGAACTCTACAAATGGAGCGATGGTTTCAAGTAAGTCTGCTGCCTCCATCCGACCGGTCACTGCACCACTCCGGTCGGACAATAGTACAGTGTGTTTTGTCCGACCGGTCATCTTCTCATCCGGTCGAACAGCAGTCCAGTGTGCTTTGTCCGACCGGTCAATTTCTCTCATCCGATCGGATGTCTTGGAAAAATATCATTTTCCACACTTTTTCTGCACAACTCAACAAACCATTACCACATTTATCCAACTCAAGTTAATCATGAACAAAAATATGTACAAAAATAAAATAAGAAAAATAAAATAAACAGAATTATGGACAAAAATAACAAATGCTTGGGTTACCTCCCAAGAAGTGCAATTTTTAACGTCTTTTGCTCGACGACTTACAAAGGTGATGTTATTCGGGATCCAGAAATAAATGACGATTGTGCCACGCCTTAGTGTTCTCCAAGAGTAAGAGCGTGTAATGAAGATCATCAAGGTGGGAACGGCGATCAGGTCCCATGATTAGAGAAATAAAAACTTCAACCCTCTTTGGAGGTTGAAAATGTGAGTAATCGATGACCAAAAATAGATCGAAAGTCAGCCTAAGTGTGGGACAATGCTCGGTCGCCGGAATGACTAGAAAATCAGTCGAACATAAGGAATGATCATCGACCGTCCCAAACTCCTTCTCGATTGCCTCTTCTACTGCCTCAATGTTAAGATTGATCAAAGCATCGGGTAGTACGCAATGCGGCTCAACAAACACATCCTCCTCCAAATCCGGTAACACAACTCCAGCATCTCCACAAAGAACAAGTAAGTCCGAGTCGCCAACATCCTCACTCGGAACCTTCAATGGCAAAACCCCTACACCATCACCCAAAATTTCATAATCACTCGCAAAAGAGACGATTTCAACCAAATCCTCAATCTCTTCCTCCTTACACACCTCCCCCAAACAAGAATCCACGCTCGAGTTGCCAACATCCACGGTAGGCTCCACCACATCAAAAATCGGTAGCTCATCAAAAGTAAGCCGCTCCTTCTCATTGCGGTTAACCGAGTAAGGATCATTATCGAGTGGGACATTCTGATGATAGTGGATTTTTTGGTTGTGGGCGGGAGGAGAAGGCAGGGTATAATCTTCATATCTTGGGTTGTAGGGATTTGAGCCGAGAAGTGCACAAGAGTCGTAGCTCGAGTAGGTCTGAATGAATGAAGCTTCCTCCTGTGGATCTTCATCAAATATCACTCGAAATGCATTCTTCAAATGCCATCGTGATCCACAGCGATCACATTCTTCAATATTCTTCTTCGATAAGGCTCGACTTGCTAGCTTAGCTTTCAGGGATGCTATTTCTCTGGTCAATTCATCGATCCTTTTGTGTCTTGAAGTGTATGAATTTGAAGATGTGTCCCACTCAGGCGAATAGAATGTCTCCGTGAACCAATTGTATACTTCCTCCCACGTCCCCGAGGAATCGGGCTCTGAATGCATAAATAACTTTCTTGCCCGACCATTCAACGTGTAGAGGAAGAGTCGCACCTTCACCTCATCCCTCGTAAGGCCTAAAAGAGGGAACGTTCGGGTAATGGCCTTGTATTCTTGGATGAAATAGAATGGATCTTCACTCGGGAGCCCATAAAATACCGGGAGTTGCTCATAGTAGAACTCATCCGGATCGTAGTCACGCATCATTTGATTCCATCGAGTGGTTTGTTGAGGATTAAAACAAGCGTACGAGTTAGACTTTTTTTTTTGGGATTGTTAAATCTTCAAGACTTGAGGGGTGCACCTAGCATACACAACGCTCAATGCAAAAGATCAAACGCACCAGCATAAAAGAGCAAAAATGAACAAAAAGGAAAAATCACCAACAAACACAAACGAAACAATTCACAACACAAATGAGAGTTACAAAGAGCAAACACAAAAATGACCACCTTTAGCCTTCCCCGGCAACGGCGCCAAGTTTTGAGCCGAACTTTTATGTTCCTTTTAAAATTAAATTCCGGTTAAACAGTGCGCGTCTACTTTTGAAAGGGTTTAAGTTCGCCCGCAAGAGAACAAGGTCACTTGTAAACTGGCAAGTTAACTCGAGTCGATCTCGCGAGGAAGACTAATCGGAAGTTGTTTTTATGTTGGTTTTACGAATGAGAAAATAAAAAAAATGCTATACTAAACACGCAGACAAAGGGTTTTTTGTTTTGTGAATTTTAATATCAAGAACAAAGATTTATACTACTAGTGACTTAAAAATTAATCTTGCAAAGAGGGCGTCAATCTCTATGCAAGAACTTTAATTAAAGTTTATAAAGATTTAATAACGAACTTCAACTTTTAAAAGATTAATAAAATGAGGGTCTAGGGCCTTGGAATCATCTCCACGGCCACTTGGGCATTTCGTCGAACACTTGTTCTACGAGTTGGGGTTGTCAATCCCAACGTATAGATTAAACACCCGATAATTTCAAGTGATTGTTCTAAACGATTCCCGGCACTAGACCCATAAGTTCTAATTAACAAACCATCGACACATCCAATATCACAAGCCCAAAAAAAGAATTAATCATGTTTGAACAAGAAAATAGAGAACAAATAAAGTCCATCAACAATTAAAATAGAATCGAACACAAGAGTATCATCAACAAGTTCAATATGATAAAATGAAACTTAATCAACGTCAAAGCATAACAATCCAACAAGAAACTCATGATCAAAAACATTCAACCATACAATTAAAGTAGAGTTTAGAGTGTACGAAATTGAAATGTTTGCGAGAACTTTCTCCAGCTATTCTGGAGGGATTATCGTCTACGAGTCGAGCTTTGGAAGCTGTCACGGACTCCCAAGAAGCTACGACCGTCGTGGTAACTACCGAATCTACGCTACTGCAACTGGTTGTCGTGGGGCTTTGAGGCGACGGATCGGAGTTGTCAGTTCCAAGCGTGTCCTCGTGGGAGGTCTTCGTCCTTCTATCCGGTTAGGTTCTGATCTTTAAAAGAGAGATAAAATGATTCAAGAACGCTCATGGGTTGTCATCCCGAAGCGGTTCGAGAATGTCTTCCCGTCTCGGTTTGTCACGAATCGGACGGGGGATTATTCGTCTATGGATGGTGTTCTGATGGTGTATTTCGGTTCTCTGAATTTGGCTTAGTTCTTGGCCTTTTGTAGCCATCAAATAGCCCTTCCGTAACTGAAAATCTCCGAAAAATCCGAGTTTGTAATGCTTACATCCGATCGGATAATCTCCCAGTCCGATCGGAGGGATCATTCTGCCAGAATTTCTAACACTGGGTAACCCAGTGTGGATGACAGACCCAGTGTCAGCTGTAATATACCAAATCAGGGCCCAATTTCTTTGAAACACCACTCGCGGGCCCATATTCGTCCACCTTAACACCGAAAAACTTCAAAATACCTATAATAAACATAAAATGTGGTAAAATAAGTCGGAGATACATAAATACAAAAATATACTCAATCAATCCAACTTATACCCAAAATCGACAACAAATATAACTAAAACACTAGCCAAATATACCAAAAATCGTGAAAAATACGTGCGAGTCACCCACCTCGAAGACTCCATCACCTCGTCGCCCGATTTGCCGTCGCCATCGCCGTTGTGTTGCCAATGCTGCGGCCGATTTCCTGATTCGCCGATTTCTGGCGTTGGAGAAGAAAGGGAGAAGAAAAAGGAGAAACGGAACTAAAGGGGCTGTGATTTGGATTTTATACCCAGCCCTTTCCAGAGAATTTTGATTTGACCCCAGCCCTTTTTTCATCTTTTCAATTTAGCCCCCATATTTATCCAAAGCCCCAATTTAGCCTACAAATTATTCAAAACTGCTAATTCAGCCCTCCAACTTATGAAAACCCCGATTCAGCCTCAATAAACTTAATAAGCTTACAACTAAGTCCATTTTATTTATTATTTTATATTATTATATATTTTAATTATATATGTAGATATGTATTAAAATTTTAAAAATCATTTATATGTAAACTAATTAAGTATACTTTTAAATTGATTAGGTGACGAGCCAATCGGGATATAGGATTCAACCACGTGCATTTCACTCGACCTTCTACGACTTTATTTACGAGGTAGGGACCACCGACTTGTCTTGTGCTAAATTATATTTCTCAATTTTGTGCTATGTGTGCCATGTATTCTCGAGTACGATTTATTTCTAAAACCGACTTATATAGCTAAAGGGTTTAACCCAGCGTGCTATCCACGAATTAAAACCGGCGGCCATATAAGTTGTCATCGCGTTTTAGCTGCAGTTAAGGTAATTTCTAAAACATCCATGAATTAGAACCGGTGGCTGCAAAAGTTTACATCGCGTTCTAGCTGCGCAGTCAAAGTCAACGTCCTTCTATAATATCCATGAATTAGAGTCGGTGGCTACAAAAGTTTTCATCGCGTTTCTAGCTGCAGTCAATGTCTACATTTTTCCAAATTGCTATTCTATGAATGATATGGTTCAATGTGCTATTTTTGAGGTTTATGATTTACGTGAGATATGTCGGTGTAACTATTGAGTACGTTGAACTCATCCCAAATCAACGATTTTTTTCTTTCAGGTACAAACAAGAATATCGAGTGAATGGAATACGAGGATTTAAAAAAGGATACTTGATATCCATTTTGTGTTTTTAAAAGAATGTGGAACCAGACATAAATCGTACTTTAGCTATCTTTTTCCACTGATAGCAATTTGGTTATTTATGTTATAAATTTTTCGCTGCGTAAATTTGATCATTTTAAAATTATGAATCGTATTATGTTGTTATTATGAAATTCGACATTTATTGTGACGCCAAGATTTCTTCCATTGTTTAAAAATATAAACCTATTTTGATTTAGTGAAATTGGGGCATTACAGATAGTTAACACAAAACTTAACATCATTTCAAAATTATAGATATATAAAACTTCAATTGGTACCAGTGCAGGGTACTTGACATTAAGTATTTCAATCCTTGTTTTGTAGATTATTGACATAATGGACGCTCAGGGGAATCCGCGACCTCCTATCCTCAACGGAGAGAATTACTATCTTTGGAAGTAGAGGATGCGGTGGCATATCTAGAATATCAACGAACGAGCGTGGAGAACCATTCTAGTTGGATGGGAGAAGCCACGAGTTACCGATGCTAATGGAGACACTATCATCAAGAAAGAAATACACCGGACCGCTGATGAGATAGCAAACTCAAACTGGAGTTCTAAGTGCATCAACACCCTCTGTGGATATGTTGACTCAAACTACGACAAAGTAATCAAAAAGTGTGAGTCGGCAAAGGATGCGTGGGATGAATTGCAGAGGGTGTGCGAAGGAACCCAAATTGTGAAGAGTTCAAGATTAAGAATGCTGACTGCCACTTTCGAGTCAATGAGGATGTATGAAACAGAGTCCATTATGGACTATCACTACTGTAGAAAATAGATACAAAGGCAGTTCATCCACGGCGGTTTTTAAAAACCGCCGTTAAATACTTTTTTACGCCGGTTTTCTAGAAAACCGCTGTTAAATTCGGCATTTAACGGCGGTTTTCAGAAAACCGCCGTTAAAACTGAACTAATTAACGACGGTTTTTAAGGAACCGCCGTGAATTAACAAGTATTCACGGCGGTTCCTTAAAAACCACCGTTAATTAGTTCATACGTTAAGCCATTCTACGGCGGTTATATTTGAACCGACGTAAAACTGGAGGCCAGCTTATTTTAACGTCAGTTTTCAAATAACCGCCGTAAAACATAAACATTCTATGGCGGGTTTTATAAACCGCCGTGAAATGTATAAGTAAATACAAGAAAAAAAACGAGCCCAACTAAACAAGGGCCTACGGATCTAACGGTTCACGTGTAGACTAATTCTAATCTAACGTCACATAACATAGATAACTTAGAAATCCATGTATAACCAAAAACAACCAACAAACCGGATCCAAAAAATAGCCCCTTTTCTTTATGCGGAAATCTGAAAAAAAATAAAACTTCACCCACAATTTTTCACCAAATTTCAATCAACTCTGAATTCAAAGCTTAAATTCATCTACAGATCTCATCAATGGCGTCGAAGGCAGAGAAAAAGCCGGCAGTGAAGAAATCGTTCATAGCCGAAAAAAAGCCGCCGAAGGCGGAGAAGAAGATCGGAAAGGAAGGCGGCGCCGCCGAAGGCGGAAAGAAGAAGAAGAGTAACGTCTGCCATGGCCACTGCGTCAAGACTGAGGAAAAACTAAATTACTTGCTTAATGAAAAATAAAGGCAACATCTAAAGGCCAACTGTAAATCCAGGCATTTTTAATTAAGTAATTAATTGGAGCTACGGATTTCCTGGCAACATCTGAAGGCCAACTGTTTGTTGGTGTTGCTGTTGGTCTTATTGCAATTGGCGTTGCGTATTTCCTTTTTTCCTCCAAGAAACCCAAAGGTTTTGTTCAATTTTATTCTGATCTGTTACAATTAAAGAGTATAAATTCCGAATTTTAATTTTATTTTATTTTCACAATGTGTATCTGTTATAATTGGTGCTTGCAATTCTGTTTGATTTCGAAAAAGGATAAGAAAATACATTTTATATTATTAGATTCATGATTATCATAATAAGAATTGTATGTTTGGTAGTGTGCTTGGATCCCAATAATTTCAAGGAGTTTAAGCTTGTCAAGAAAACACAACTCAGCCACAATGTCGCCAAATTCAAGTTCACTCTTCCTTCACCCACCTCTGAAATTGTGCTGAGTAATGAATTGTTGCAATCATATAATATGAAGTTTTTGTGGTTCACAGAATGGTACAAAAGCTTGTAGCACGTTCTACTAGTTACTCAACTTGTTACAGGTATCCAGACTAATTATAAAAAATATATAGTTATATTTTAAAATCATAAATACATTATAATTTGTAAATTAAAATCTTATGTCAAATGTATTTACAATTTTGGAACTTATTGATTTTTTTTTCGTAATATTCCCAGCTTCCGGTTTCTCTTGCCGTGTCGTTGTACAAATGTGCTCAACTATATAAAGAAGGCAAGAAAAGGAGGGTGGTTGGCAATTCGGAACAAATATGTGAGGCGTCGATAGAATGGAACGTGACAAGTCTTGCGTTTTGCGCATTTTGTGACGTTGTTGGCGGCACAGTTGGCTGCTTGCTAGGCTCTGATGGCGGTTTCATTCTTGGACCCCTTCTGCTTGAGATTGGAGTAATCCCTCAGGTATCATGATTTTCTAGCATACTTAAAATTATCTATTTCCTTGCAAAACAAATCGTTTCAAAATGTTGGTGCACACATGAATTTTTAAAATTTGTTACTAAACAATTGACTACGCATTTATGATTTATAAGTGTTGTATATATTATTTCAGTTGAGAAATTGAATTTCAGGTGGCTAGTGCAACATCAACCTTTGTGATGATGTTCTCCTCATCTTTATCTGCCATTGAGTTTTATCTCCTTAAGAGATAACCGGTGCCCTATGGTATGTTTAGCATTTTCCATTATTCAATTCATTTATTTATCCATGTTCAGTTTTCCTGTTTTAAATAATTAGCAGAGGAGTATTTATTTTAAAGGAAAATAAGAAAAATCCAAGCTTCATTGTTTAAAAACCAACCAAAATTTCATTTAACTTGCAKGTTTATACCTAATGGGKGTGTCAATCGTGGYTRGTTTKGGGGSCYAATTTATCGTTAGGTAAATCGTCACATTCCTAGGGAGGGCTTCAATTATTGTGTTTATTCTCTCCAGTGTAATCTTTGCAAGTGCTCTCATAATGGGTAATTTTCAATTTTCTTCTCGAGAAAATAAAAATATCATTTTATTTTTGTTGTTGTTCTTATTTTATTTTATTTTTGGGCAGGCATTGTCGGAATCAAAAAAAGCATCACGATGATAAACAACCATGAGTTCATGGGATTCCTGGATTTTTGCAGCAGCCAATAATGCCAATATGTGAATGGAAATCGAAGATTTAATAATATGATGAAACACGAGGAATGTCAGGGAATAATAGAGATCGAGCTCAGATGGGSGAGTTGGTAAATGAATAATTTACCAACCCTTAATTCTAATAGACCCATGCCAATATAATTAATTTGTTGGTCGTGATTTATTTTATTTTTTTGCGCTTGTGTGACCAATATTGTGGACGTTCAAATTAATTAAGACCATAATCAGTAAGATTGTTACTAGTGACATATTGTGATGATTTAGAAATAATATTAGTTGCTACAAACCAATGACATGATTATAAAGGTGCATTGTGTATATTTTTCGCTATCTCTTTCTTAATAGCTTCTTGATTATTTTGTATAGTACATTAATTATAGATATTCATATTATTTGTATTTTTGTTTGCAGCGGATCGGGTCCTGGTTCTCTGATGGAAGCTGGCATATTTTGGAGTATCTTGATGATTATTGCTTTCTTGTTACAAGCTGCTGACACAGTCTTAAAGATGCAAAGTTGTCCTTAGGGCATTATGTTTCTCCCATTCTGTTGTTTGCATATATTCGGTTTTGTAACATATATTGGTTGCGCTGCCTCTTCTTACTCTTGACAAGTTCTCATGGTGTATATTTTTATGTCCTTTGAGGAATTAATCTAAGTGTAATAGAAGGCATTCTTTGTACTCTATTTGTTGTACATATGAGATCAGAAGATTCTCTGGTCTGTTGTTGTCTTGATAATTTTTTTTTGCGGTGGATTTGAAAAGGTGCACCTTCTTCTGTTTCTTTTTTTTTTTTTATATAAATTTTGTACTACTTTCTAGAAGGTATTTATAAAAACCTCCGTGAATTGTCATTCTGGAAAACAGACTTTCTAAAAGGTATTTTTCAAGAACCGTCGTAGAATCCACTGCCGTAAATTTTTACGGCGATTCTTAAACCGCCTTAAAAGCATCACTTTCTACGGCGGTTTAAGAAAAACTGCCGTAAAAATTTACAACGGTCGATATAAAGGCGGTTCAAAAACCGCCGTTAAAAGTAAGAAATAACCGCCTTTAATTCAGCAGTCTGTAGTAGTGTATGCCATGAGACTTTCGGAGATTGCAAATAAGTGCGAAGAACTTGGCAAGGCCATGTCCAATTCGCGTCTTGTCGAAAAATCACTCAGATCTATTTTAAAGAAGTTAGCGTGAAGGTGGTTGCCATTAAAGAATTAAAAGGATACTAGTAATCTAGACTTCTATGACTTGGTTGGATCGCTCAAAATGTTCAAGATGGAACATCTTGGTTCCAACTCGAAAGAGAAGAATGTTGCCCTTACTTTCGATGTTAACTCGAATGATGACAGTGAAGTTGTTGATTGGAGAGAATTGTTAGATAAAATCGAAAATACCACTCTTGAAGATGAAGAAGTGTCTCTGATCACTCAGAAGTTCAACAAACATTTGAGAAGAAAAGACAACATTGGAGGGACATTTCCAAATTTCAAAACGGAGACACCACCTCCAAAATCTTATGGATGAAAGCTTTCTAATTTCCATCCCTCACCTCCCGAGTCCAAGACATCAAATTCCCCTAAACCTCTGTGTAAAATTCAATATCACGAGTGTAAAGGTTGGGGGCATTACAAAAACGAATGTGCTAACACGTTGAGGAAAAAGAACTTGATTGTAAAGGAGTATGATGAAGATGAATGTGATTCTGACTCATCTAAGTCAGTTCCTGTGCTGTTTCCTAATGTTGTTTGGGATGACGACATTCGTGTTGATAACATCAATACCAACACCTTGTGTCTGAATGCAGAGGTTGTAGAGACAATTCACAAGTACGAGAAACTGTGCATGGAGTATGACGAACTATTTGCCAATTGGGGAATCAAGTTCTAAAGGTGAAAGCTCTCATGGTTAAGGTTGAGAAGCTAACTCATGAGAAAAATGATCAATTGAATATAATTATTCGTCTGGAATCAGTTCTCATAAGGAAAGACTCGGAATTAGAACGAGTGAAGGCCAATTTAAAGAAGGCGTAATATACTCTATCAAATCTCAACAAGGGAACGTCAAAGCTAGATGAAGTTATGTGAACAACATTCCAAGAGTCCTCGAATCACGGGTTTGGCTACAAGCCTGAACAGCAAATGTAACAAACTGACTAAAAACTGAAGACGACCAAGCGTCACAAAAAGAGAAGAAGGCAGTATGTTTGTCATCACCGTGGCGATCCTGGTCATATTCGTCCTTTCTTCTGGAAGAAAGTGGCCAAGAAAAATCAGTTTCAGAGGACAAGGCAGGCTGCTGAGTCCCATGACAGTTTCCATGTTACTAACACCAAAACCAACACCAAGGTCAAACAGGTCTGGGTGAAGAAGGATGAGATCAAGTGCAACATGGCCTATACCTCTCTGAAATATCACATTCCAGGAGCATGGTATTTTGACAGTGGATGCTCCAAACACATGACCGGATTTGAAGACCTCCTCTCAAACATTGTTAAATTCCAAGGAGGAAAAGTGAAATATGGTGGAGGTGCAAATGGTCAGATCATTGGCCAAGGAACTCTCCATGTTCCAGGAATTTTAAAGCTCGAAAATGTGTTACTTTTTGAAGGACTGACGGCTAACTTGATCAGCATTAGTCAGTTGTGTGATTGTGGTTTCAGTGTTAAGTTCACACGAGAAAAGTGTGAATTCTACGATGAAGGAAATGCTTGCATTCTCACTGGCTAAAGGACCTCCAACAATTGTTATCAAATTAATGGCGATGTATTCTATAAGATATCTCAATTGAGCGATGCCGAGGTATTGCATCAAAAACTTAGACACGTCAACTACAAGATGTTGGAAAGGCTGGTGAAGAAAGAAGCTGTAAATGGTTTACTAAAGCTCAACGCGAAGATCATTCAAGTTTGTGAAGCATGCCAAAAGGGGAAACAAGTTAGGGTGCCTCACCCACATGTACAGAGCTTCACCACGTCAAATTGCTTTGAACTCATTCCATGGACCTCAAGGGACCACTTGAAGTGGAGAGCCTTGGAGTTAAAAGGTATGTTCTGGTAATTGTTGATGATTTCTCTAGATTTACTTGGGTTGAATTTTTAAAAGAAAAACCTGAGGCTTTCAAAAAACTTGCTAAAAAGTTGTGCATGCATTTTGGTGTGAGCATAGGTAGGATCAAGTCTGATCATGGAAATGAATTTGAAAATGTGGCTTTTTCAAACTATTGTTTAAAAGAAGGAATAACTCATGAATTCTCATCTCCAATTACCCCCCATCAAAATGGTATAGTCGAACAGAAAAATAGACCTCTTGCGGAGATGACTAGAATCATGCTTATCTCAAACGGAATTGCAAAACACTTTTGGGTAGAAGCAATTAACACCGCTTGTCACACAATCAATGGGGTGTATTTCAGACCTGGGTCACATGTTACTCCCTACGAATTGCTGTTGGGCAAAACACCTAACTTGAGATTTTTTCATGTCTTTAGATGTGTTTGCTATGTACTAAATGATAAGATGCATCTTTCAAAACTGGACTCGAAAAGTGAAAAATGTGTTTTCAAGGGATATTCCTAGAACAGTCATACTTATAGATTGTTTAACCTTAGAACACGTTGCGTGATGGAGTCAGTTAATGTGAAATTTGATGATTCGATTAGTGGAATTAAACTTGCCGAGGACAATGATATGGTGTATGATCAGAGTCTTCAATATGTTTTGGATGATTTAGGCGATAGTGCAGGTACAGAAAATGAAGTTGCAGGTGGTGACAGTTCTGGTGATATGTCACCAAACCTAACACCACCTCATGGCGAAACTAGCGACCTAACACCTATCATAACACCAACCCCGAAAGCTCCTGAATCAGATTCAGACTCAGACTCAGATGAAGATAATGTGGACAATCAAATTGACCTATATCAGAGGGATATTCCGTCAAGAATTCAGAGGAATCATCTGACAGGTCAAATCATTGGAGATCTTGATGAGAGAAGCACAAGGAAGCGACATAAACTTCAAAGAAATATTAAGATATGTCTGCCTATCGACTAACTACTCTCAAATTCGAGAGACTTTGTCCCTTGCTAATACAGAGCCAAAGTGTGTGGAAGCTGCTCTGAAGAATGAGTTCAGGATCAAAGCCATACATGAAGATTTGAATCAATTTGCCAAGAACGATGTTTGGGACTTGGTTCCCCGTTCTGAAAATACACATGTCACTAGTACTAAGTGGATTCTCAAGAACAAAACCGATGAAGTGGGAAACATTGTTAGAAATAAGGCAAGGTTGGTTGCACAAGGATATACTCAGATTGAGGGCATCAATTTCGATGAGACATTTGAACCGGATGCACGTATAGAATCGGTAAGACTCCTTATTGCTGTTGCTTGTCATTTGAAAATATCTTTGCATCAAATGGACATTAAGAGTGCTTTCTTAAATGGTGTTTTGAGTGAAGAAGTGTATGTTAAGCAACCTAAAGGGTTTATTGATTCTCACAAACCTAATTTTATTTTAAAATTAGAAAAAGATTTGTATGGTTTAAAACAAGCTCCAAGAGCTTGGTATGAGAGATTGACTCAGCATTTACTGTTTTTAAACTTTAGATGAGGTGAAGTTGATAAAACCTTGTTTCTCCTCAAATCAAACAATCACATTCTTATAGTTCAAATTTATGTAGACGATATTATTTTAGGATCCACTAGTGAACAAATGGCGAAAGATTTTATTGCTCGGATGTCAGATACACTCGAAATGAGCATGGAAGGTACTCTATCTTATTTTCTTAGTTTACAAATTAAACAACTTGAAGATGGGATTTTTCTTTCTGAAACCAAATATGCTAAAAATCTCGTTAAGAAATTTGGGTTAGAGAATGATAAGCATAAGAAAACATCATTGGGTAAAACCATGAAACTGTTAAGAAATGATGTTGGGATCAGTGTTGATAACACTGTTTATAGGAGTATGATAGGAAGTCTTCTGTATTTAACTGCTAGCAGGTCTGATATAATGTACAGTGTATGTCTTTGTGCCAGATATCAATCAAACCTAAAGAGTCACATTTAAAAGCTGTAAAAAGAATAATTAAATATGTGGCTGGCACAAGTGATCTAGGAATATGGTATACCAAAGATACATGCACTGAACTCATTGGTTACACTGATTCAGATTGGGCAGGTGATGTCATAGATAGGAAGAGTACAACTGGAGGATGTTTCTTCTTGGGTAGTAACCTGGTTTCCTGGTACAGTAAGAAACAAAATTGTATATCTCTCTCTACAGCTGAAGCTGAATATATCGCAGCTGGAAGTGCGTGTACGCAACTTTTGTGGATGAAACAGATGATTGAAGACTACGGTCTCCATAGTAGTATTCTGACCGTACTCTGTGATAATACGAGTGCCATAGATGTCTCAAGAAATCCCGTTCAGCACTCTCGAATAAAACACATCGACATCAGGTATCACATTATCCGAGACATGGTTGAGAGGAAGATAGTGAGCCTTGAGCATGTAGGGACAAACAATTATCTAGATGACATCTTCACAAAGGCATTAGATTTAGAGACCTTCTCTCGTTTGAGAAGAGATCTCGGTATGTGCATTGTCTAGTCAGTGTTAGTTTTGATGTTATGACACCTAAACTATCATTAGTCATAACATCTATATATTTATGCATACATTTTTTATTTTCTTTTACATACATAATATGAATGCATTGAGTCTGTTTAAAAGTGCAAAAAGATCACGTGTTGTAATAATAGTGGTGGCAAAAAGACTAACCTCTTCAACTAAGTGATTGTGGAACTTTCCCGCGGAAATGGGTTTTCTCCCAGGTCAAAAAAGAAGGGGTGTCTATAGCAATTGCTAAATATAAGCTATTTCTCTTCAAGTCTTTAAAAAGGTGAAGAAAATCTGGATTAAAAAAATCCAATCTTTAAATTTCACCTCATTGAGCGATTTTGACGTAGTCATTAACTTGGGTTAAGGGGTCTGTTTTCTTTGACTTCACCTGAAGTAATATTGGTTATAATGTCACCAGTCATGAAAAGCAACACTGGTCAAGTCACTAAAACCATATATTTTTTTAAAACTTTTTAGGTCATGATTTATTAGGCATCACTTAGGACATTCATACTTTGTGAAGTTGCCTAATTGATGTGTATTTTGTTGTTTGTGCTTGTGTCTTTCTTTGAAGTCTCTTAATCATGTTTTGGGTTTAGTAAACCAATTGTTTCATTAGTGTTATAATAGGTGGTTTGAACTGGTTGACGTGGCGAGTGAAATTTTACTTTGTACGCATTCTTACGGCTATGGTGATGGTTTAAAAAGTCCAGCTCTATTTCGGTTTTATGAAGTAGTTGATACGCGTTTTCTTTTTTGGAATAGTGGTTGATTGGTTTGAGATCGTGTGTCCTAATTTAAGGGGGAGTGGATTTTTTTTTGGAAGGAAAGAAGATCTTTTGTGGTTTAAAATAGGATAATAGGTAAATAAGGGATTTACTTTACCTTTCTCTCTCCTAGGCAACGGTCATTTTTTTTTTTCTGTTTAAGAAGTCTGATTTCTTACCGTTTATCCCACTGTTCAACAATCCTTCTGCGAATTAAAATCTCCTACTCTCAAACTCTTCACCGTCTCTTTCTTGGTTTTTTTTTTATTTTTGTTCTTTTCAAAATTTGTTAATGGATGTCTTCTCCAAGCAGCACTACAGAGCTCGCTCCCGGCGTGCAGAGCTCAACAGATGAATAGGTACCGATGAATCTCCCTATATTCCGCAAAGAACACGGTGGTACTTTCCCTCAGAACCCCTCACCAATTCCAACACCTCCTGTCAGTTCGCCGCCGCTCAACTCTTAGGACGTTATTCCTATTCTGGTTCCTATTGCCGCTGATCCGGAAGTCCAGGTCTTTCCAGGACAGTATGGGAATGAAATTGATGTAGAAAATCCGCTTAACTTGCCATTTATTGCTGAGATTTTTGGTCGTGTTGGTAATCCAACCTTGAAGAGGTCACGTCGGCTGCGAAACATCCCTCCAGCCGTGGTGCCGCCGGTTGTTCCAAAAATTCAAGCATGCTCGAGGCGTAATGTGCCAATTGAGCACATGAACTTGGCCGGGGATGTCACCGTCATGACGGACTCGGATAATGAATAAAATGTTTCCTACTACCCCTGTTGCTGTGTCGACGACCTCCGCTGCTCCCCGCTTGGCAAAGACGACGACTCCTCCCCGAAAGCAACTGTCAAGCTCGCTGATAAGAAGAACCCTCTGGTGTCAATTAAAGTGCGCTAGGGTCAACAGATACTGAATATTCAGATCCTCCTCATGTGATCCTTGACTTTTTCACTGGAGAGGTGTCGAGTTCCTCGAAGCCCGTTGATGCTGACCCTCCTCTCACTCCTATTTATACGGGTCAGACTGAACCTAAACTCGAACCTGATTTTGGTTTCGAGTACTCTCCTGATACTTCTGATGAGATACCTCTTCTTGACTTTCTGGCCACCCTGAAAGCTGCAAAGAAGAAGTCCAGGGCCCATTCACCTGTTGCGGCTCAACTATATGATGTTGGTTTTGGTGACATGTCACCAAAGTCAACATCGCCCATTACTACTCCCACCTCATTCTCCTACTCAGATTCTACTATTGATTCTGTCACTCCTTTCTGGGACACGTATTCTTCCTCTGATTCAGATGGTGATATTGGTGATCTCCTTGCCTCTGACAATATCGAGATTGAAGACATGGTTCCAATCTCCAACAAGTTTCTAACCTCCAAATGCGAGAAGTTGTTTTCTAGGATGATTGATGAAAGGAGAGTCCCCGTGGAGATTTTTAAACGGCAAAATTTGATTGCATATTTCGAACATCGAGGTATGTATTCCACGGTGTCTACTGCAATGTCTTTTATTAGAGATATTGTTATGGAGTTTTATGCGAATCTCCTTCCCTCTGCTGCTGATCCTAATTCTGTAAATTACGGGAAAGTGTTCGTCCGTGGGAAAATTTATTATTTTACTCCAGATTTGATTAATGAGCCATTTGGAACTGAGGCATACCATGGTGACTCAACTGTTGATGACATGGATGAGGTCATCCGGTCTTTGTCTGGTGGGTTGTTGAATAAGTGGCGTGAACAGTTGCCCAGCACTCGATTGTCCTCCCTCTACTCCGTCTTACATAAGGTGGCGATTTTCAACTAGGTGCCCATAAAGAATGCAATGGTGTTAACTCGACCTCAAGCTCAGTTTTTGTAGAAACTTGTTTAGGGTATCAAGTTTAATTTTGGTCAACATGTGTTTGATCCCATAACCAGGTTTTGCCACAACCAAAACCACTTCCTCTCTTTTTTTTCCTTCTCTTATTTATATCATTTTGGAGAATCAAAATCTTACGCCTTCTGGAGATGATGTCCTGACTGGAGAATCTGAGTGGTTCAACTTACATGGCCAGCACTTGGCTGTGACGCGAATAGTAGATCTCCCTTGGCAGGCGTTCATTCGGGCTGGTGTTGCTTCTGGTGGCCGTTCTGACGTTCCCAACACCGGTCCCAACATGGTTCGTCTTCCTGCTCAGGCTGTGCATGCTCAAATTAATCTACTGGATACCCAAATTGCAAAGCTCTAGGCCCTGCGTGGTTCTTTGTTGGAGGCCCTTTTGGCTTCTGAACAAAAAGGGGGAGAAAATGCTGAAGCTGACGACGCCGACGATGGTGACAATGCTGTTGCTGATGGTGAGGCTGTTGAGGTATTGGCCAGCTTAGCCAAGGAAAAGAGGAGGAAAATGATCCATTCAAGGAACAAGATGCTGAAGAAAATGAGGAAGTTGCTAAGAAAAAGGAAAGCTGAGGGTGAAGGAACTTCGATGTCTCCTCGTCGTTCAAAGAGAACTCGTGGTTTTTGAGTTCCTATGTTTTTGTCTCATTTCCTTTTTTAAAAATATTATTTGTTTTGGTGTTTGTTTAAACAATGTTTATTTAGGGGGAGTTGTTCAACTTAAGGGGATTTTCAGTGTGTTTTTCTTGTGTGTGTGTGTTGCGTCGTTTGTATTTGTACAGAAAGGTAAAAGGGAATGATTGTTGAGAATTTTATTCTTGGGAGTTTTTTCTTTTTAGTTGTTTGCCTTTCTTGGACTTAAAATAAATTAGGACTCTAAATTTATTTCCTATGTGGAGTTTAGGACTTTATTTAGTTTCCTTAGTTTTTGTCTAACTTGTTTATCAAGACTAGGAGTCTTGATTATTTAAGGAGAAGACAGTGACGCAAATACACAAAACTTGTGAAAAGAAAGGCAAGACGATTTTTCAAGAAGCAGAACACAAGCGAGAGATTGACTTGGATCTACGATTCAGCATAAGAAGATCTTCAAAATTGCGTGACCAACTGAGAAGATCATCTCAAGCGTAGTAACAAGTATTTTTGTATCAAGAGTTGATGCAATTATTTGTCATGTATTACTTTGCCATTTTGTAATTGATTTTGGAACAACAAATGAGTAATATAGTTTTTGGGTGTACACCCAAATTCGTAAGCGCGTTTGCTTATGGACTATAGTTAAATTGAGTTTATTTAATCTCTTTTATTCCGCTGCCGTTTTATACAAACTCTGTTTGATGTTAGTATTGGTGTTATAACATCAATCATAACATCTATTGTGTCTTGCAGTTCATAACTTTCAAGCTAATTGATGTTAAGTTCTGGTGATAGTTAACACGTAACTTAACATATTTTTTAAAATCATAAATTTACAAAACTAAGAATATAGGTTATATCCGAGGACACTCCATATACATCAACTAAGAGATTCTAGGACTTGGACTTATCACCTGAATTGTTGAACGGTCTTTATATTGAGATGAAGTTTGAGAAACCTAGTAAGGTACGACAATCGGTTTGAGTTAAAAGAAATTGAACTCATATATTTCGTCATCAACTTGAATATTAATTGTTTCGTTTTTTTCTACGTAAGTTTGATCTATAATTTTAACAATAATTTTATTCATTTTTTTTAACTTCTCTTCCTAGTTACGCTTTTTTGAGGTGCTAATACATATTTCTTGAATTTTGCGTAAATTGTTTGGGCTCCCAGGTTGAGTATCACTTACATGGGTTTATTTCGAAATCCTTTATTCGGTTTTTTTATGTCATTTCAAATATAGAGAAGGGTCAAAAGTATAAAAAATAACACAAATCAATAGATTGTTTTTTTGATTTTTGTACCAGAAATAAAGCTTTGAAAAGCAATTGATATGAATCAATGTAATTGTAAAAGTTAGAAAAGGGCAAAACCTGCATTTAATCCATGCACAAATATCAATTTAGATTTTTTTTTTTAATCAAGAACATCTTTTGCAGTGTTGAAGATTGAGCTGTTCTAGAAAGTTGGACTTTCTAGAATAACGAGCTACCCATTCTAAAAAATAAATTAACACATTTAAGAAAATAGTTTTCTAGAATATTTTCAGACACATTCTAAAAAGTTTGTTTCTAGTAATACATTAACCCATTCTAGAAAATGGTTTTCTAGAACATTTTTAAACCCATTCTAAAAAGTTTGTTTCTAGTACAGGTGTATAAATTAGACGGTCTAAGAAAATATATTTTCTCTCGCCGCCATCCATCCACCCATATTCAACAAGAAGGAGCCATCAAACTCTTACTCCTAAAACTCAGAAGATTTTTATCCATCATATTCAATTCTTAAGTTTTCAACCAAAGCAAGAACTATGGAAATCAGAAATAAGTGCAAAACATGGTATTAATAACAAGCATACGATGAACCAGAAATGCAACATGTCAAAACCAAGTAAATGAACCCATTCCCAGCCACCACAAGATCCAAGCAAAACTCATCAACACATCAATTAGGCAAGTCTGAAACTAAACCCACAACACATCCAATTCAGAAATTGTTGTATTTCAGCCCTTCGTCAGAAATCCAATTTTATACTGCCAAAACTAGAAAGCTCGAACCTCATGGCCCGGAAATGATCAGACAAAGAACTCAGAATCCCAACAAATTAGGCTTTTGGCGAATCTAAGCAAAACCCAAATCTTACATACGTCCTAAAACAAAAACTCATGTGTGGCTACAAATTAAAACCCGAGCCGGATACAACCTGATTAATAATTGGTGATCAGTGAGCCGGTGATCTAAACTCGAGGTTCGAAACCCAGCCAGAACTTACCAACAACCATGAATCATCTCCTTTGTCCGCTAAGTCGATGACCCATCACCATCAATTATTCTCACTAGAGCCGTTGACCAGAATTCAGCCACGAGATGCATCGCCCAGTCAGAAACCTACCAGATGGGCTGATATAGAGGGTATGATATGGGGTCTCGATGAACTAAGGAAGGAAGGTCAAATAAGGGCAGAGCTAGGAGGAACTATTGGGAATAATAAGAGAAGGATAAACATGATATCAGAAAGACCAACAGATGGAGACTCAAATAACGCGAGAAAATGGTATGTGAAGGCAGCTCGCCCAGGACCATTCGAGCTCGCCTAGGTGGCTGGACCAGTTATTTATTTAAGCCTGTGTGAATGACAAGGCTTGCTAGGAGAGCATAATAATGCATTGGTAATTGAGGCAGAGGTAGAGGGATATGATGTCGGGAGAGTATTCGTGGATAATGAGAGCTCGGTTAATATCCTCTACCAGACATGCTTAGAAAAGATGAATCTAGAGGTAAAAATATGACCTATGTAAACACCTATTTACACATTCAATAGAGCGCAAGTCATCATAGATGGAGAGGTGGTGCTTTCGGTTTCCCCCAATGAGTTTCAGGCAGTCACTTCTACTTATTACATAAGTGTAAAGTATCCAGCGGGAGATAAAGTCACTGAGGTGATATCGGAACAACAGGTCACTCGGTCTTGTTATTAGATGACCATGCGGAAAGAGATGATAAGGAAAGTGAGAGCGGAGCAGTGACATACAAGAGGGAGAACTCAACGCTAAAAATTCGAGGGAGGAGGAGAATTTTGCTCGACCTCATGAGGATCTTATGGAGATTGAATTAGAGGAAGGCAGACAGGGGTACACAACAAGTGTAGGTAGCCAAATGATAGAAAATGTAATGGCAGAGCTCGTTGATCTATTAAAAGAAGTTCGAGACATTTTTTCTTTGGGAGACGAGGAACTACCAGTAGTATCTCTTGAAGTTACGCAGCAACACCTAAACACAGATCCAGATGCGCGGCATGTACGATAGAAGAGAAGACATTTCAGGGCAGAGTTGGATAAGGTGATAGAATAGGAGGTGCAAAAATTGTTGAAGTCCAACCACATCCAGGAGATACAGTTCCCGGAATATTTGTCAAATGTTGTTATGGTGCCGAAGCGAGGAATCAAATGGAGGACATGTTTTGACTTTTGTGAGCCAAACAAGGTTTACCCAAAAGAGCATTATCCGCTTCCACGCATTGATCAGTTGGTAGATTCAACTTTGGGATGTAAGCTGCTAAGTATGATGGGTGCATCTCAAGGGTATCATCAGATTCAACTAGCAAAGGAGGATCAACCTAAGTTGAGCTTTGTCACCTCAACGGGTACATATTGCTTTGTTTTCATGCCGTTTTGGTTAATAAATGCAGGGGCGACCTATCAGAGATAAGTGGAAAATATGTTCAAAGACCTGTTGGGGTTAACCATGGAGGTTTACGTGTATGATATGCTGGTGAAGAGAAATAAAGTGGAGTCATGTGGAGGGTATCTGAATAAGGTCTATATTATACTAAGGCATTATGGTATGTGGTTGAACCCTGAGAAGTGTGCTTTTGGGGTTTGATCAGGTAAGTTTTAGGAGTACATGGTGATGGAAAGAGGTATTGAAGTAAACCCAGAGAAAGTACGAGCTGTTACGGAGATGGCCCACCCCCGTATGGTGAGAGATGTACAAGTGCTAACAAGTCGCATTCCAGAGCTCAGCCGATTCATAACTAGGTCGGTAGAGAAAGGTTTCCCCTTTTTCAGAACTTTGAAGAAAGGGTTTAAGTTTGAGTGGACTACAGAAGTAGCGAAGTATTTTGACAAGCTCAAGGAGTATCTGGCTGATATCCCGATATTGACGAAGCCCATGCCAGGGGAGGACTTAGTTCTTTTTATAGCAGTTGGATAGGTTGCAGTAAGCTCAGTGCTAATCAGGGAAGAGATTG
The DNA here is from genome assembly GCA_014905375.1 of Phtheirospermum japonicum. Lineage (NCBI taxonomy): Eukaryota > Viridiplantae > Streptophyta > Magnoliopsida > Lamiales > Orobanchaceae > Phtheirospermum > Phtheirospermum japonicum. Next base: position 282,953 of record BMAC01000066.1, read on the forward strand.
GTGTTCAAAAGCCTATCTACTACACCAACAGGAAGCTAATAAACGCTGAGCAGAACTATTTAGAACTCGAGAAGGGCAGATTTTCATTGATTTACATATTAAGGAAGTTACGACCTTACTTTTTGGGTCACATGGTCAAGATGCAGACCAATTTAGCACTAAAGCATATATTAAGTAATCCGAATATGTCTAGGAGATTGGTAAAGTGGGGAGTCAAGCTCAGTGAGTATGAGGTGGTATATGATCCAAGAACACCAATTAAGGCACAAGTGTTAGTGAAATTTTTACAAGAGATGGTGAATTCTAAGGAAAAGAAAACCAAATAAAAAACATGGTTATTACATGTGGACGATCAACCATGACGATGACACAGGGATAGGAGTTATTTTAACTAGTCCGAAGGGGGAGAACTTGGATTTTGTGGTAAAGACGGAGTTTAAAGCCTCCAACAATGAAGCTGAGTATGAGGCATTGTTATAGGGGATCAAGATGGCAGGTGAGCTAGGGGTAATATGGTTGAAGGCATACACGGACTCTCAGCTGGTAGCTTGCTAGTATGATGGGTCTTTTGAAGCAAGAGAGGATCGCATGAGAGAGTACTTGGGAAAGATTAAGGAGGGATTAACTCAGTTTGAGGAGTTTAGATTGAAACATCTACCACAAGCTAAGAATACAAGGACGGATCAGCTCGCCAAGATGGAAGGGGCGTTAGGTACTTGTAACACGAGGACTGCTAAATTAATGGAGTTTTCTCACAGGAGTGTGGAAAAGGGAAAAGAGGTAATGGAAATAGAAGAAGGAGGAGATTGGCGAGCACCGATTCGAAAGGTTCTTGATAAGGTGGCAACAAAAAATATACAATTGTTTACCAAGGAGTTCAGGATAGGGGCACGGTTTTTTTGATGAATGGGCACCTGTGCAAGAGGTCGTACTTTGGGCTATACTTAAAGTGCTTGTCATGAGAATAAGGGCTAGAAGTACTGCGGGATATACACGAAGGATATTGCGGGGATCATGCGAAGAGTAGGGCGTTGGTCAAAATGGCCTTGCGAGCTAGGAATGAGGGGATGGCAGGCGAGCTCGTGATGACTTCTAACAATTTTTAGATGCACGGATCAATAATCCATGTACCGGCGGAAGACATGATGGTGATGAGCTCGCCTTGCCCATTTTCACAATGGGGTATTGACATAGTAGGGTCGTTGCCGAGGATGCCCTGTAAGAAGCTTTACCTGGTGGTTGCGGTGGATTACTTTACGAAGTGGGTGGAGGCTTAGGCTTTGACCAACATAGCCGAGCAGACGATAATTGATTTTGTTTTCAATAGTATTTTTTGCAGGTATGGCATACCGCGAGTATTTGTCTCGGATAATTGTGCACAATTCAATGGGCACATGATGTAAGATTGGTGCAAGACAATGGGTATGAAACAACGATTTACTTCAGTAGAACACCCCCAAGCTAATAGGCAGGTTGAAGTTACTAACAGGTTATTGTGTAGGGAATAAAGTTGAGGCTGGAAAAACATGGGAGACTATGGCTTGAGAAGCTATCCTCATTTTTGTGGGCTTATCCGACAACTCCGCGAACTACCACAGAAGAGTCACCCTTCAGTTTAATTTATGGTATGTGTTTAAGCTAAGAGTAGCATATAAGAAATTTCAACATAAAAAACAACAAGGATATTAGCAACAAAACCCATAGATAATGAGTAAAAAAAGTATATAACTTTATTCCTGAAAATCGGATCGGATCGTCCTTGGCCGGATCCTTTTAGAAATATTGGATCTCTTAATACAAGCTTTCTCTCTAAAACTCTATATATGTTTCTCTCTCTAAAAAATGGGATCTCTTATCCCTCTTGGAGAGGCTATTTATAGTTTTCCATTGAAACCCTAATTGAACACATGTCTCTTTCCTATTGGTTGATCAATTTCGTTGGGAATAAGTAAACCCAAAAACCCTAATCCTGACAACATTTTCACAGCCTTAGTGCCGATCTCATCTATTTTTCTCTGATGATCGAGTCCTGAAATACATTTTTGGTCTTCTGTATGGCAAGTTCAGATCAGTAGGGATGACTAGGAAGTTCTGCTAAGCGCGACGTACATGTGTCAAAGGAACGTATCCTGGTCGACTGAGGCTGTCCTGGTCGGTAACTCCTCAAATTGGTAGCTCCCCAAGTCAGCAGTTCAGCTCCGCAGGCACGGTCAGGAAGTTCTACTAAGGTCGTCATGCATGTGTCGGAGTAAGATGTCTTGGTCGACTGATATTGTCCTTGTCGGCAGCTCCCTAGGTCGATCGTTCAGCTTAACATGCACGATTAGGAAATTCTTCTGAGTGCACCACGCATGTTTTAGAGGAATGTGTCCTGGTCGACCGAAACTATCCTAGTTGATAGCTCCTCAAGTCAGCAGCTCCCCAATTTGGTCGTTCAGCTCGGAAGGCATGATTATGAAATTATGTTGCACGCATCGTTCATGTGTCGGGGGAACATGTCCTGGTCGACTGAGAATGTCCTGGTCGGCAGCTCAGTTCGACATCTCCCCATGTTGATAGTTCAGCTTGGCAGGAACGGTTTGGAATTTCCACTAAGCACAACGCGCATGTATCGGAGGAATATTTTCAGGTCGATCAAGACTATCCTGGTCGGCAGCTCCGCAGGTCGACAATTTGACAGTCAAAGCGGGTGCGCCAGTCAAGGATGTCAGCAGCATAGTCAACCACACAGTCAAGGATGTCAGTCAGCTCAACAGTCAAAGCTGGTGCGCCAATCGGAGATGTCAATAGCACACTAGTGATTTGTACATATTTGTGTGTGATTTTCGTGTGTTTTTGCATCGTGTGTTAAGTGCTTTTACGTGTTTTAGGTTTATCTTTTTATCGTTTTTATTCCTTTTTTATGTTTTTCATTTCTTATGGTGTTTAATATGTTTTTACTTTATTTTGTATGAAATAATCTAACTTTTCTTAATTTTAATATTTCAGCTCAAAACAAGGAAAATAGGACGAGCGACGAGCCGAAGCCCTGCAGGCGCCGCATTGCAGCGCCCGCGTCGACGCTGAGTTCCACTTGCTTCGATCGATGCTAGGTCGACGCGTAGCTTCTGAAGCGTCAATCCTAGCCCCATCGGTTGACGCACTATCGACACTGCGCCCGTATCGACTGACGCAACGTCGACGTACCGTCGACGCATATGTTCTGAAGCGTCGATCTTAACTCCATCAATCGACGCAATGGTCGACGCATAGCTTCTGAAGCGTTGATCCTATCATCGTTGATCGACGCTCCGCCTGGTCGACGCGTGCAGTCTGGCTCGCGTCGATCGATGCTCCGGCGGTTGAGCGGTTATTTTTGAAGAAATCTATAAATACCGGTTAGTTTTTCATTTTAATCATCAGACTTCGAGGGGGCAAGGTCCAGAACACTTAGAAATATATTCCTCTCCCCTTTTCACATTACATTTGAAGATTTCGTTTGAAGATCGCGTCGGAGACTCATTTTTACATTCATTGTCGCTCATAGTCATCGTTCGTCGCTGAAGCTTGATCATTTGCTGCGTATTCTTCCTGAAATATAAGTTGTAATTCCTGATTTTGTAATTTGGCTTTGGATTTAGTTTCATTAGTTGTACGTTTCGTTATTAGTATGCTAGTTTGACTATGCTAGTTTAGTAATTTAAGTGTTTTCGAATTGCTAGTTTAATGATGATGCTTTCTCGTTTTTAATATCTGAATTTTTATGCTTTCAATTAGGTTTAATTGGTTAATTAGGTTTTTAATAATTGTATGCTCATTTTTGAATTCGTAGTTGTATAATCCTTCAACCAAAATGGATCGTGTGTTTAATTATAAAAATTATGAAAAAATATTTATCGACGCCGATTGTAATTCCTCGTGATTCGACTCGGATCAACTTACTGCATACAATAGCTCCGTTCTCTTGCGGACGAGCTTTAGCTTTAAATTTTAAACGCGAAAAAGTTCGATTCAAAATTTGGCGCCGTTGCCGGGGAATTGACAAAGGCTGTCCAAAAATGTTTGTTCGTATATGTTTAGTTTAGTTTGTGTTAGTTTGTATTATTTTGTCTCGACAGTTTTAATTTTTTTGTTAGTGAATGCAAGGAAGTAGGTCCTTGGGTGGAGAAATAGTACCTTTAGTCGACAACATTCAACCGGTGAATCGAGCACGACTGACGTCAATAGCTGAATCGAGCACGACTGACGCCAATCCACCACCGTTTAATCAAGACCAGTTCAATCATCATGTTAACAATCAAGGCATGCAACTAAATCAACAACAAAAATTTCATCCTCGAGGACCGTACGTACCATTTAATAGGCCGTTCCATCAACATGAGCCCCAACCGGCTCGTATGCGTGAATTTGCTCGACCCGTGATCGGTCAATCTACATCGTGCATTCGTCTAAGCCCAGCGGCCCGAGATTATGAGATTAAGGCCATTCATTTCAATCTTTTGCCTTCTTTCTATGGGAGCTTACATGAGGATCCGATAACCTTCATTCGGAAATTTTACTCAATTATCCAAACGTTCCCATTGCAAGGGCTTAATGAAGATCAGTTGAAGATGAGATGTTTTCCGTATACGTTAAAAGATAAGGCGGAGACTTGGTTTTTGTCGTTGGAGCCCGACTCTCTTACAAATTGGGATATGGTGTACGATCGCTTCATGGGAAAATATTTTTCAAATCAAACAACGGCTCAACTCCGAGTAAAGATAGCGTCATTCAACCAGATAGAAAACGAAACGTTCCACGAAGCTTGGGAACGTTTTAAAGAATTGTTGACACAATGCCCACATCATCATTAACCACCCGAGCTTGTTAATCAATTCTTTTATGATGGGATTATTCTTACATTTCAGTATATGGTGGACAATGCAGCAGGGGGAGAGATTGGATCACGTAACGCTCAAGAAGTATGGAACATTTACGAGTCGATAAGTTACAATTCTCAACAGAAAAGCTCGCGATCGAAGAAGGTAGTTGTACATGAGATCGAGATGGCACATGACGATTCCTATAGACTTGATGAGTTAACGAGGCAGGTGGCCTCTTTGCAAACTCAAAACACGCTTTTATCTCAAGGCATTTCTTCTTCACAAGAAACGTGTGGCATTTGTGGTGTGTATGGACATGGTGCGAGTTTATGTTAAGTAGTGTTCGAACAAGTTGATGGAACCAATGAACAAGCACTCGCTATTAAAGGTTATCAATCGAATCAAGCCGGGCAGGGGTATCAAAACTATAACTCACGCAATAATAAATCTAATTGGTGGAGAGATCATCCAAATTTCTCATGGTCAAATCCTAATAATTTGGCGAATCTGATACCGAACCAAAGGCCACAAAATAACTTTGTTCCCCAACAACCATATCAACAACAATGGGGACAGGGTCAATTTTCATTCTCAACTCGACCAATGCAACAATCACAACCGCAAGGACAAGGTCAAGTACCATTTCCTCCACATCCGCAGGGGCAAGTTCAAGTACCTTTGCCTCCACCACCACCAACTCAAGCACCCGTTTCACCATCACTCGAAGAGACGTTGCTACGTTTATGCAACGCACTGAATCAAATTTGCTACGTGCTAACAAACGGATGTATAAGCTTGAAACGGCTCTTGGCCAACTCGCCAAGCAAGTGGGAAAGAATGATCAAGGGAAGTTACCAAGCCAATCATCACAAGTCCAAGCAGTCACAGTGCTTCAGAGTAGTCGTGTTGTGGATAATAAAGTAGCATCTCCCGATAAGATCTCTAATGGCGAAAACAACAACCTAAATGAGGATGAAGTCGAGAAAACCATTACCAAGTTACTGGATCATGTTGAAAAATACGTCGAGCCTAAGAAAACTCTTCACAAGGCTTCTAATCCATATCGGCCTCCAATTCCTTATCCAAGTCGTCTTCAAGGGGAAAAGCAAGATAAGCAATTTCTTGATCTTTATAATATGCTTTCTAAGGTTAATGTTAATTTACCTTTGCTCGATGTTATAAGAAACGTTCTCGCATATGTCAAGTTTTTCAAAGACATGGCATCCAAAAATAGAAAATTTTCCGAAAATGAAAAAGTTTGTATTTCAAATGCGGCGAGCGTAATCTTACGAAATCCCCTTCCCCCTAAGGAGAATGACCTTGGGAGTTTTTGTATTAAAATCACTTTGGGAAATGGTAAAGAAACTCGGGGAATGCTCGACCTTGGGGCGGGAATTAATTTGATGCCCTCATCTATTTTTGAGCAGTTTGACTTAGGTACACTCAAGCCGATGAGGATGAAACTCCAACTAGCCGACCAGTCGGTTCGTTACCCACGAGGAATTGTTGAAGACGTGTTGGTGCAAGTCGGGAGTTTAATTGTGCCTGTTGACTTTGTGATTCTTGATGTGGGAGATGTTCAAGATGATAACCGGGAGCATACGATTTTGTTGGGACGACCTTTCATGGCTACAACAAATACTTTGATTGACGTGAAGAACGGAAGCATGACTTTGTCCATTTTGGATGAGTCGGTCACATTTTCCATTCATGATCTTCACGTTTCCCCATCGTCGTCAATGAATGCTGATTGTTCGTTTATTGATGCCATCGAGCCAATCGTACAACCTGAGTTTGAAGACGAGTCCGAGGAGGATAATTGGTCCGAGCAAATTTTCGAGGGGAAATTAACCTTTTTCAGATTGCTGAGGAGAAATCGGATAGTGAACAAAAATCCGAGCTTAAGACACTTCCAAATCATCTCAAGTACGTCTATGTTGAAAAGGGTTAAAAGAAGCCGGTGATTATTTTTGCCGAGTTGGCACAAGAAGAAGAAGATGCTTTGATCAAAGTTCTTAAAAGATTTCAAGGAGCAATTGGTTGGAGTTTGGGGGATATCAAAGGAATTAGCCCGGCCACATGCATGCATCACATTGTGTTAGAAGATGGTGCAAAGCCAGTTCGGGAGGGTCAGCGCCGTTTAAACCATACTTTGATGGAGGTTGTGAAAAAGGAGATTTTTAAGTTGATCGACGAAGGGATCATCTTTGCTGCACCCGATAGCGAATGGGTGAGCCCCGTCCATATTGTACCAAAAAAGGGCAGGATTACGATCATCGAGAATGAAAAAGGGGAAATTTTTCCGACACGATTGACTACGGGATGGCGGATGTGTATCGACTTCCGAAAGCTTAATGCCGCCACACGAAAAGATCATTTCCCACTTCCCTTCATTGACCAGTTACTTGATAAGTTGGTCGGACACCAATACTATTATTTTCTCGATGGGTTGTCTGGGTATTATCAAGTTGCCATAGCGCCAGAAGATCAGAAGAAGACGACGTTCACTTGTCCTTTTGGAACCTTTGCTTTTCGGAGGATGCCTTTTGGACTATGCAACGCACCGACGACTTTCCAACGCTGCATGCTTTCTATCTTCACGGACATGATAGATGACTATCTCGAGGTATTCATGGATGATTTTTCAGTTTTTGGCTCTTCTTTTGACTCATGTCTTGAGAATTTGTCTAAAGTGCTTGAAAGATGTGTAGATAGTCATTTAACGTTAAGTTGGGAAAAAAGTCATTTTATGGTTAGAAGTGGTATTTTACTTGGTCATGTTGTGCCGAGTCATGGTTTGGAGGTTGATAAGGCCAAAGTTGATGTTATTGAAAGTTTGCCACCTCCYACATTATTTATTTATTTAATTATCAACATGCATTAAAAATATAATTCTAGTCCCAAGCTCGTCGCCATAATACGACTTCCTATTTTAGTTTTAAATAATTTAAGAACTCTAATTAAGCGAATTTATAGTTCGTTTTCAAATAAAAATATATTATCAACTTCTAAGAAATTAGTATAATTATTTAGTTATTTATTTATTTATTTATTTAAATTACTATTGATTCGTCTATGAAATAATTTCGATTTCTAAAATTATTATAATTTATTTATATTATAGTTATTTTAATCATTTAAAATACTATTAGGTCGTTCACGAAATTATTCGATTTAAAACTTAAGTCGTCTAGTGGATCGTTTTGTTTTCGGACTTGAAAACCAAGCCCAACGAACAAGYCCAAACCCACCAAGACTCCACCCTAACTTTCCATAATTAAATCCTAAGTTGATTTATAAGCAAAATCTTATTTTTCCCTTCAGCCGTTTTCATCACCGTCTCCTCCAGCCTTCACAAAATTTTTCCACTTTTCCTCACAATTCTGCAAATGTCCGCAAGCAAAGGTAATTGCCAAATTTTTGTTTCTTTTCTAAATTTTCAAAGGGACTGACCCCATTCAACCCCACCAACATCACAAATCACCAACCCACCGAACCACCACCTCCAAGCCTGCCGTTTGCAGCCCCCAATTCCCGATCACCACCGTTCCAACCCTTTTTCAAGAACCCATCGTAGTCATGGCTATCAAAATTCTTAAACCATCAAACCCAAACGAAAGCCCGAACAACCTCGACAACAACCCAAACATTCAAGACGTAGCCGACACGTCGAATAATCCGGATCGCCAAGTCATCAACCACCGACTGCCAGCACCGTCATAAAACCCAACGAGAGTCGTCCGATTCGAATCTCCATCCGACAACCCCCACCAGCCCCACGTTTTCAACATCACCACCACYTGCAAACCCCACGTACCACGGCCAATCCGGCAAACCCGACATCCAAAACCCCCATCATCGTCATCTTGTCGCTGTTGGTAAAAAGGGACGATTGCAGGCACCCGCCGGAGACACCCAATCGGAAATGTGCTGCCATTTGAGCCGGAGACCGCCCAGCCGCAGCCGAACCGCCACCCGATTTTCCAGTCGCCGACACCACCAAGGCCGGCTCCGAATCGCCACCCCTAACTACCGACACCACCACCACCGTTTGTTCCCGTGATTCAAAACGCCACCCGATCGATCGAGTTCTGAGAGTTTGGCGAGACCCAGTGGCCCACGAAAACCAACCGAGCCCGGCAGTTGCTGTCACCGGTGGACGACGCYGTTTCCGCCTGCCTCCGCCGGTGCTGCGCCAGCATCACAAGAAGACGGCCRGTTTCTGAAATMTGGTAAAGSAGAAGAAAATCGCCACCCATCTGCCGGAGYTCCGCCCAATTTCCATCGCCGACGCCGTCCGTGCTGCTGTCGCCGTTAGCCGAGGAAGGGGGAGGGGATGTGCTGGCAGAGTTCCATTTTTGGGAGAAAAGAAAGAATGGGGAGAAAGGGGCAGACGGGTTATGCCTCMAGGGCTGGGCTCCCCTTTTAATCCAGCCCATTATCCAAAAATTACAAATTGACCCCCTAACTTTTTCCACCTTTTCAATTGAACCCCCAAATTACCCAAAAACCTCAATCCAGCCCCTGAAACATATTATAAAAATACTTTCCAGTCCAATTTTTTTATTATTATTATTATTATTATTATTATTATTATTGCTATTATATTATTATTATTAACATTATTATTGTTATTATTATTATTATTATTATTATTATTATTATTATTATTACTATTATTATTATGATATCTATTTTAAATAGGAAAATTACTAATTTAATTATACTTTCTATTTGAATAGGTGACGAGCATTAAGAGGACTTAGGATTCAATACGTGCATTCACTCGACTTTCCACGACATTTTACGAGGTAGGGACCACTGACTTACCTATGTTAAATTTTATGTACTCAAATTTATGTGCTATGTGTATCATGCGATTCTATATTTCCAAAAACTAATATAGCCGTAGACCAAATGTGTCTGTGACCGGGGAAAAGGGTCATCGGGTATATCCCGGCGCGTTTTAGCTGCAGTCAACTTATTTTCTACGATAAAACTATGAATTCTATGATCGATTGTACTATTTGTGAGTTGTATGATTTTGCATTGGTTAAGTCAGTGTAACTATTGAGTACGTTGAGCTCATCCCAAATCAACGACGTGTTTTTCAGGTACAAATGAAGATATCGAATGAAAGGGAAACGAGGAGAGGAATGAAAACTCTTGTTATTGGATTTTTATGGTTTAATCTTGTTTTACGTTTTATCCACTGTTGAAAACTTGGTTAATTGCATTATGATTATTTCCGCTGCGAATTTCTTGAACGTTTTAAAATACATGAATCTTTTATGTTAAAATTGTGAAAATTAGACATTTATTGTGATGCCAAGATTTCYCCATTTAATTATTTAAAACTATAAAGCCTTTTTCGACTAAAGTGAAATCGGGGCGTTACAAAGGTGGTATCAGAGCCAAGGTTTTGATTGGTTCTGTAGACTCGTTTCGTTTTTGAAAAATTAAAAAGTTTATAAAATAAATATTTGGGTTACTTAAATAATCTTCATTCCTCCTCGTCGAACGTTCATAAATATCCTCAAGGTACCAAAGTTCATTATAATTGTTTAAACATTTATTTAAATTCCATGTTAATTCATAACTGCATTGTATTGGGTATGGATGTTTATACTATGGATGTGATTGCTTTGTCTTGGGATTGGTTGTTGATGCTAATGGTATGATGACACTCCAAGGCATGGAGGCCTTCAAGAATCATGGTTTTTCGGAGGTTGATACGGTGGGGTCTTACTTGTTGACCAAAACATCATTTGTGGCGCTTAGCCAAAGAAGAAACTCCCAAGGAAAACCGTGAAGAGGTTTCCAAAGGGAAGAAGAAGAGGGAATAGGGTTAATGAAGAAAACCCACCCCACTTCGACCAAACGACCGTTGAGGCTGTGGATACGGTTTTCACCAACTTCTTCCAACGCCTTCAAGATAACRGTYTGGGGAAYGGARGYAACAAYTCGAGAGCAGTGGATCAGTTCCGCCAGTACCGACCACCAACTTTCAATGGGAGAGATGGACCTAATGCAGTGGAGGAGTGGTTTCGGTCGCTTGAAAGAATCTTTCGAATGATAGCGTGCGACGACGTTCAGAAGGTCACGTGTGCCACTTTTCAGCTAACTGAAGATGCTGACCACTGGTGGGAAGGTTATTGGAGAAACTGTTCGGAGGCAGAGCGAGACACCTTCACTTGGAACAAGTTCAAGACGGTGGTTATGGAGAAGTTTTTCCCGCGCTCGTACCGCGATCAGAAGGAGACCGAGTTCCTGAATCTCAAACAAGGGAACTTGACGGTCACTGAGTACGAGAGGAGGTTTAACCAGTTGAGCCATTTCGCTACGCATCTGGTGGATACCGATTTGAAGAAATCGTTGAGGTTCAAGAGAGGTTTGAGAGCCCAACTAGCGGGTATCCTTTCAGCACAAGGTGATCTCCCATACTCGGAAATGGTTAAAAGAGCCCAAGACGTGGAGTCAAGTCTTGGAATGGATGAGGTGAAGTCCAAACCCACGGCTTCAGTGGACAAGAGGAAGTGGGTAGGAGGAAGTTCCAACCAAGCCAAGCAACAAAAGACTGGTGGCGGGACTTTCAGCAAGGGATGGACAACAAGCCCATGTGCCAAAATTGCGGTAAGAGACATTTTGGTGAGTGCCTTCTAGGGCAAGGAAAGTGTTACCGCTGCCGTCAGAGAGGGCATGCAACGCAGTTTTGTCCTGTGTATGGTCAAAGACAACAAGGCGGTGGAGGGCCAAAGCCAGGACCAACCAATGGAGGAAATGCTCGAATGTATGCCATGGCACGCAATGAGGCTGAAGAGAATCCTGGAGTTATAACAGGTATGTTAACCGTTTCAGGAATTCCTGCTTTTGTGCTTTTTGATACGGGTGCTTCGCACTCTTTTGTGTCGAAGAAATTTCGTGATTTAACTGAAGTTAAGAGCAATAGAGTAGAGGAACCCTTAGAAGTTGGTTTACCATCCAGAGACGTAATGGTCACGAACTTGATGGATAAGGGAGTGAAGATCGATGTAGGAGGAAAGAATCTCGAGGCGGACTTGTATGTGATCGAAATGAGGGATTTCGACTTGATATTAGGAATGAACTGGATCACGAAGTATCAAGCGAAGATACAATGTCGCGAAAGAGAAATAACTTTCAAACTCCCGAGAAAGGGGCAGACGGGTTATGCCTCAAGGGCTGGGCTCCCCTTTTAATCCAGCCCATTATCCAAAAATTACAAATTGACCCCCTAACTTTTTCCACCTTTTCAATTGAACCCCCAAATTACCCAAAAACCTCAATCCAGCCCCTGAAACATATTATAAAAATACTTTCCAGTCCAATTTATTATTATTATTATTATTATTATTATTATTGCTATTATATTATTATTATTAACATTATTATTGTTATTATTATTATTATTATTATTATTATTATTATTATTATTATTATTATTATTATTACTATTATTATTATGATATCTATTTTAAATAGGAAAATTACTAATTTAAATATACTTTCTATTTGAATAGGTGATGAGCATTAAGAGGACTTAGGATTTAATACGTGCATTCACTCGACTTTCCACGACATTTTACGAGGTAGGGACCACTGACTTACCTATGTTAAATTTTATGTACTCAAATTTATATGCTATGTGTATCATGCGATTCTATATTTCCAAAAACTAATATAGCCGTAGACCAAATGTGTCTGTGACCGGGGAAAAGGGTCATCGGGTATATCCCGGCGTGCTATAACCACGAATTAAAACCAGAGACCAAATGTGTCTGTGACCGGGGAAAAGGGTCATCGGGTATATCCCGGCGCGTTTTAGCTGCAGTCAACTTATTTTCTACGATAAAACTATGAATTCTATGATCGATTGTACTATTTTTGAGTTGTATGATTTTGCATTGGTTAAGTCAGTGTAACTATTGAGTACGTTGAGCTCATCCCAAATCAACGACGTGTTTTTCAGGTACAAATGAAGATATTGAATGAAAGGGAAACGAGGAGAGGAATGAAAACTCTTGTTATTGGATTTTTATGGTTTAATCTTGTTTTACGTTTTATCCACTGTTGAAAACTTGGTTAATTGCATTATGATTATTTCCGCTGCGAATTTCTTGAACGTTTTGAAATACGTGAATCTTTTATGTTAAAATTGTGAAAATTAGACACTTATTGTGATGCCAGGATTTCTCCATTTAATTATTTAAAAATATAAAGCCTTTTTCGACTAATTCGGTTATGAATATATATTGGT
>BMAC01000066.1:308404-374100 GCA_014905375.1 Phtheirospermum japonicum
ATCAGTCAATTCAGTATTCGAGGATGTTAACCGTCTCGGCAGTTAAAAAAGGTGCACCAATTGAGGACATCAGGTTGTGGTTCTTTTTATCATTTCTAGTTGGGCTGGGTGGATTCTCCAGGTCGGCCATATTTCCAGAGTAATCCAACCACTACAAAAAAATCCGTAGACATTGCTGGCTGATATGCTGACGGGCTTTCCTAGCGGTAGATATGCTGACGGCTTTGGCCGTTAGCAACAAACCCGCCAGTAACCCGCCAGGGATTAATTTAGGTTTAATTTGAAATTAGGGTTTCATTTAGGAATAATTATATAATTAGGGTTCAATTTTAGAATAAGTATATAATTAGGGTTCAATTTTGGAATAATTATGTAATTAGGGTTCAATTTTGGAATAATTATGTACTTAGGGTTCAATTTTGGAATAATTATATAATTAGGGTTCAATTTTAGAATAATTATATAATTAGGGTTCAATTTTGGAATAATTATGTACTTAGGGTTCAATTTTGGAATAATTATATAATTAGGATTCAATTTAGGAATAATTAAGCTTGGGTAGATTCTGGAGTAGACTTGTCTATAAAGAGCATATACAACATTCATACAGAGATTGTCCTCCTCAAATGCCCTCCCCATGTCGGTTCCAAACATCTATAATTCAGCAGTAGATACAGTCGTGGAAGGCGTCTTTTTTTAGTGACCGTGCTAGCAAGGAGCCGTTTGATTTTCGGAGCAGACGTGGTGAGGGTGGTCGACGAAAGAGATTACTTGTATTCGAATGTTGTGTGGCTTTTTATAGACAACGTGTCTACTTCAGAATCTACCTATCTAGAAGCAATCTTGTATTAGGGTTTATCATTGTATTAATTTAGATTATTAGGGTTTGCTTTCAAATTTAGATAAACTTTAGAGGCAGATTATATTGTGATATATGCATGTATTCACCCATTATATTGTATATATATTGTTCATGAATGGGAGGCCGTGGTGATCGGCCGAGATTTTAAAAAAATGTATATATATTGTTCATGCATGGGAGGCTGTGGTGATCGGTCGGGGTTTAATTTTGTTTATATATGTTATTGTCATTGGTGTTGTTGGTTGTATACCGTCGGATGTTGACGTGGGTTATGGCGCCGTCCGGGAGGTGTTGTCCCTCCAATAGCGGGTTTTCAATTTTTTTTTCTAAAAATGTGATAGGGTGTTACGTGGTTTTATTTAAGTTTTCAAAAATGTGACGGTGGTAATTGCTTATTTGGAAACTTGGCGAAGTGACGCGATGCATATAGATCACTTATTTGAGAATTAATATCAAATAGAAAAATTTGAAACTAAGTTTTGAATTATTCCAATATTCCTTAGACCCGTTTGAGATTTAGTATCAAATATATAGTTTGATACTAAATTTCAAATTGTCCCATTTTTGGACAGTTTGAGAATGTGACTTGTAGTATGGTTATCTTATGTGTATATTTTTTTTTCTTGTTTTGAAATTTCTTTTTTTGCATCTCTCTAATTGTTCTCGGGTGCACTGAAATATAGGTGCACTATGAGAACTGGGGGGAGATGCTGCCGAAATTTTGAATCTAAGAAAAATGCTTATTTTAAGATTATACATACTACTAAATGTCACATTCTTGAATGAGATAGAAGCCTTACCAATTAAAACTCAAATTACTCATTCTTCTCGTAATACTACCGAAATTTTGCCACCTTTAATTCTAGAACACGCTTAACACTCAAAAATCTTAGGATGGCTGATGATCGTAGATGGATGTACGAATGGAATATTTCTGGATTTCTAAATCCGGCGTTCGTGGCCGGTGTAGATAGTTTCGTACAATTTGCACTCACGCATGATTCTGCAGAGAGGGACGGTGATAAACTAAAATGCCCTTGCCCACGAACTAAGTGTAGGAACTCTAGTTATAGGTCTATCGATGAGATAAAATGTCACATCGGTACCAAAGGGTTCATTGTTGATTACTACATTTGGACTCATCACGTGGAAACAAATCACGTCTCATCGCCCGCTGATATTGAAATCAGGGGATCATCATCAAATGCGTACGTCGATATGGTGCAAGATGTTGTCGGTCCTAACTTTGATATGAATGACATTGAGTTGGATGAATCACCTAATCTCGAGGCGAAGAAATTTTTTGATATTCCGAAAGCTGCAAAAAAACCTCTGTATCCCGGTTGCGAGAAACACAATCGATTGTCCTTAGTTGCTCGTCTTATGAATTTAAAACCGGAGCATGGCATTTCTCAGAAATTTTATGATCAATTTATTGATTTAATCAAAGAGATCGTGCCAGAAGACAACAATGTTGCAGATAATTTCTACGAAAGTAAGAAGTTGTTGAGAGGTATAGGGCTACCGGTAGAGAAGATAGATTGTTGCGTTAAGAATTGCATGATTTATTGGAAGGATGACTTGAATCTGGATAAGTGCAAGTTTTATGATCATCCACGGTTCAAGCCGGCGAAGAAGGAACAAGCTAAATGGCGCAAGTCCAACTTAATTCCGTACAAGAGGGTGATTTACTTTCCTCTAACGGCCCGCCTGCAGAGGTTGTACGCATCTAAAACAATGGCAAAGGATATGCGGTGGAATGCAGAACATACGGTAGAGGATGGTGTCATGCACCACCCGTCAGATTCTGAGGCTTGGAGGCGTTTCGATCAAACTCATCCAGAGTTCACCGCTGAGACTCGAAACGTAAGATCGGGTCTATGTATAGACGAATTTCAACCTTTTGGAAGTTTCGGAAAACAATACTCTTCATGGCCGATGATTGTCACACCATACAATTTGCCTCCCTGGATGTGCATGAAAGAGCAGTATATGTTTCTCAGCGTTCTCGTCCCGGGCCCACAAAACCCCAAAGATAAGTTAGATGTTTTTCTACAGCCATTGATTGAGGAGCTGAAGTAGTTGTGGTCTGACGGTGCTCTCTCGTACGATGTATCTAAAAAACAGAACTTTCAGATGCGAGCGGCCCTTATGTGGACCATTAGCGACTTTCCTGCATACTCAATGTTGTCCGGTTGGAGTACGGCCGGTCGAATGGCTTGTCCGTATTGCATGGAGCGTTCAGACACTTTTACCCTGAAAAAGAGCATGAAAAAATCATGGTTTGATAACCATCGTAAATTTCTAGAATGTGATCATCGACTTCGTAAAGATAATTTTTTTAGGAAAAATAGAAAGGTTGAAGCTCTACCGCCGCACGTGCGTTCTGGAACAGAGATTTTGGCCGAAATTGAACGGCTAGGACTTCTGAAGGTAACCGATGAAAATGAAGAACATGTGAACGGACTAATAGCGAAGAATAGTGTTGGAGAAAAAGAAGTATTTTTTGGGATTTGCCTTACTGGAGCACTAACTTGATTCGTCATAATCTAGGCGTTATGCACATTGAGAAAAATGTTTTTGATAATGTGTTTAACACGGTGATGAATGTCAAAGGGAAGATAAAAGACACTATAAAATCAAGAGATGAGTTAGAAGAATACTGTCACCGTCCCGAACTTCATGCAGACGCATCAGGAAAGTATCACAAAGCCTCGTACACGCTCGATAAGCCGTCGAAATTTGCATTGTGTGAATGGATAAAGGCTCTCAAATTTCCTAATGGGTACGCATCAAATCTAGGTCGCTGTGTTGATATTAAAGGGTTGAGATTATACGGGATGAAAACCCATGACTGTCACGTGTTTATGCAGCGGTTGATCCCAATTGCATTTCGAGAATTGCTTCCTCATCCCGTGTGGAAGGCATTAACAGAGTTAAGTTTGTTTTTCAGAGATCAGAGTGTGAGAGTTATTGGAACTGCTGATATGTCGTTTAGAGCGCGACATTCCCTTAATACTCTATCAACTTGAGATGATATTTCCACCAAGTTTCTTCGATTCAATGGAACATTTGCCCGTCCACTTACCATACGAAGCGAGAATTGCTGGTCCAGTGCAATATAGGTGGATGTATCCTTTCGAGAGGTATCTTCGCAAGTTGGAAAACAATGTAAGGAATAAATCGTGTGTTGAAGGCTCGATAGCAAACGCATATTTAGTTGAAGAAGTGTCGAATTTTGTTTGGTACTACTTCGACGATAATGTCTCCACAAAAAGGACAAACTTAAATCGTAATGAAGAAGTTAAAAATGATGAAGACGACAATCCAAACGTTCTATCTATTTTCAAAAATAATGGTGAAGCTTTCTCAGACGCAGGGAGAAGATTATTGTCGGATGAAGAATTGGCCGAGGCCTAAAGATATGTGTTACTAAATTGTGCTGAACTCCAATAATTTATCAGGTTAACAATTCAAATTCGTTGCAACCCTAATTACCGAAATCTATTAATTAAATATTATAACAATTCTTCATTTTAATATAAATGTGCAGTTTGTTCGAAGATGGTGTTAAACGTCACCAACTGAATATTACAGATGAGGCACTGACTCAAAAAGTGGACGCTGAATTTCCTGTTTGGTTTGAGAGATACGTGAGTCTTAATTATCTGTGAAATTACGTGGCAATTAAAATATATTATAACATTTGTAAACATAAAACTATTGTAGACACGAGATCTTTTGAACAATGTAAATGATGATTATATGAGGTCAATTGCGTATGGTCCATCACGTGTTGTGAACACTTTGAACGGTTGTAAGATAAATGGATATAGATTCCACACGCTCTCGTATGTCTCTGAACGATCAACGTCAAGTACAGGAGTTTGTATAAGAGGAACAAATTATGGGTCAGATTACATGGATTATTACGGTCGTCTTCTAGAAGTGGTTCAATTGGAGTATCACGGGCTTCAAAAAACCGGAAGGACGCTCTTGTTCAAATGTGAGTGGTTTGATCCAACTCCAGCCGGCACAAAAATTCACTCTCAATATAAGCTCATTGACATCAATCATAAACGTAGATTCAATCGATACGAGCCATTTGTACTCGCATCCCAAGAGACTCAAGTGCACTACAGTTCGTATCCGAGTTTGAAGCGAGACAAACTAGATTGGTGGGCAACTTGTCAAATCAAAGCTCGATCGACGGTGGATTATATCGAGCCACGCGTGCCTGAACAACAGTCATTCCAAGAAGATGTTGTAGAAACATTTCCTATATTACAATTAGAGGATGTCCATTTCCAATTAAACGACCCTCTCAATCACGAACACGACGAGTCGGTCAATGATGATCTAGAAGAGTTAGAAAGCGATGAACTATATTTAATTGAAGAAGACGAAGAAAGCTATGAAGATGAGTCTGAAAGTTAGGGCTGAGATTTGAAGATTTTATGAGTGTTAACGATAATCTGAACAATCATACACACACACACACACACACACACACACATATATATATATATATATATATATATATATATATATATATATATAATTATATAATTAATTTTAATTATTAATAAAACTATGTTGTATGTTAGATGCCTGGCAAGGGACCTCATAATCGTCTGATTTCTCTCAGCTCATCGTCCTCGGGACCCCATGAGGATGATGCCACCGACATGGATTTGGATGATACTGTTCCACCCACCCCGTCTGATGAGGCAGGAAGCACGCCCGGTTCATCAGAGGTCAGGACTACCGGGATCGAGGTAGTCATGATCGGAAATAGGTAAGTAACATTTTAATCAATTTTGTTATGTGTTCAATATATAATTTAATTATTTGACATATGTTGAAATAAACTTATTAATTTTTAGGTTACGAAGTCCGTCTAAGGACTTGCCGACCTATCTCAGGACTATACACGAGTCTCGTATCCACCCAGACGGGTGGAAATTCGAGCACATCCCGGACAGCCATCGTCGGACGTGGTGGCCTCGTTTTAGGGTAATTTTTTTAATTTATTTTGATTTGTGTTTATTAAATTGATTGATTATTTTGTCTAATTGTATTTCTTTTGTAGGGATTAGTGTGGTGGGACAGGAGTATATACGACGATAATGCCATCAAATCAGCATTCTACATAGCGATGCGAGATAATTATAACAGTCGTATATACGAGTGGAAGAAGGCGTATCAACGGAGTGGGACGATACCTGCCTGCGTAGGGGAGTCGATTTGGAACAGATGGCTGGTGGAGTTTCAGCGGCCTGAGGAGGTGGAGAAGTCTGAGAAGGCTAGACGGAACAGAATGAGCAAGCCCGGAGGCCCTTCGACTGGTATAGCGAAGCATCGAGGTGGGTCTATGCCGGCTAATCGACAGGCGACCGAGATTGTAAGTCGATAATAATATTTTAAGTAATTAATTATATTATTGAACACATGTATAATTTTATGTTTTAATTAATTCATTATATTAAATATTGTAAATGTATTTTTAAATACAAGCTGCACAGACAGGTACGCAACCCAGTAACTACAAGCTTCTTTTGAGGTATCATCGAAATCCCGACGGCACATTTACGGATCCCAAAGCCCAGAGGATAGATGAAAGTTTTATATGTTATATATATTTGATTTATTATAAAATCTGATGAAAGTTGTTTAGTAATAATAGCTGAAAATTTTGATATCAGGAGGACTATGAGAGGGCTTTGGAGGAGAGGCGTGCTGCGTTGTCTGATGATAGCAGCCCTCAGGTAGACCCGAACGAGGTCTACCTATAGGTTGTCGGGAATAAGAAGGGTCGACTCTATGGACTTGGATGCTTCGAGAAGACTCAGAAGGGCTGCAGTACTTCTTCCACCTCCACCGCCGATGTTCGTCAATTCCAGACGCAGATGCAGTCCCAACAGGAGCAGCTTCAGCGGATCCGCGAGGAGCAGGCGCTGGAGATTCAGCAGATCCGTGAGGACCAGGAGTGTTCACAGTTGAGGCTCCAATAACAAATTGAAGAAGCTGTTGCTCAGGCCATGGCTCGTCGGCCTCCCCGTGTTCCGGATGGTGGGTAGATTTAGATATGGATGGATAGTTCAGGATTTCTTTATACATTCGATTGATGAATTGATTTTTAGTTATTGAATGATTTGTGAATGATTTGTTTTGGGTTTTTTTATTAGTTGATAGTTTATTTTGGATTATCTAAGATTTTATTTGTTTATTATTTTTAATTTAATTATTAATTAATATATAAGAAATTTTATTTATAGTCTTTTGAAGAAAATTACAGCAAATTTTTGCCAGAAAACCAGCGTAATGCTGACGGCAAAACCCGCCAGAAAATCCTGGCGGGAGTACCCGGCAGGAATGCTGACGGCCAACCCGCCAGGAATCTGCGATACGGCAGACGAGGCTCACCCGCCAGGAAAGCATCAGATGTTCCTGGCGGGTCATCCCGCCAGGAATACTGGCGGGCATATGCTATCACACCCCCACTTCTCAGACGTAAGAAAGAAACAACTTATCGATTTGAGTGTGAAAAACTTACTTGAAAGCGTAAATATTATATCTTTTTTTTACAAAGGAATAAAATATTACTGCTTATGGTTTAAACAAAAGTTATAAAGATAAAGAGTTATAAAACATATTTATAAGATCCACACCATATTTACAATATTTATTGAAAGTTCAAACACACTAAAAGTACCCCCAAAAGGTATAACAAAACTTCAAAAAGAAAGAGAAACGAGCCCATTATTCTACCCAACAGGTCGTCATCCATGTACAAGGATTCTCAAAACTTCATGGAACTCCAACAACTCAGTCAGCTAATACTCAGGCTCACCCACAATGCATAAACTACATGAGCTAAAGCTCAGTAAGCAGAAATCATGCATGTTCATTGAATATCATAAATCAATGCAACTCATTTTTTATTTATCATGATGATGGCGTAAACCATTTCTTAAAATTCTTCTTCTTATTAGGCCCTTGACCTACCTGTAGTGCATCGGGAAGATCTCATCATATAATTAATCATTACGATACCCAGTCCGAATGTCTCACATACCCGAAGTAATGTCTCACATGGCACTAGGATCGGATCCAGTCCGAATGTCTCACATGGCACTAAACTACCTTTTCAAGTAGCTTAGTCCGAATGTCTCATATGGCACTGGGAATTCATAAGCATGGAGTCAGTCCGTATGCCTCACAGGGCACTGGGCTACATCTTGAATTAGTCCAGTCCACATGTCTCGCAGGGCACTGACTCAAATATCAAATAAGCATGTTCCACATGCCTCGATGCACTAGTAGTGGTCAAAACTGTCTTTTATACTTTAATAAACTTTCTTATATGATCATGGCTCATGTATGCACGTGCACATGCCAATACATATGCTCAATAAGTAAACATCAATATAATTCATCAAACAACTCATATAATATTCAGATAGTACAAACCATAATCACAATCATATAGGCAAACCAAACAATACGATGTTTATGCATTGTAATTGCAGATGAATTTCTACTTACCTCAGGTACAAAGCTTAAACTATCTCAAATCACATATCAACTTCCTCAATATAATCTATTCAAGATAAAATATTGATTAGACTCCAATTTTACAAATTACGATTCATTTTCAGATAATTCTTATGCTTGTATATTTTTAGAAATAAAGAGTTGGTTAGTCTAATTACTATTAAATTATTAGAAATCACAAATACTACTATTGCGGAAAAAAAATAAACATTTTTACTAAAATACTATATCATTACAAAATAATATACTATTTAAAAATTCGTAAATAAAATACTAACTCTAATTACCACTAGAGTCTAATTAAAATAATATACTATTTTTAACTATCTATAAATAAAATACTAAATTAATTAAAATAAAGAAAGACTATAAAAAAAATGTACCTTAAAAATAGCACCACGTAATATCCCCACGATAACCCTTTAATAAAAACTCGACACCTCAATAAAATATACTAAACCAGAGTTTCCTAATTAAAGGACCCCCTAAATTATTAAACAACTTTTGATAAATTCGTCGTTATTCATAGAAAATAAAGCAATGCTATTTATAGAAAAAAAAATGCAACTATGTCCTATTATTCTCCCGACGTGGGACAAAGGACATTTTATAATACTTAAACTAAGCATTACTCTATTACATATTCGATGTGGGACTTAGATTTCATTTGGGTTGTTTCACTCTTTTTATAGAGCTTTACGTGTGTGTGTTGTTTGTTTTCTTATTTGAAAACACATGCACACACACCACATACTATATTATTATTATATATATAACACACACATGCACACTGCATTATATATATAACACACACATGCACACATCTTACACACACATACATATACATATAATTACACATGCACACTTTATCACTCATGCACGTCAAACACACACATGCATAATTATATAAAGTCTTAATTTTTAAAAAATTTAGTTGATATATATATATATATATATATATATATATATATATATATATATTAGTAGTCTCTTTAGTTGTAATTACATATACTTAAGTATTTTTTAGTTATTTTTAAACAAATATCTTAAAATATTAAGTTAGTACATTCATAACTTGAAATTTGGGATTTACTTGTATTCTACTGTTAGTTCATGTAACTTAACATTAGTCGTAAATTGGTATCTTATTATTTTTTCCCAAAGAAATATTAATTACTTTGTTATAACTCTTATTAGCTATAATTTAGTAATTCTTTATAAATTTACTAACTAAAACACATAATGAAATCAATTTTAAAATCATATAAATTATCTAAATAATATACCATGCATGAATCTTATTAGCCAAATAGTAATGTGAAAGTTTGGGGTATTACATATGCTGGCGGTTAAAGCCGTCACGGAATCCGCCAGGAATGCTGGCGAGAACATTTTCCCGTCTGGATACTGGAATCCTGACCACATAAATGCTGGCGGCCATTATCCGTCAGGAGGCCATCAGTATTTTATATACTGACGGATATGGCCGTCGGTATTGTCGGGTTTTTTTTGTAGTGAACCTTGTTTGGTATTTGGGTAGGATCGGTTCAGCTTGCCAACTCGGTTGAGAATTCACCTATCCAAATTAGTTCGGCTCGGTTTTCCCTTGTGGTCTTCGGTACGATATCAACCATCAACAAGCCCCGGAGTGTGTAGTAGGCTATGAGTAGGCAGGTTTGGACTCATTGTCCTATACACACAAAGACCGAGCTGATCAAATTGGGGTGTTCGGTCGCATCAGTCCCGTTTAACAAGGAGTTTGACCATCACGTCCTACGAGGTAGCATCTTTTGTAGGCTTTTTGTTGTCTTATGTAGTTTGGACATTTATGACTCTTGATTCCCCCACCTCTCTTATAAATAAGCCCCTTAAGCCACCATTTACTCTCCATCTCTCATATTCATTTTCATTCTCTCTTTGCTCCAGAAAATTTCAGCAAGAGCAACTTTCTGTAATCTCAGCCTCTCAATTCGAGAAGTTCTGTCCTTTCATCTCCTTTCGGTCCTTATTCAATCGGTTTCTGAACCTTAGTTCTCATTACTTCTGAAGGTAATCTCTCATTTTCTCTTTCTTTTTGATCTTACTCATGTCTATTAGCCCGAGTTATTCTCTGGATGATTTGAGGGGCTTCGAAAGAGTTAATCAAGGTGGAGTTGATTCCGGACCCCAACCGAGCTAGGGCGACGAGTTCGGGTTAAACCAATATGGGAGTTTCGGTGTGGGAGAGATCTTCAGTCAAGGGTGACCTTTCGTCTTCGAGTAATTCTTCAGTGATGATCACCAGCCCGGTGGATATTCCCAGTTCAGCCATAACCAGCAATTCAGACCAGGTGGGCAATTTGGAAAGGGTTATAAGTTCAGACCTCGAAGTTTTATCCAGAACATCACTACGGCTTAATCGACCATCCTGAAGATGATCAAATTGATAGGTCAGCCTGGGTGCATAGCTTGAGCCCGGACTGGACTGGGGCAGGAAGCGACGACTTTGGAATTAGCCCAGATCAGCTTGATCCCGGGATGACCTCCTCGACCAAAACTTCATGGACAATGCCTGGCGAGGACCACGGGTCGAGAAATCTAAAAACTCCAAGGATACCCATCCGAGACCCTTGGGAGACCGCCCGCTCCTGAAATTTCGACATTCAATTCGGCCCGACCTGTTGAACGGACCCCTGTAGGCCACTAAAATAGACCAGCCCCACGGGACTGGAACAATGTTGAGCTTGAGGTTGTCGTTTAACAGAGAACGTTGAGAAATGATGACCTAGCCTTGTATTAGGATGTATGCAGTGTCCCTTAATCTGTTCATCTATTTCTTCCTTACGATGCCGAGCAGATTCACTGTCTACCGACCTCTTGCACCACTTTGTTCAAAGACAGTTTTCATTTTGGGGTCTCATTTCCACTCCCATGGCTTCTAACTGACATTCTCAGTGACTTGGGACTGCCCATCTTTCAAATTCACCCTTTATCTGTTGCTTATATTTTGGGACTATATGTGCTCTTTAACAAGAATGGTTAGCTGGCCCCCACCCTTGAAGAGCTCTACTGGCTCTATCTTTTCAAGGCGTCCAATGGGGTCAGGTCCGGGTTCTATTATACTTTAGTTCGGGATGGTGAGTTAAAGCACCTTGTGACGGGGCTTCCCGAGACCTTCCACACTTAGAAGCCATACTGGCTTTATGTCGGGGAAACCGGCAGACGAAGAACCCCGATGGCTCGATCTACAACCCTTTGAACTCTCTTAAGAAATTTGGTTAGTGTAACACCAAAACTGTTTTCTTTATTTTGATCTAATCCCTCATTGTTTGCTCTTATTTTCAGTTTCTTGCTGGCCTACACTACCTAGTGAGGAGTTTTTCAGTAGTCTTTATAACATTTTGGATTCTGAATTGATGTCGAAGTACTACAGGAATGTGTTCACCAAGGTCAAACTCCAAAGGGCCGGACTCCGAGACTCTCCTCCCCGAGCTGAACTAGGACCCACAATTCCTGGTGAGTTAATTTTTTCTTGTATCTTGCTGAGTGCCGAGTGCTGAGTTTTTTATTTCATCAGCTTGACATTTATCTGTTGATTGACCAAACTCTTTTTGTGGCGCTTAGGATAATACACGTCTTTTAATTGTCGAACAGAATGACGCCGACCGTTGATCTCGCCTGTTCGGATTTATTTGTGTCTCTATTTTTTGGTCCCCATCGCATTTGTATTTCTACTAAATTCTACATTTCCCATTTGCAGTATTTTATCCTTTCTCTGAAAGAACCATATCTCTGTCTACGCTCAACAAGGCTGCGAAGTTCTTGGAGAAGAAGAACAAAATTGGGAAGAGACCGGTAGCTAGTGGGGGCGGGAGGAAGAAAAAGGCTAGTAAATTTGCACGGTTTGCTCCTCCTAAATCATATTTGGCTCCTCATGTTGGTGGAGGAGCTCTCACCAAGAGCCCATAACTGTCGAAAACGAGGAGGAGATTGTTTTCAGAGGTCCCCGCCTCAAGCCTTTCACGGATATTACTATTTGGGGTGTTATGCTCCGAATACTTCTAGCGGATATCCCTTGTCTGAAATTTCTGAACAGCGTCACTCGTAACTGGGGTCCTAGTTTGGATGATTGGGTCTCAAATTTTGATGGGGACAATAAGTTGGAGTTCTTGAAGATGAACCTTTGTCGCGCCTTCATTTCGATAAAGTTGGCATGCCGGGACTTTTTCGATCTCAGAAGAGATCATGCTCAGTTTCAGCAGGACTATGCTACTCTACAAAAGACTCATGATACTGATCTCATCCTTGATAGTGACACTTGGATGTACAGGTCCAACAAGGCAGAGCAAATCGTTGACGCGGCGCTGAGTTCGACCCAACAAACCTTGGCTGACCTGGGGACCCTGAAGGCTCAGCATGTCAAGCTAAAGAAGAATCATTTCGACCTAGTTGAAAGTCTCTCTCGAGGGGAGGATGCAGCATAAGCAAGGGGGAAGGTTGATGGGGTTGAGGATTGTTAGAAGAGGTTTCGTGGTGATGAATAAATCATCGGGTTCATGGCTCGGTTTTATCGAAAACCGATTTAATTGTAAGAATCAAAGTGTTTCAAGCTTTGGAAAATTAAGGAAAATAAAAATAAGCAAATAAACTAAATAAACTACACTAGGAAATGAAATAGCAAGTTGGTAGGATGCCTCAGTCATGTGCCATCAATGGAAATGCAAGCAAGTAATGAAAGCGAGCAAAAGCAAGCATGTTTCACCAAGTACAAGCATGCATGCACAAGGTACAACTAAGCTTGCTTGAATATAAAAACTTGAATAATGCAAATTAGTATGAATTGAAAGCATGAATGGATAAAGCAATGAAAATGGAGGGGAAAGTTTGAAACTTTATGAAAGACAACAAGTAACAAAGTATAGGTCTAGGATTAAGCATGAAACAAAGCATGAAAATTAAATTGCAAATAAAGCAAGTGAAATACTCAAAATCAAGACAATACAAGATCCGATCTATGATCTAGATATGTCATTCATCTATATTCCGTAGCCAATCCTTAAGATCTAACATGAAATCAAGGTGCTAAGACAAAAGGCATGAAATGAAGAAAAATGCATGAAACATATGAAATTACGTGAAATTAAACGATATAGGCCTCAATTTATGATCTAGTATTGTCACTCAACTAGATTCCATGGATAATTCACAAGATCAAGCACAAATTCTAATACCTAAGGCAAAAAGCATAAGATGAAGAATAAGCATGGAAATGATGAACAAAGCATGGAATTAAAGCATAAAACATGAAATTGAAAGGAAACTTACTTGAATTAAGAAAGGAAACAAAGTTTGAATGTAATTGCAATCAAAAGTAAAAATCCAAGGGAGCACCTTGGATTCTTCTTAGGCTTACAAACCCCATGAGGTGCTAGAAATTAAATCTAATCTAGAAAGGGAAATTACATCAAAACTTGAGATTAAATTTAAAACCTAAGGAAGAGAAAATTATCCAAGATCTTGAGAGTAATCTGATCCCAAACCCTAGTTTGGGTTGGAAGGGGAGTGATTCTCTTTATTGGTGCAATATGTGGGGTTTATATAGTTGTTTGTAGGGGAAAAAATGTCAAAAACACCAAAGTTCCCGCAGCCCTCAGCGTCACAGTCGATCGATTGCAGGGGTGTCGATCGACTGCAGGTCGATCGACTGCAAGGTAGTCGATCGACTGCCCTGCCTCAAGGAGGTTGGCTACTGTCCAACTGTCGATTCGTGGCTCTTTCAGTCGATCCGTGACCAGTTGATTGACTGCCAGTCGATCTGGCAGTCGATTTGGAGCTTTCAGTCGATCCTGGATGCTTTCGGCTCGAATTTCTCATTTTCCGGTCCAAAATGTCCACCGAGTGAATATAACCCTTTTAGCCACCTACAAAACAAGATTTCAGACTTAAAAACCCAAAAATAGCACAAGCATCTTGCACTTTGTACACTTTAAGCCTAGAAGCAAATAAATAAGAAAATAACCTAAGAACTAGAATAAACGACTCAAAATGACTAAAACCAAAGCTAAACTCTAACTAAAAACACTTGGAAAAACACAACAATTACATGAAAAACAACTACCCCGCAATTATCGGTTTGTTCGTCCTCGAACAACGAAAAGAATCAAGAATGTACATGCAATGAACATTATGTAAAAAGAAAATCCTTGTGCTTATCCTTATTAATATGATAGGATTATCAACATAAACTCGTTATCGTCAAGCATTGGCCGTATTACCCTTTCTCAAATGCAAGCCAAATCGATGACTTCCTCCCAAATGGAAATTTAGGGTGTTTGCTCAATTCGCTCAAGTGTTTAGTATATAGAACGTGTTTACACTCAAGTCGGTCAATACATGCACCTTGTCAAGATTTCAAAAATAGGACGCTCAAAATTGCTCAAAGCACATGACCAAACAAGAATCGAAAGAGGTCTTTATTTTGGGTTGTAATGTTGGCTCTTTGGTAAGGTATGGAATATTTGGATATAGTGGCTAACACACAATCAAACGCGATCAATAACACACAAAATCCTAATTTCTAAATCCCGAAGCTTATAATCTCTTCACCTTTCCCAATTTGCCAAACTTTCATTCGAAACCCTTTCATATACTCACACTCTTTCCCGACTTTATTTTCACAACACTTAGAAGCTTTTTGAATTTGCTTCTTTTACTAAAATTAGTCTTTTTTTTTTTTTGAATTAGTTTTTTCGCTAAAACGCACGCTTTATCACTTTTCATGATTTGTGTTGGACTTTTATTATTTTTTTTGTATTATTAAGCAACTCAAAACCCAAAACCCATAATTTATTTCCAACACATCTCTCGTCAACTAACATTAAACTCTCCCACTTCACAAATTACGAAGATAGAAGAGCTAAAATCGAGATCGGCTAACAAGAAATGGGATAAAGGCTCTAGGGGGCTCATTTGGGACTTTTAAGTAGTTTACATATATGGATATGGCCGGAACAAGGGTGATATATGTGCCTCTAAGTCATTTTCAAACTCAATCATGTACGAGAAAAATCAAACCTTCTCAATGCAATTTCCATAAAAATGCAAGCAGGCCGATAAATCACACAAGGCTACTCACTAGTTTGCACCGAGTTTGGGAGCAAAATCAAAATGGATTTTAGAGCGTTGCAGTCTTTTCACGAGAAAATATTGATTATATATATATATATATGCGGGTTTTTGACGAAGCAAAAAAATTCAACTCCTTACACAAGAGGATATATGCATGCAAAAACCCGACAAGTAAACTATTCAAACTTCCAAGCATGTGGAGATTGCTTAAACATGTAATAGACACACAAAAAGACACAAAAACGACTCAACCATATAAATGCGCAATTAGTAAGCGTCACTTCGCCAAGAATGCATCACTTCACGAAAGCTCGAGTTAAGAAAGACAAATCGTGCTTTGTGACACCCGGACTATAACCGCCTATCCACCCCACACTTAAACCATGCACTACCTGCATTTTAATGAAAACCAAGTAAAAGGAGGGGGAATAGAAACTTCTTTAACCGAGCGAGGTCGAGCTCGGTGGGGTCCACCTAGGCATCTATGAAATCCAAGCAAAAATCGAGCATGGCCAGTATCTCTTGACTTCATGAATGCTACCCACTTACCTAATCGTCCAAGGTTGATGTCGGAAAACAACACACTATACAAGAAAGTCACACGAAATTAAAAACTCGAGAATATGTACACGAATCTCAACAAAATATATATTTTTTTTGTTTTTCAATTTTTCAAATGTTTTTGGATTTTCATTTTAAGAAAATATAAGAGATAAATGAGAAGAACTTGAGTTGCCTCCCAAGAAGCGCTTGTTTTATGTCATTAGCTCGACGTACTCCCTTTTGGTCAAGGTGGAAAGATCACGGGAGGGTCCACCAATACAATATCCTCCTTATCGGGAGGATCCACTCTTTGGAACATCCTTGGCGCATTGCATATCTCAAATAAGATCCAACAAAATGCAAACGTTCCAAGTTGGTAAATGAAACTCATTTCGGCTCAATCTTCGAGTGGAATGGTGGTTTTGAAGTGCCCCGATGACTCATCAAGAAACAAAAGGAATATTAGCCGGCTAGCTTGTTCAACCTTTGATTGATAAATGGTGGAGGGAAATGATCTCTCTTGGTAGACAAATTTAACTTATTAAAATCGATCAATGTTCTCCAACCCGTTGAAGCCCTCGTGGCCAACAACCCTCCTTTTACATCCTCAAGAACTAACAAGCCGCTCGTCTTGGGCACCAAGTCAATGGGCTTCACCCACTCTCTTTTGGACATCACAAACATCAAGACCTCCAATAAAAACCTCCACATCCCATCTCTCACCATATCTTTAAGACTCGAATTCGAAGAACTAACTCCCTCAACCACTCCCGGTATCCAATCAATAGCACCCTTAAGAATTGTAAACCCTTCAACCATCCTCTCCTCCTTTTCCACTCGATGCGAATTTGCAAGGACGGTAATTGACTTGCTCCCCTCTTCCTCCTCAAGATAATCGTCATTTTTTCCAAGCTTATCATCAATAACCCCCACCTCCCCCTCTAAAAAGTCGTTGTTGCCCTCAACGACACATCTAGAATCATCTACACACAAATCGGGGCCACATAGAGGCACAATGGGCTCATAATTAAAAACAAGGGGCTCATCCTCACAACATCCCTCAATATCGACATCCCGGACAATATCTTCCTCAATGCTCCTATCTTCCAAACAAACTCGTTCGACCGTAAAAATCTCAATCATACTTCGCACAAATCATCTTCATCAATGCATATGTTTTTACCTTTAGCCACACACTACTACAGAAATAGCCCAACAACATCGGTTGTTTTTGATAATAGGCATCGGTTTTACAACCGATGCCTATTAGATCGATTCCTATAACCTGGAATTTAGGCAACGATTGTGCAACTGACGCTAATAATAAACATAGGCATTGGTTGTTTGACGAAAAACGATGCCTAATATGTACATTAGGCATCAGTTTTGGTCAAACAATCGATGTCTAATGTATAGATATAGACATCAGTTTTGTCAGACAACCGATGCTACTAATTGAAATAAGCATCGGTTGTGTGACCCAAATCGATGCCTAATGTATAGATATTGACATCGGTTCTGTCAAATAACCGATGATAATAACTGACCCATCGGTTTTGCCTAATGTAAAGATTAGGCATCGGTTTTGGTCAAACAACCAATGCCTATGTTTATTATTAGCGTCAGTTGCACAATCGTTGCCTAAATTCCAGGTTATAGGCATCGGTTGTAAAACCGATGCCTATTAGCAAAAACAACCGATGTTGTTGGGCTATTTCTGTAGTAGTGTGTGGCTAAAGGTAAAAACATATGCATTGGTGAAGATGACATCAGTTTCGTCAAACAACCGATGCTAATAACTGACATAAGCATCGGTTGTTTGACCAAAATCAATGCCTAATGGATAGATATAGGCATCGGTTTGGTTAAACCGATGCCTAATGTGTATGTATACGCATCGATTCTTCTAAATAAATAGATAATAATAATAATAACTCAAAAAAATAATAAATTAAAAGTTGCTGATAAAAGAAGCTATTGGTAATCACACATACCTTATGAGCATCGGGGTCAAAAATCGAATCAGCAAGTTCTTGCTGAGATGCTTCCGAACCTGAAATACAAAAATGGAACAAATGAGAGTATAGCAATTACCAACTCAGGAAGAATACAAATGAGATAAAGGGACTAATTGAACATAACAAAATTGATTGAAGAAGTATAGATATATCAAACTATTCGAGTTTGATTGATGTTCATTTTGATAAATAATCAAACCGAGATATAATTCTGTACGTTTGACAAAACTTATTTATTGAATTCTTAATTCTCAATCCCTTAATCTTCTTAATTCACAAATAAAAGTACATATTGAATTAAATTCGATTCATTTAACAGAAAAACTAATCGACAAATGGCATTTAGAACAGAAAAGACCCAAAAAACATACACACATTCAACTCATAGATAATAAGTACACAATTTACATATGTGCACAAGATGAAATTCCTGTTTCTCAAACCAAATGGATCCAATTATATCACTTTAGTTCCAAACAAACAAACCAGAACACTATTTTTAATGCCTCAAAAGCGAAGACCAACTATTTTTCTCTGTCTGAAGAAGAAAACCCACAAATCCCGACAACCTTTTTCCAATTAAGTCTTGCAGAAATAGAGTATAAAAGAAAATGCTGAACTATCAACTGAACAATCCAGAAAGCCAAACAATGAAATGAAACAACTTCTGCAGTCACAAAATAAAAATTTTCAGCATAATCCATTGGTGAAGATAAACATAAATAATAAAAGCATTTATCAGATTTAATTCTACCTATTGTCCTCGGTATAATTTTCCCAAATAGGCTGATGACAACACGACATGAAATTGCAACAAGTAGTTAGTTATATTATTATTATTATTATAATAATAATAATTATTATTATTATTATAATTATTATTATTATTATTGCTACGAACTTTATGAGCTTTCAAAAAATCCACAATTTTTAATTTTTAGTTTTTTTATTTCTCTGCCAAACTAAAAACTCATAGTAATTGGCAGCATTTGATCAACACTCTATAAAGAGAATAAGACCAAAGTAAATCATAAATTTGAACTTAACCTCTTTCATTAATTTGAACTTAATCATAATTAAGCAATTTTTTTAGCCATATACCGTACATAACCCACATATATCCGTTCAGTTATTACACATATATTGAATTAAATATAAAATCACAAGAAAAATGTATTGCTATAACTAAGATATGCCAAAATAAGCTAACATATAAACTTACAATGCGTGCATCTCACCTATTCATTTCTTCTAATGAAGATGTAACTGGGAAAAAAAATAAATTATTAATAAAACATACCTATGTGTTTCCCATTGATTTCAATGTCAAAGCAAACTTTGTGAGTTACTTGATCAATATCCACTAAAGTTCCCTGCTATACACATTTTGAAATATATAAAAAGTGAAAGAATATGAAATTATTAACATATAATACTAATGAAATTAGAATAGTAGTTTTCCAGTGAAGATTCAAACCTCATTGTCGAGCTTCTTATTACCAATCGCCTTCTCATCTGACGAAACCCCTAGATCGCTTAATCGATTCTGAAATGAAAATATTTACCTATAATCTCGAATTACAGATAAATAATAGGAGATTTAATGTAAATTTTCTCAAAGGTAGTTTGTTTTATCAAAATCAGAATGAAAAGTACAGAGAAAAAAGTTTGCATAAAGTACAGAACAATTGCATCAACAAAAATTCTCCAAACTAACCATGTTTGCATAAAGAATTGAATAACCCTAACATAAGCTTGGTTGATCTCTTTATCATTCAGTCCACCTATCATCCGCACACATTTAACATACGACGGCACAAAGAAAATATATGTTTCCTCTTTCTTTCTAGTCTGATATGTTGATTGTAAAAGCAACCTATGTATTATAATGATATGGATCCAATATAATTATTCATTTTCCTTCGAACTATGAATCAGCTAAATTTTTTATTCAAAATACTTTATAATAAACTATAAGAATTTAAAATTAATCAAGTTTAATGTTCAAGGAGCTAGAACTCCAGAAAATGGTACAGGATCTACCAGCATTATACAGAGTGCTTCAAAAGAATAATCAAGAAACATAAAAATTCGGCTGCAGCCAAATTAAACCAGAGATCAGACTACCAAATTAAAAAGCCACTTATTGTTAAACCAGAGATTCAGACTACCGAAATAAAAAGCCACTCCAATAAGTGTCTCAAACACCCAAAACCATACAACGTATTACAATATAAATCAATACCATTTTCGTATCTCTGAAAGTGGCTTCAACATAACATTTCCTGAGCTATTTTCTTTCAATAAACTAATCACTACTTTCATATAGAGTCATATACCTCTATCAATTTATATATTGTGATCTAAAAATACACATGCATATACAGTGTGAACAATATACATTTTTTCTAAACTGATATGGTCTGGACACAAAATAAATTTCTAAATAGATGGTTGAACAACTGAAAAACTGAAAGATTGAAGCTAAGTAGATAGAAAGAAAATAGATATGTGCATTCTCCCGGATAGAGCTAAATTTCGAGAAACAAATTGAAACCAACCACAAAAACTAGAAATTTAAACCCTAAGCTGAGAAGAAAACAAACTATCTTTTAGAAAAACAACAAGTACAGAAGAAAAAGTACCCGAATTAGTGCAAGGGTTCCAAAGAGAGTAAAACCCCATAGAATTGCAACTGGGAGTCCATCTCCGATCCCGCCTGATCTATCGAGGTGAGCCGACAGATCGCGTGAGCTGAGCTGCAGCATCATCGCAGCCACCACCGGCTCATTTCTTACCATATTAGAAATGACACCGCCGCTATCGTAGCTTGGAAATTGAATTGATTATAGTGCGGCCACTCTCTCTTCCTGCCTGGCTGGAGAAAGTCACGATCAAGTCTACAATGGAGCGGCGCTCGTACTGATAAAGGGAAGAATACAAATGAATAAATGAGAGTATAGCAAGTTTGGTGCGTAGGGATCATACCCGATCGCGCTCTGCCATATGCCGTGGGTCTGCAAGGCGGCGCTGATGTACACCCATTTGTTCGTCGGCATGCGAACCCTACCAGCGGTGGCTGGAATCTTGAGGAATTAGCAATACACCTTAGCAGGAACAGAGATTTAGGGTGATTAGGGAACTGGAAATCGAGATTTATAGGGAGATTAGGGTATTGATGGAACTGTAACACAAAATTGATTGGGAAATTAGCGCAATTGGGAAACTAGAGCTCCGATTGACCGGGAATTAGGGTATTTTGCGAATTAGACACAGAACTGATCGAAAGATTAGAGAATTTAGAGAAGTAAATGAAACTAACCTTTTGAGGCGGATGAAGGATGATGATGATGATCTCGTTGGAGTTGTGGAGTGTAATTCCTGAATGGAGATTTTAATTCAGGTAATATCCCAATTTGCTACGAATGTGAAGAGATTTCGCCATATCCCCAATTTGATTCCGGTCGATACATAGGCATCGGTTGTAAATAAGGAACCGATGCTCGTGATCTGTTATAGGCATCGGTTGTTTGACCAAAACCGATGCCTATGTATTCTAATGAAAAATTTTGGATTTTTTTTATCATTATGGACATCGGTTGTTTTTCATAACCGATGCTATTAATTTTTCCGAGACTATATAGGCATCGGTTATTTTAGAAAACCGATGCATATAACTTTTATTTATTACAAAAAAAAACCATCTAACTATAGGCATCGATTTCTGGGGAACAACCGGTGCCTATAACTTTTTTTAATTATAAAAAAGACCCCGTGTGATTTTTGGCATCGGTTGTTAGTAACAACCGATGCCTATTCCCCTGTGTCAATGGCGTTTTTTGTAGTAGTGACATGAACTCCGGTTCTTGCTTGCTCGTTCCCCATATCACTTCTCTATTGTATTAATAACTTCAGAATACTAAATAGAAAAAAATAGAAATCAGTTAACATAAATAGCACCAAAATACATATGATAAATCAACAACTTAAGAATAAAATAACACTTATAACTTGCACACAAAATATAGATGGTCAAAGCACTGTGAAACACATACAATATTTTGTACTCAATATAAAAATACTAATCAAAGCATCACAGGTTTTTTAGAAGAACCTTCATTTGCTTATTTTAATATACATGTCACATATAATACACATCCAAAACATTATCAAATAATCACCAAAGCACATTAGATATAATTTGAAAGTACTTAGCACTTTACATATATTAAAGCTCAAATAAAGCACATACATGCTCAAAATAAAGCCTTGTTGTACTTATATTGAAGCACCTAAAACTGAAAGCATTTGGGCAAAGTAATGTATCGGTACACAACATGTAAGAAATACATGAGCATATCAATCGCAACACTGCAACTCACATGACAAAGCACTTATCCTAGTTAATTACATTTTTCCAGAATACAATTACTTATACTAGAACATTATGGACAAAACCTTAAAAAAAATCATTCTAGGGGTGAAGGAATGCTAGGGTTTGTATATATCTGAATTTAAAAAGGCAATCGAATTTGATTTTCTGGGAAATCATAATATTTTCATGGCACGCGACTCTTGAAGACTTTAATAAAAAAGATTTGGGGTTTTAGGGTATAAATATTTTGGAATCAATCGGAGTCTTGTTTGAATTCATACCTTTTTGCTGCCAAAACTACGGCTCGCTTGTGAACTCTTGATCTTCTTTCATCGTTCCCCATCCAAAAGCAACAACAAATTGTTCGATTTTCCATACTGGTTTAGAAATTTTCTCTGTTCTTTCGGGCTTTTGTTCTTTTTTTCAAAGATTGGGTGCTTTCTGTGAAATTTAGTGTGGGTGGGGGTTTTTGGGAATGACGATCTGTGGTGTAGATATCAAGGGTTATATGGATGGACGGGGATTTCCAAAATCTTTAGCGAGACTAGTTTACCCCTCTTCGTGCATTCTCAAATTTGACAAACAGCTTTTTACCTTTTTAAAAAACAAAATCTCATTAAATATTAGTCCTAGGATGAGATTTATTAGTGGTCTAGATTAAGCTCTAGGTTCACAAATAAGGTTGGGTTTTCATTGGAACCCAACCCAACCCAAACATATATATATATGGATGGGTTCAAATGAGAACCATGTCGTTATATGCGAACCTGCAAACTAGTGCTTTTATTATAAAATCCTAATGATTTTAATAAAATAAGGAAATATACAAAAAATCTGGTCCATTCATTTAATTTGATCTAAGTCTCATAATTGACCTTAGGTTCACATATAATGACATGGTTCTCATTTGAACCTAATCTTATAGATAGATAGATAGATAGATAGATAGATAGATAGATAGATAGATAGATTGAATTCATTACTAATATTTAGTTACATAATCCATTTATTGCAAATATATCATAAATTACCTATACAGAATATTTAGAATTTCAAAAATAAATTATTTCAACTTTTATTATAAATATAATTTATTTAATTATTTTCATAAATAAGTTTTTTTAGTAATTAAAATTATTTCATATTTAATTTTAATTAAAATAATTAATTTAGATTGTTTTCTACTAATTATATATGACTTATTTATATTTTTATATTAGTATTATAAAAGAAAACTATTGAATTAGAGAAGATATAGTAAAAGAAAACTATTAAGTTAGGCTAAGTATAATAAAGAGAAAATATTAAATTAAGAAAAATACAATAAAAGAAAAATATTAAATTATGTATATATTAGACTCGGATGACACATAAACAACCGAAGCATCAAAAAATTTTATTATCTAAGCGAAGCATACGAAGTAGACACATAGATTGGGAGAGTCTTGTATTAATATTTACTTTAACACCCGTGTATTACACGGGACTTATCAAAGATAAATATAAAAAATATTTGTGATAATTACTGAATTTTAAACCTAAAATAAAAAATTAAAATAATTTATTCTCAACCCGTGCCTTGTACATGTCTAATCTATTTATTAATTATTAAAAATGTTAAATAATTTTTTATTTGATGTTTAAATTAAATTTATTATTAATCTTAGTTACATACTTACAAAAACTCAAAAGGCGTCGCATCCTAAACCCGTGTCTTATATCTAATTTATTATTAATTATTATTATTAAATCATTTTATACATTTTTAGAATAAATTCGTTAATAATTATTAGTTACATACTTTGAGATATTCAAAAGATGTCATACTCTCAACCGTGTCGCATTGTACTGGTGTCTAATCAATGTTTATTAATTGTTAGTATAAAATTTAATATTTTTATGTTTAGATTTACTACATTACTAATATTTGGTTACATACTTAGGTTATTGTAAATAACTCATGTTTTACCTATATATAATATTCGAAACTCCAAAAATAAAATTATATTAATTTCTATTACCAATAAAACTTATTTAATTATTTTCATAATGAATTTTTTTTTTGTAATTAAGATTATTTCATATGTAGTTTGTCTTTTAATCAAAATAACTAATTTAGATCTTATCTACTAATTATATATGACTTATTTATATTTTCATAGTATGAGAATCAAAGGAAAGTATTGAATAAGGAAAAATATAATAAAAGATTTAAATTAGGTAAGATACAATAAAAAATTATTAAATTAGGTAAATGTTAGGCTCGGATGACACATAAGCAAACGAAGCACTATAATTTTTTATTCGTCAAACGAAGCATACGAAGCAGACACATAGGTTAGGAGAATTTTGCATTAATATATACGGGTGATATATATATATATTCCCTTTATATTAATGCAAAATTCTCATATCATACATGTCTACTTCTCATGCTTCGTTAGCTTTGTGAAAAATTCTGGTGCTTCGGTGTCATTCGAACCTAATATTTACCTAATTTAGTATTTTTTTTTATTATATTTTACCTAATTTAATATTTTTATAATAATATATTTTGACTGATTCAATATATTCCTTTTATTACATGTTACCTATTTAATATTTTCTTTAATATATTTTTCTTAATTTAATATCTTACTTTTATTCTTCTAATATGAAAATATAAATAAGTTACATCTAATTAGAAAGAAAGTAATATAAGTTAAATTAGTTGTTATTTATAATGTTATTAGAAATATTAATTTAAGAAAAATACAAGTTATATAAAATTATTACAAAAGGAAAATAAATATAAAAAATATAAACATAAACTTTTCTATCTAATCCTAATATAATAAATTAAAAATAACATTAAGAATATATATGAAAAACTATTGTTACCAAAAAAAAGGGAAACAAAAAAGATAAAATAAATAATAATAATAATAATAATAATAATAATAATAATAATAATAATATTTACTACGCCTAGGAAAATAAATATTAAATATATTCTAAATTTCTTTATCCAATCATAATATAATGCATTGATACACAAATTATATAACTATACGAATAAATTAGTGTCTTACGCATAAAAAGAAATAAACAAATAATAATAATGAAGTAATATAACATATACTACAAATTAGATGTACGACATTTTTTTCAATTGAATTATCAGTGCCTTATATATTCTAATTTTTTATACCACATATTCACATATCACGCGGTGTTGTATGTTATACATTTTTTCAAACTAATTTTTTACGGGTTTCCCACTCAAGTTTAGAGTATTCTTATATACTTTGCAACTAATTTCGTGACTCATTGTAAAAAAAACTTGAAAGTTTTTTATTGTGGAAACCGTTTTACTTTAATTAGAACAAATAATATTTTGATTTGTATATAAAAATTATTTATTGTGAAAAATAATCTTTGTGTAAATAGAACAAATAATGTTACGTTTGGTATGTACCATTTTCAATATTATTCTTTTAGTATTTAATGAATATTACTCATTTTTAATTCCCGCATAATATGCGGGTGTTAAACTAGTATATTATATTTATACATATAAAAGGAAAAAAATTTCAAATACTGTAATTATATGGTGTACAATATTGATTTTTCAAGTATAAAAATATGATATGAACCATTTTACTACCATTAACTTCCAATTGTCAATTTCACTTTATTACATCGGAAAAAACAAAACTAATTAGGATGAACGTTTTATTCTATTGCATCTCGAGATATTTAAAAAGGAAGAAATTACATCGGAAAATACAAACTCAGATATAGTCATCAAGAGAAATATGAATATTTATTACTAGACATTCTAAATATAATAATTTATCAATAAAAGTTGTACTATATATATGTATATTTTATAGTCGAAAGTAAAAAATAAGTCTTATCATTACGTATATTACGAGTTCAAAGTTTCCAAGTAAACTAATGATCAGTCATCTTAGACATTTATTTGTCTATGTTATGTGTGCCCAAACTGATTATATCAAAAATTAAAATTAGGATGGAAAACTGTCCATAATTAATTATACACTTGTACTCAGATATATTTAATTAGGATGAACATTTTATTCTATTGCATCTCGTCCTATGGTACTTTAGTTTTTTTTAATCTAAATGTATATTTCGAGTTCAAAGTTTCCAAATAAATTAATGTTCAATCATCCTAGACATTTATTTGGCTAAGTTATGCGTGCTCAAAACTGATTATATCCAAAATTAAAATTAGGATGGAAAACTGTACAAAATTAATTATACACTTGTACTCAGATATTTAATTAGGATGAACGTTTTATTCTATTGCATCTCGCCCTATGGCTGAAATATATACTTAGTTTTTTTTTTTAGTCTGGAAAAACTTTGTAGGAGTTTCTGATTAATATTATTTTTATGTTGGGAATACGAGAGAGGAATATAATATTATAGGTATGTTTATGATTTATTTGGTTGTTTAATCTGGGAGATGTATTTATTTAGGATGAACGTTTGCCTCCCTGACGAAAGGTTAAAAATAATTTTGATCGTCCTACGTTGAATATCTAAAAATAATTTGGAAAAGTTTAGATCAATGTTTTAGAAAATCTTCTACTCCTTATTAATATCATTTTCTATTAATATTTCAATATTTTATAAATTTCATACTCTATTGATCGATTATGTTAATTTTGTTTTTATATTGGGTATAGGAGAGTGGAAACAGAATTATAGGTCTATTTATTATTAATTTCCTACTCTGTGTTAATTTTATCTTTATATTGGGACTAGGAGAGGAAACAAATTTATAAGTTTATTTATTATTTATTTTTCTGTCCGATCAGGGTGAAGATTTTTTTTTTAATTCCAAATATATTTTTTAGATTGTGATACTTTTGTTAAACTCACGCAAGAAAAAAAATAAAAGAAAAAGAAAAGCACCAGACACATAAATGAAGAGAAACCAAGCAGAGAGACACGTGGGAGGAAAATTACATTTGTATTCTTAATTAGTAAAATAGGGTGGATTATTACATTCCAAAATATCTTATTATTATAAGTTCTAAATAATTGATATAGTAGAACGTCTTTACAATATATGTTCTAAATAATTAAATATACTAGAACGTTTTTACAATATACATTCTAAATAATTGAATATACCATATCGTATGTGCAATATACGTTCTAAAAAGTTAACATTTCTAGAACAGGTTTTAAAATATATTTTCAGATATGGTCGGTCTAAGATTATTTAGAATGTATATTATAAAAGATGTTCTAGTATACGATATTTTATTATAAAAATTGCCATCAGATGACATTGTAGACCGAGGCGTTCTACAATGTTTGTTCTGGAGGTTTTTTTTTTACTAGTGCCAAAAGGACTAAAGCATGGAAAATCTGAATAGGGTGTACGATGACAAAGCCTTTATTAGATGTGTGCAAACTTATATTGCCCATCCTAGGTTTGTTACTTGTATAATAATTGCATTTTTAATCATTGAGAAGTATTATTAGGCTCCATTGTATAAATAGCACACTCCCATTTATTTTTTGAAGTCATTGTTTATATAGATATATCTAATAATTTCTAATTTATTTGTCTTTGCTTTAAGAAATAATTTGCACTTGTTTGATAAATTTGGGGTTGCTATGACTAGTAAAATGGGATTTCAATGGTGATAAAACCAAGAAGATTGGTTACCAAGAATAGGGGCACTAACCTCAAATCTTAGATCAGCGACCTGAAACAGCTTCCAAATATGTCACAGCGACCTGATAAGCCTCCGAAAATCCACCTGGCGACCTAGCCGATCCTGCAAAATAACACCTTCAACTAAGGCGGGGGGCAGCCCCAGCGAAGGTCCTCCGATGCTTAAGTCAGATAGTGTGAGAGATAATTCGAGAGATCAATCCGTCATAAACCACCTAAAAGTAAAGAGAGGTATGCACCCCTTTTATAGAAACAAGAGAAGTCCTCCTCAAGTCAGGGTTTTCTTCTCCCACCATAATTCCATAAATACCGTGACCGACTTACAATTAGGATTTCTCCTGTATGCTAAGTTCCCATAAATAATGGATCTCTCGCTTAAATTACCAGAATAGGCCTGGGCCTGTGATTCTTTCCATACAGTTCACTAGAACCCCACAATACCATCCATATGAGCCCATTCGGGCATAATACTTATAAAGCCCGTGACCGACCTAAAAGACGACGCCCAGCTAAAGACAAAAGAGGTCGCGACCCTATATGAGAACTCATCTTCATAATCCAGGTCGCTACTCTACCAACCAGCTCGCCCACCTCTCAGAAGAAATGCTCCTTCCAAGAAATGAGGTCGCTTACCATAAATACCCACATATATTACGTATGGATTTTTAGTGTCGTATCAGCTAGTCCCCCATTTTCTAGATGATTGAGGTACGAAATCAGGTAGGACATGTAAACTGAAAGTTAAAAGAGCACAACCACCCAAAAATAACAATAAAACATAAAACATAAACAAATAACCCTGCCACCTTACCAAACCATATTTCAGAATCACCCAGCTAAACATACTGAACTTTAATACCAATCATCCCATAAAAGATTACCACATAAGCCCGCGACCTCCAAAAGATCAGCTCGCTAAGCTCGCTCGTCCTCCAAGAAGAATGCTCCTCTTGGAAGAAGAGACTAGTGAGTCCCCAGGCCGAGTCCCCAGACTCCATTCCTGACGACCTGAGACCATAAAACCTTCCCCACGGCCTGAAGTTATAACCGGGCACAATAATCTAAGAAAATACAATCATATGCCTTTGAGAAGTCAAAACAACATAAGCCATTTACTCGACCTAAAACAGGTCGATCAAAAAATCGTTTCATACCACAAACCATAATCATTACTTAAGCATCGCCTTATAACCATAACCATTTTTATAGCTCTCCAAGACCCCATACCATAATCCACAATAGCCCATCTCTCAACACCGAGTTGTTATAATACCACTTATATGAAAAGAGCTCACCACCTCGCATAAGACTCGCCACTCTTATATGAGAGGCCGCCGGCCCCACGAACAGCTCACTCAGCTCCCAGAAGGAATGCTCCTTCCGATAAATGAGGTCGCTTACCCAAACTACTATAAATATCAGCATATCCATCAACCTATAATAAGGTGGTTGGTAAAATCGCCATACCACAGACCAAATAGAACCGTAGTAAACCAGAACCACATATGACCAAGAAAACCATTCAGCCCCTAGTTCGAATAAAACAGTTAGACAATCCAATTGTAACCTTATAACAATAACATGGGACTGCGAAAACTACTCAGTCCCCCATGTTCAAATAACACAAGCAAAGCAAAACAACCAGGCCACATCAACTCAATAAAGCTCGCATATGTAGTCCCCCAAGTTAATTAAATCAGGATTCCACAAAATCAAACACAAATAAACACCCAAGTTGAGAGAAAACATATATCTCCGAGAAATATCCTTAAATATGTGAATCAAACATACCGGAGAACACAGTAAACATTTGTTCATAAAGGTGGCACAACAAGTCACATAAGTCATTTCACATAAAACCAAGTAAGACAGTAACACTTTAGAAATTCACAGACCTAAGTAAACACCAAGGCTAAGAGCAGTTACGTAAACCAAACATACATTCAAAATAATCCTTGAATATGTAAGTCAAACATATTCGTCCTAGAAGCGACCTCGAATACATAAATCAAACATATCTGAGGTCGTAAAAGGAGCATGTAAACCAAACACACTCTTTCATTTAACCATTCCTCCCATGACCATCACACCCATTATCAGCCCGCGTGGGTTCAAAAGTTAATCAAAACATTCATTATATAAATGCTCGCCCCGAAGGGTAAATAACAACTCGCCCCAGAGGGTAATTAAATAGCCCGCCCAAAAGGGTTCATAATAACAACTCGCCCCGGAGGGTAATAAATTGTCCGCCCAAAAGGGTTCATAATAACAACTCGCACCAGAGGGTTAAACAAACAGCCCGCCCCAAAGGGT
Source organism: Phtheirospermum japonicum (assembly GCA_014905375.1). NCBI lineage: Eukaryota > Viridiplantae > Streptophyta > Magnoliopsida > Lamiales > Orobanchaceae > Phtheirospermum > Phtheirospermum japonicum. Next base: position 338,881 of record BMAC01000066.1, read on the forward strand.
TCAAAATAACAAGTCGCACCGGAGGGTTAAACACAAAACAGCCCGCCCCAAAGAGTAATAAAACCATCATCCGCCCCGGAGGGTAAAACACCAAATAGCCCGCCCCGAAGGGTAATAGAACATCATTCGCCTCGGAGTGTAAAACTCAAAATAGCCTGCCCCGAAGGGTAATAGAACATCATCCGCCCCGGAGGGTAAAACACAAAACAGCCTGCCCCGAAAGGTAATAGAACATCATCCGCCCCGGAGGTTAAAACACGAAATAGCCCACCCCCAAGGGTAACAGAACATTATCCGCCCCAGAGGGTAAAACACAAAATAGCCCACCCCGTAGGGTTAAAAACACAAACAGACGACCTAATGAAAGCGTCGAGACTTACCAATTACCATAAAATATGCAGCCGACCTAATAAAAGCGTCGGGCTTTAACCATATTCATAAAATCTCTTGCCGACCTAATGAAAGCGTCAGGATTTAACCATCACCGACCTAATGAAAGCGTCGGAATTTAACCATAAAACCCATATTGGATCATAAAGTTTAGACCGCATAAGATTCTCAAGATCGTAATGAGGTCATGGAGACCGTAACGAGGTCGTAGAGACCTTACCTAGGTCGCGAAGACCTGTACTGTGTCGCGGAGACCTTAACTAGGTCGGAGAGACCTTACCTGGGTCGTAGACACCTTAGCGGGGTCACGGAGACCTAACATACCTGATATGTAATCCTCACAACTCAAATCTGTTAGCATAATTATAGAAAATATCATCCGAGTATCGCAACCTTACCCGTGCCAATAATATGTTAATCAAACATTTTGAAAATCAAGTGTTGCCCCTTCCCATAACCAGCATACCACCATAAAATCATATAGGATCAAACAAAACTGACACGGAGTTCTCAGCATGTATTCCAGCTTTGAGGATTTAACTGTTTTGATTGGTAATGAAGTAGAAAACAAACTATATACCATTGGAAAGCCCTTCGAGTCTAGTTTCTAACAGAAAAATAGGATCTCAAAATGGATATTCCAACGGTGAGTTATTACCATTTGACTGAAGTGTGGTAGTGTAGTGGTTTCATACAGGAATTTGCAAGAATGAGTAATTCTTGGTGTGTTTTCATGATTCTACTCATTCAATCACATTGGAAGTTGATAAGCAATTAGTCTTTAGCCAAGACTCATCTTATTTATTTTATTAGAGTAGCTTTTTCATTATTATGCACATCCCCATAATTATATAGAATTAAATAAGTCCCAACCATATAAAATAAATCCAATTAGCATTCTCCATGCATAATTAATACCCATCATCCATTCTATCAAACCCGTGAAAGAATTCCAAGACTAAACTATCCAAATCCATGTATGATTACCACCCCATCGACCCTTATGAATTGCCACATAAGAGTTCTTAATTATATATAATTAGCACAACATGAGTTTCCAAAGTGCTATAGATGAATTAAAATTCGAATTTTTCCTTTTAAAAAACGTAAATTATACAATCATGACAGTCATAGTCGTTCCTTTATGCACATAAATCCCCACCAAATATATGATCACACATAAATTCAAAGGTTTAAAGTTAACCAAGAAATAATCCTAATCCCCCATCAAATAAGAAACACCCATCATCCCATTTAAGAATCCATAATCACAATTATTAATCAAGACACGCAGACCATATATGGGCATGTAAATACCAAATAAAAACCCCAAAAATTAAATAAGTAATTTATATGCACAAGTATAACAATATAATCGTACTCTATATAATGATACCAATTTATAACTCTAAACAAGTAGCCCCACACATTTAAATCATAAAGAATCAAATAAAACGTATGTGTATCCCCATAACCATATAGAATCAAATAAACCATACCCATATCTCCATAATTCCAAACCATATAGAATCAAATAAACCATATGCATATCCCCATAATTTCAAACCATATCATCACCATTGTTACCCATGAAACCATCACAATTTATACCTATTAATGACGTACATGACCCCAATTTATATATTTTCAATTTTAAAAGAATATAAATACTTATCTTGATTTTTGGTGATTTTGTTGCGTTCGGTTGATACGCGACCTTATCGCCTTAGACTTCGAGCAACAAATAAATCGACCTTGAATATTTGGACACGCGACCTCATCGCGTTTGTTTGCATTGATCATTCCCGAGTTAAATTTCAGGCAACACATAGAGTAAACCTTAAAGACCAATATCAATACAAACTAAACAAATAGACATGCACTCAGTCCGTTAGTATATGATCATAAAAATAATCGATAAGTAAGATACGGGCATCGCAACCTTTACTCGCGCCCACAGACCTTCAAACCCGATCGCCACCACCATTCAGATTTAACCACTATATCTCGTAAATATTATATCCAAAATAAAACTTCATCCAACGGTTCAATTGTGCATCACTTAATTTTTAAAAGAAACTAGACAGACAGTTTTGGGGAACAGGATCAGTTCTGTTCAAAATCCGTTATAGGATGTTTTCAAACTCATATTCAAATCTTCACCGTTCAGATAGAAACTCAATGTGTTTAGAATAATATATCAAAATTTTGGATTGATCCAACAGTTTTATTATACACAATCGCATTTTTAGAAATGCTGCACAGGATTTTCCGAAAATAAAATCTCCTTTGTTTAAAAATTTGTATATATTTCCTCACATCTCGAAATCCAATATCCACCGTTCAAAACTTAATTCAAAGGTCTTTGAGGTTTTGTAAAATTTTTAACATGATCCAACGGTTGACATGTTAGAAAATGATTTTTCAGATTTATAGCGCAGTCAGGTTTTAGACCTACGAAAATTGTGTATTCTCACGTCTTTTGCTCAAGGACTTGATGTCCCTCTTTTCCATAGACGGCGCCACTTGATAAAACCAAAAAGATTGGTTACCAAGAATAGGGGGCACTAACCTCAAATCTGAGATCAGCGACCTGAAATAGCTTCCAAATATGTCATAGCGACCTGATAAGCCTCCGAAAATCCTCCTGGCGACCTAGCCGGTCCTGCAAAACAACACCTTCAACCAAGGCGGGGGGCGGCCCCAGTGAAGGTCCTCCGATACTTAAGTTAGATAGTCCAAGAGATAATTTGAGAGATCAATCCGTCATAAACCACCTAAAAATAAAGAGAGTTATGAAACCCTTTTATAGAGAAGAGAGAAGTCCTACCCAAGCCAATGTTTCCTTCTCCCACCATAATTCCATAAATACCGTGACCGACTTATAATTATAATTTCCCATGTATGCTAAGTTCCCATAAATAATGGATCTCTCGCTTAAATTACCAGAATAGGCCTTGGCCTGTGATTCTTTCCATACAGTTCGCCGGGACCTCACAATACCATCCATATGAGCCTATTCGGGCCTAATACTTATAAAGCCCATGATCGAGCTAAAAGACGTTGCCTAACTAAAGACATAAGAGGTCGCGACCCTATATGAGAACTCATTCTCATACTCCAGATTGCTAGTCTACCAACCAGAAATGCTCCTTCCAAAAAATGAGGTTATTTACCATAAATTCTCACATATATTACGTATAGATTTTTAGTGTCGTATCAATCTATAAGAATTCATACTCTTATATTTGAGTTTTGAGTTATATGACAGCATTTTATATCAGCCTATATGAGATTGTTTTACACTTCTGATACTATTGTCAAAATTTATTGGTCAAGACTTTCGTATGTTTGATCAATTGAAATCTCCAATATATATATATATATATTCACACGTGTGTGTGTGTTTGTGTGTCATGTGATTTATAAAATGGTATTTTTTTGATTGCATATATAGGATGAAAACTTTTACAAATTAAAGATAGTTTTATTTTCTTATTTTTGCTATCAATTCTCTTCAATTAGTATTTCATGTTAATATTTGTAGAGGATGGAATCTAAATACAATCTAAATTCCTTCAAATTCAACTACTTATACAACTTGGTACAAGGTGAATTCGAAACAAAACCTGATAAGTTATCGTTTAGATGTACTGATGGGCTTCTTTGGTTGACGAGGTACTATATTTCTTTATGCATTTTTTTTCTTTAATACAAATAAATAAAAAGATTGTTGTGTTCTAGTAAATTAACTTTTTTTTGGGCCTTAGCGTAGTTAAAAAACCTCACAAGTGCTTAATTATTTGTTGAGAACTATCACTTTATTAACTCGAGTGAGATTTATAAAGCTTTTTTTTTATAATGAATCAATCGAAAGATTAATAATATTAAAAGAATGGATTTCTTATTTGAGTTGTTCCATAATTTGGCCGAACATCAAGATTGTTCAATGTCACAAGTTTATAATGATGCATACGGCAAGACCTTGAAGAAATGGCATGGTTGACTAGCTAGTTCAAGTTATATGGTAATAAAAACCAGGTTTGAGTTTTCATTCGTATATAAAAGAAAAGGTGCGGTAATATTGAAATTTGAACTAATACTTTAAATTGTACTATTGTACAATTTAAGGTTGCTATTAAGATTGTTGATTTTGGAGTTAGTATGTTGTTCATTCAGGATTGCTTATTATATAGCATAGCCATTTTTATGTATTCGGACAATTGATCTTGAATCAAGTTGTTCTCGAGAAAATAAGGAGAATATTTCGGATTATCAATTTTGTAGGTGCAGAAGATTTGACTCGTGAATGTGAGGCTTTATAGAGAATCTTTAAAAACAAAAATCTGATTCTAAGAAATTTATTTTTTCGCCTAACATTTGTTAATTTTTATATAGCTTGAAGCAAAACTGAGTAACTTAGAAGGAAGAGAACTTGTTATTCTTCTTTGTCCATTAAAGGCAAACCAAACATTGAGTTTTATGATAAAGATCGGAAGAAGATATTTTCGGTAACTGTAATTATGCCTCCGAAAAAAAAAAACCCTTAAGGATAAGATTTGAATTACTTTGATATTCTAAAAATATATTTTATGTATGAGTTCACTTTGGTGCGAGTTTTGGACATTGTAATTTTTAATTTTGTTAAACTATTGAGATTGCCTAAATATTATTTAGAAAAGATTTAATGTTTGATGTGAAAACTATTATGTTGAAATATTGTTTATATAATATATATTAGGTTGGATTGTACAAATAAGCAAGGCTTGCTTTTAGATAAACTATGTTTAACAACATCAATTCTCAAGAAACTGATGTCATATTAACGTCATTCAAACATCATTGACATTGGTTCAAAAACTGATGTCAATTGTAACGATGTTGAAACTCCATTTTGAAGTTGTGACATGACGGTGGTGCTTGGTTAATTGATTTGGTGGAGGTAAATTTATACTCTTTTTTTGTGTGTGTTTTATGGCTGATTGGAAATAAATCGTATAAAACTAATCAAAATAATATAGTAATATGAATAATATACTTCATTTCATAAGTTTGTAGTTAATTAATTATTTATTATCTAATATCTAAGGTGTAAATTTGCTTATGATTGGTGATTTAGATTTTTGTTGTTTTTTCAATGTACGGACTATAAGGGGAGAACTCTAAAGGTTTACTAGATTTTTGTATAGTAGGAAAACTCTAAAGTTTGTTTACTTGATTTTTGTATATTAGGGAATGTATTGATTATTAGTTTCGAAATATCTTCATTAAATTCCAAGAAGATATCATTGAGTTTTTCATGATTAAATGAACATGACAATTAATTGGTAACTGATACGATATTAAATGTCGGCTTGGTTATATATGGTAAAAAAGTAACGAAATGATGGAAGGTTCTAGATCCCGGCATGTATGGTAATAAGGTTTTATGGTTATTATGAAATTATGGGATCTTCTAATTATGCAGATTGAGTATAATTAGGAGATTTGATCACACCTTATGAAGGAGTCCTATTGATTGGTGGATAAGTCTCAATAATCTTATAAATAGAAGATTCAGGCCCTTATTTAACAAGCTTCATATCTCTCTCTCATAACTCTCATAACTGATCTCATGTTCTCTGTATCATGGAGCTCACATTATTCGCTCTTTACGAATAATTCTCTCATCTCTAATTATTATGGATGGATTTATGGTGACCTCTTCTTTAGGGTCTATTCTTTAGGCGAGCTCTTATACAGGTGACGAGGACCCTAGATTGGGAACACATCTCTTGTCTATTGGGAACACGCTCTCTGAACACGTCTCTTATCTCTTAGCTCTTGAGCACTATTGAGCTCTCGCATATCTCTCTCGAACACTATCTGACTTAAGTATCGGAGGGCCTACGCTGGGGCCGCCCGGCTTGGGTTCTGTTTTGCAGGATTGATCAGGTCGCTAGGAGCTTTCTGGAGATCTATCATGTCATTGATCACATATTTGAAGTTAGTACTCTATTTTCTTGAAGCACCAGTCTTTTTGGTAGCATCAAGTGGCACCGTCTGTGGGAATACAAGGGACATCGAGTCATTGGGACGTGAGAAACTATGTAAATATGGAAGTTGACCTTTCAACCGAGATAATAATTCTCTTTTTATTTACCAATATATATATATATATATATATATATATATATATATAGGATTGGGTTCAAATGAGAACCCCGTCGTTATATGTGAACCTAGGGACTAATCCTGGCCTTAGATCTAATATTGCACAGTGCAATTATATGTCCAGGTTCATTGTGCTTTTTACACAGTACTGTAGTGCTAAAATCTGTCCAGTTTTTTTTAATTTAATTATATATATATATTTTTTACGTTTTAAAATATGCAATATGTATCTTAAATTGTAGATCTTGAGAATGTGATTAATTTGATATATATTTCATTCAAAACGAATAAAATTTGAAAAAGTTATGGTTTGTTGAAGATTTGAGTTTCATTTCAAATTTTTGAATTTGCAGTTTATAGACGAAATTTGTGATGCTTTTTTGTATACAATCGTAGTGTTTTTTCTTCTTAATCTATTGTGCTTTCCAAAGAACAATGTAGTGCTCTTTGTAAACGTTGATATATGTCCAAAATACCATTTTTAATTCATTAATGCATTTTTTTACATTATTACCATGCTGACATGTCATGATCTCAACCATCAAGATTATCCAATCTAATGGTCAAGATGAGTCCCTAGGTTCACATATAATGACGGGTTCTCATTTGAACCCAACCCTATATATATATATATATATATATATATATATATATATATATATATATATATATAGGGTTGGGTTCAAATAGAACCATGTCAATATATGCGAACCTAGGGACCAATCCTGACCATTAGATTGGATAATCTCGATGGTTGAGAACATGACACGTCAGCAGGGTAATTATGGAAAATATTGAATTAATTTAATTAAAAGGGTATTTTGGACAAATATCAGCATTTCGAAAAAAGCACTGCATTGCTCTCTAGAAAGCACACGGGTAAAAAAAGCACTACGACTGTGTACAAAAAAGCATCACAAATTTCATTTTTATAAATAAATGTAATTAAATTCAAAAACTGAATATTAAAAGCATCGCATGTGATTAATTTTAGCACTACATTACTTTGTAAAAAACACTGTTAAAAATACGATTAATAAAAAGTAGCAATGCTTTTCTTAATATTATTACAGCGCTTTTTTACTACATTATCGCTGCTTTTTTACTACATTATCGCTGCTTTGTTACAAAGTCACACAACCCGACCGCCACCCAATCTCAGTCACCAAACAACCATCAACCACCGGAACCCAACATCATCACCATCTCCATCGCCCATCAACACACCATCAACACCATGGATAATCAAAGCTCTCGGCAGCCTCGTAATCGGATCGGCAGCCAATTTTCAACCATCCCTGCTGCCGATTCCAACCACATCACAAAGCCATCAACTCCAAACGAAATCCAGGCCGAAACCCACGTCAAAACCCCGTTTCCAGGCCCGAACAATACCAGCCGAATTTCACACCATCCATCATCGTCAACCACCAGATCGCCACCATCCCCACGCCTGCCGCCAAGCCCAAACTCCAGGACGAAGCCCGAACAAGACTCGACTGCCGATTTCTCTAAGCACGACAATCATCATCACCAAACCCGTACACCAAACTGCAGCCCGATCTTGGCCAAAACCACCACCACAGTCCTTTCCGGCAAACCACCGCCACCAAACCCATGCCCGTAAACTTGTACGCCGCTCGTCGCCAACAATCGCCCCACGCAGCCGAATCGCCGCCCCTAACTACCAACACCACCACCACCGTTTGCCCACACCTTTAGAAACATCGCCCATCGCCCATAAATTCCGACGCCCCACAGCTGCCGCAGGAGCCGCTGCCATCGGCCCAATTCACAAAACATCCACGACGACGAATCTGAAAATTCAAACCACACCCGGCCCATTATTCTGGCAAATTACAGGCCCAACCCTATCAGCACAAACCCTGTTCCTCGGCCCACGTTGGGTTCTGGCACCACCTCCAACATTCGGGTCAGTAGCCCTGACGCCGCCGGATCCGAGCCCATCGCGGCGAGGCAGAGGAGAGAGAGAATGAGTGAGAAGGGAGCGGGGGAAATCGGCCAACATCGCCACCTTCACCTGGTGTTCCCGTTTCGCTCGGTGCAAGGCGGCGCTCGGCGGGGGAAATCGGGGGGTGGGATGGGGAGGCGCCGGTGATTCCTTGCGCCGGTGTTCTGCCCAGGCCCGCCGGCGTGAGATCTGAGAACTGGGTGGCGCCGTGGACGGCGGAGGGGTCGAGCTGCCGGCGAGTTTCCCGACGAACCAAAACGGCGGCGAGAGCGAGATGTGTTTTTCACTGTCGGGGACTGCGACTCTTCGTGGAGGAGGGGAAAGTGAGGCGGTGGGCCGGATGGCGGACCGCCGTAGGGGTCGGAGGGCGCCGCCGGTGCCGTGGGGGCGGCGGTAGGGCTGGCCGATTTTTTAGGTTAGGGGGAATTGGAGAGGGCTGGCCGATTTTTTGAGTTGATGGTTTGGGGAAAGTGAGGGATGGGTGGTGAATTTAACATGATTAGGGGTTTGTAAAATGACATAAAAGTCCTTCTCATTCCATATATATAATTTAATTAATTTAAAAAAGAGAAAAAATCTGGTCCATACATATTATTAGATCAATGGTCTGGATTGATCCCTAAGTTCGTATATATTGACTTGGGTTCTATTTGAACCTAATCCTATATATATATATATATATATATATATATATATATATATTACCCTGGTTGTGAAAAATACTGGTTTATTTGGGCACGTATTAAATCTTTGTTAACGTAATAATTATTTAATTTACAAACGTGCTCTGCGATGTAAACGGAGGAATTCGTGAGGATTATCTTTAATATAGGGATGTTATGCTATGCAAAATTGAACCAACAGGTTTTATAATTAGTATTTTGTGTTGAATCCCCAAAACCATTAATTCGTATTATGGTGGGAATTATTGTTTGATGTGATTAGTTAAATTACTTAGGAGTTGTTTGTTGTGGTCAATTATTTATTTTGTTGCACATGGGGTATAAGCTTTTGTTTGAAGTGACTTAAAGATGAGTTTTCTCTCACTATTTATTTGATAACTGAATATCATGAAAGACCTATGGATATCTCAAGTCTATTTATTGGGGACAAGGGTTTTTTCCTACCATCCTTCGAGTGCTTGCGTAGTATTATATGTACTGAATTGTATAATTGGTTAATAGAGGAACACTATGACATTAAAAAAAAAACTTTCGAAGCATATGGGTACGCCTGATGAAAATCGGTTGGCAGATCGGTTTACTACTTTGATTATTTGGTCAATTTGATTTAATGTGGAGATATATTTGAATTGGGATATGCGTGTGTGATTATTTGGTCAAATTGATTTTGATGATGGTGACCAATTGATTCATTGGTTATGCATGTATGCCACGCTGAAACTAATTTTATGAAAACATATGACATTTAGTTCATCATTATGGTTGTACAGTGATGGCAAATTGATGGCTTTATGGATGCCTTCACACCTCTCTCGTATTAAATCAGTTCTATGTAGTCTTGTTGGGGTATCAGCATCAATATTTCACGAAAATACTGTCGACGGGATGGGGATAAGGATTAGACTCCAATTTCTCTATAATTACAATTCCAGAATTGGAAAATATAAAATTCACTCTGGGCTCTACTTATATTGGCAAGTCGGGGGAATAACATCTTTAACGGAGATAAGTTTTAATATTTTGGTATTATTTAATAATATGGGATTGAAGGTCAATTTGATAATTAGGGTCGCGAGTAAGGGTTGCGACACTTGTCTAATATTTACTTATTTTTTTGATCGTACTAACGGATTGAGTGCAGGTTTACCTGTTTAGTTCGTATTAATTTTTGTTTTGCATGGTTAATTTTTATGTGTTGCTTGGAATTTAACCCGAGAATGGTCAATTCAAACAAACGCGATGAGGTCGTGTGTCCAAATATTCGAGGTTGGTTTATTTTGTTGCTCGAAATCTGAGACGATAAGGTTGCGTGTCAACCGGATGCAACAAAATCACCAAAAATCAAGATAAGTCTTCTATTTAACTTAACTCATGGGATAATCAAGTTATGCAGCATAATTCATATCATGGAACTCTTTTTGAAACTCATAAATGTCGTTTGAAAAATGACTATAATAAAGCATGATATATGGGTTTTGCGATGTGGTCTTTCATATGGATTGAGGTGTCAACTCCATTACATACTTATTTGCATATGATTAGTTGAGTATATTGGATTCAGCGGTTATTCATGGATTTGTAAGAGGTTTTTGTATAATCTATTCTGTTTCCTTTGAGGAAAACAAAAAAGGTATACATATTATTTATATATGTTGGTTCTATTGTTTGTGAATTATTTCTTGGTTGGTCAAGCATGGTATGTTATGAATATATGTAAGAGGGCATAATATTTTTCGTTTGTCAAATTTGATATGGGTTATGTGTTTCTACTTATCGGGTTTAGTATAAACCCTACTTCGGTAACCTAATGATTTTATAATAAATTATTTTTGTGAGAATAAACAATTGACGGAATCATCCATATCAATTTTGTAAACAAAATTTATTATTTGGTTATGTGATTTATTAGATGAGGATGCTTTGATATTTGCTTGACTGTGTAATAAGGAGAACAATAATTAGGGGGCATATGGCACTATTGGTTAATCAAAGTTGTGATTTATCTTAGATATTCTAACTGGGAATTCTTTGATTTACTATGTTACTTTATATTTTATGGAATTTTTTATAGGACGTCCCATTAATGGGCATATATCAGGAACTTAATGTGTATAAATCTGATTGTGGCGAATCCCTAGAGATGGTAGATATGATGTCTATAATTGTTTGACTTGCAGTATGATGAAGGGCTTCACATGCACTATTGACATATAGAATCAAATTCAATATCCAATGGAGGCACGTCCATCAAGGGTTAACTTATGAGTAGTCCGACATCTAACTCGGGGATGATCGACTCAACTAAATACAACGAGGTTGCATATTCAAGGAGATGCGATCATGAAGTTTTGCAACTTGAAATTAAAGAGGTCGCACAATTGAATATTCGAGGAGAGGTAAACTTTTCTATGGCATCAATATGATTACGTATCAGGTACGCTCGTTTAAACCTCATAAAGGGAGGGTTTTATATTTCCATCATCTACCTTGCTTGAGTTTTTATCTCGGATCTTTGGGCACCGGTCTGATGGTGCTAAACGCTGGGATCTTCGTCCGCTTTGGAAAGTAATCCGTCTCGTTGCGCATTTTGGTCCATGGACTGACACAAGTGCTTCACTCATCGACCCAAATTTTCGATAGACTGCGACCTCGCCTTTATTCTTATAATCTTAGTTACGATCTCAGCGACCTCATGCGACCTAATTACATAGAACAAACGATCTACAGATTCTATGATCCAATATGGTTTTATGGTTAAAGCTTGACTCTTTCATTAAGTCAGCGATGGTTAAAGCCCGACACTTTCATTAGGTCGGCTCCCATTTATATGTTAAAACCCAACCCTTTCATTAGGTCGTCTCCCCTTTAATATGGTCAAGCCTCGACGCTTTAGGTCAGCTTCCCTTTATATGGTCACGCTTCGACGCTCTCATTAGGTCGACGATGGTTTTTATGGATATGGACATGCCTCGATGTTTTCAATAGGTCTGCAATGGATGGATGGATGGATGGTTTTATGTAAGGGATATGTTTGACTTACATATCCTTTGTTGTAGGGAGCATGTTGATTTACATGTTCTTTGCGATTTTTGTCCTTTTAATATGTTTGGTTTACATATTCCTGGATGCTTTATTTGAAGTCTATGTGAAGAGCATGTTTGACTTAGAAGTTCTTTACGGCTTTGATTATGTGCTTTTGAATGTAGTATGGTTTATGTGGTTATATGGTGTTTTGACTTAGTAGTTTTCTGCTCGCATCGTATGCCTTGTTTTTTCTTAGTTCGATACGCCTTAGTTGGGCTACCTTGTTTGCATTACTTTAACATGGGGGACTTAATATTTTAAATAACTTGGTTGTATTGCCTGATTGCATTAACCTGTGGAACTAAGTAGTTGTCTTAGTCGTCTATGGTCAGATTCTCTTGAGTTCATGCGACCTGATTATTTTGCTTTGTTTGCATTGTTTAAACTTGCAGGACTGAATGGTTTTCTTGGTCATGTGTGGTTTTATATGGTTTTGGTTTACTATGTTTCTACCTAGTCTGATATATGGTGATTTCTCTCAACCACCTTATCTTAGGTCAGTGAACATGCAGGTATTGTGTGAATTTAGTAAGCGACCTCTTCTTCTAGAAGGTGCAATCCTTCTACAAGGAGGGCGAGCTGTTCTGGAGGGCAGCAACCTGATGTATAGGAGTGGCGAGCTCTTATGCGAGGTAGCGAGCTCTTATCAGGTAAATAGTATTATAACAGCTCGATATTGAGAGCTAGTCTTTATGATTAACGCGATCTTGGGCATTGGTAGGCTATTATAGATTATGGTATTGGGTCCCGGCGGACTAACAAAGTGGTTTATGGTTATAAGGTGATGCTTAAGTAATATTTCATGGCTGTGATTTATGGTATGGAATGACTTTTTGGCTGATCTGTTTTGGGTTGAATAAATGGTTTTTTTTTTTTTTAATTTATTTTTTATATATATTCTACCTGATTTCATACCTCAATCAACTATAATATGGGGGACTAGCTGATACGACATCAAATGTCGTCTTGGTTATATATGGTAAGAAAGTAACGAAATGATGGAAGTTTATAGGTCCCGACATATATGGTAATATGGTTTTATAGTTATTATGGAATTATGGGAAGTAATCCTATTATGGAGATTGGGTATAATTAGGAGATTTAGTCCCACCTTATGAAGGAATCCTATTGATTGGTGGATAAGTCTCAATATTCTTATAAATAGGGGATTCAGGGCCTTATTTCACAAGCTTCATATATCTCTCTCATAACTCTCATAACTGATCTCATGTTCTCTCCATCATGGAGCTCACATTATTCTCTCTTTATGAATAACTCTCTCATCTCTAATTATTATGGATGGATTTATGGTGACCTCTCTTTTAGGAGCTATTCTTTAGGAGAGGCGAGCTCTTATACAAGTGACGAGGACCCTAAATTTGGAACACGTCTCTTGTCTATTGAACACGCTCTCTAAACACATCTCTTATCTCTTAGCTCTTGTGCACTATTGAGCTCTCGAATATCTCTCTTAAACACTATCTGACTTAAGCATCAGAGGGCCTACACCGGGGCCGCCCTGCTTAGGTTCTGTTTTACAGGTTTGATCAGGTCTCTAGGAGCTTTCTGGAGATCTATCAGGTCGTTAATCACATATTTGAGGTCAATTACCTATTTTATTGAATCACCATCTTTTTGGTCGCATCAGTAACTATGGTTTTTTTGGGCAATTAGTTAGTGTAGACTAATCGAGTTATTAACACATGCATAATTGTCGGTGAAAACTCACTTAGTGAAGGGGTCATTATGAATATTAAAAACAACGTAATGTTTTTGTTTAAATAAGAACTTATCGGTACTTTGTTTTTCTTTAAAGTAATAATGCCCATGTATATATTGGTTTAATTTCACTGGTTTCAAAGGCTACTATTGTAAAAGTGTTATCTATCATGAATGTTGTAAAGGACTGATTGAGCAATTCAATGATTAGCGATTAATTGAATGATAAGTTTCTTATTTATGTTGAAAAGAAATTCTTCTTGAAAATTGGTAATGATGTCATTATAATGAGGTGTCAAACTATGAAAATTTGTAGAGAACAAATCTTCTTGAAAATTGATAATAATGTTATTATAAATTGGTATCAGACTATGAAAATTCGTAGAGAACAACTTATGCACATGAATTTCTTATTATAACATGTTATAATTTTATATCATTTAAATTTACGTCTTCACTCACTTGAAATGTTAAATCCACCTCCATTTCAAAATGATAAACTTGTGCATGAAAATTGATAAATTTTTATATTTAAAATAATAATATTAAGTAAGTTTTTTGAAGTACAAAAATGATCGATATTATGCCTAAATTTTAAAAAAAGATTATGTCATGTGTATTCAAAGGTGGTGTAGGATTTAATGGCTGCCAAAATAATTAGTCATAACATTTTTATTGGCTCACGGAATGACCGATTTAACATCTCTAACCCCATGTCACATAAATAATCTACTTTTGTAATAGAGATTTACTTTTTAAAAAATCATGTTTCTAATCATTGATCATAAAAAAAAACATAAAAAAATCACTACTGATGAGACCAAAAAGATTGGTTCACCAAGAAAAGAAAGTAATAACCTGAGATATGTGCTAGGCGACCTGATAGTCCTCCAGAAAGTTCTTGCCGACCTGATCAGCCTTCAAAACAAAACTCAAGCCAGGCAGCGTACAGCCCCGGCGTAGGCTCTCCGATGCTTAAGCCAGATATTGTTAGAGTGAAATATGCGATAGCTCAAAACATAGGATATAAAATCAACTTAGAGAAAAGAATGAGGCCTAAGTCCTCTTTATATAGATAAGAGACGTGTTCCCAATCTAGGGTTCTCGTCTCCTATTAAAACTACAATGCCATAAATAGCGAGCGAATTAGAATTAGAATTTATCCTGTATGACAAGTTGCCATAGATATTAGAACTCTCGTTAAATTACCGTAATAACCATGGGCCAATAAACATGTCCATAATTTTAGTCCACTAGGACCCCATACCATAATCCATATCAGCCTATTAGGGCCCAAAACCTGTGTTAGCCATACCGAGCTACTACTCAGTACCGAGCTATCATAATACCATCTAATTAATAAGAGCTCGTCACCCTCATATAAGAGCTCATAACTCTTACAAGAGAGCCCGCCTCTCCCAAGACAGCTCGCCCCCTATAAGAAGGATTGCCCCTCCTAAAAGGGGAGGTCGCTTCCTAAACTCATATAGAACTTACATATTTACCGACCTGGATATTTGATGTTGTAACAGCTATTCCCCCATATTCTACTTGATTGAGGAAGGAAATAAAGTGGAATGTAATCATGAGTAACCCCAGAAGTCAATCGCACCTCTGATAAAAGCAAAAATACCATCAACCATCACCTCAAACTCAAAAATATTAATGCATACTACTAATGTGTTAGACACGTGTCGCAGGCCCATTTCCTCGTAATATATTTATCCTTGTGGGCCATAAAATGAAAGGCCAACAATAAACCCTACGAACCTTCACGCCGCCTAAAAAAGCTCTCTGTCTTCCCAATTTTTTCCGCCGCTCCCCATACAAGCAACCTTTTTCCTTCATTTCTAGGTAGTTTCTAAAAATCAAAAGAAAACACCCACCATTTTCCTCTGCGCAAAAACCTCAAGAACTTTGTAGCAAAAATTACAGTCATCCCAAGCACAACAAGTCCATTTCATCTCAACATTTTATCATCTGCATACTGATTATTCCATTTTATTACGAGTTTCTATTTTTTGAGCATATCTCTTTTCCTCCCCTTCCCCTTTGCATAATTATATCACTGTATATTGCGAATTCAGATTCATCTGCTTCTGATTCCCAGAACCCTAAACTTCCTAATTTAGACATGCCATCTGAGACGGAATCAATAGAAATTCCCTTGACCCGTCCTAAAAGAAGAAATAATATAACTGCACCCAGGGTCAGCCTAACTGGTGAGCCGGCGGGAAGCCCTTCCTGGTCTGAGCTCGAGGCTCAGACTAGAATTTTGACCAAAGGTATTCCCGAAGAAATCCCCTTAACTCAACCAGAAGCACCCTCGACTTCTACTCCTCCTGGATTTTTCTTTTCCAATCTCGTAACTGTTGTTCCTCCGCCGGCTCACCCACTACAAAAAATCCGGATTCGCCGATCGCCATATCCATCGGTAAGTTGTTTACCGACGGATAGTGACTGTCGGCGAATCCTTTATCGGTAATTTCAATTGCCGATGGATATTTTTCCCGTCGACAACGATATATTGCCACCGGTAAGCTGCCATCAGGATTCTTAAATTTTTGTGGATTTACCGACAAGTTTTACGACCGTCGTTAATCAATTAAAAAAAAATAATGCCAATAGATATGATGCCCGTCAATAACTAAATAAATAAATAAAACACTATTTAATATTACCAACGGACATTAAAGCCGTCAGTAAATGTATTTTCATTTTTTTATATTATTTTTATTAATTGAAATAATGAACCTATTTTTTTTTTCTCATCCACCTATTTACAAATATTTAAGAAAATGCAAATGCAAAATAAATTAAATAATATAAATTTGAATCAGAATCAAATGATTCGACAATAATAATTCAAAATGAATTCGACAAAAGTAATCCAACATCTCAATAACAACTATTGTTCTTACAATATTAATCATACAAAATCTAAAAACAACAATATCAACCAATCAATCACATGTATACAATATCAACAAAGTATAACATATCTTAAACACAACATCATACCAATCACCACAGCATTTCAAAACCACCATCCCCAACAATTTAAACCTTTTTAAAGCCACCATTATTTTTTAAAATAATTTTGAAAACCATTATTGGAGGGACGAAACCTCCCGGCCGGCACCGTATGCCACGTCATCACCGACGTCTACCCAACCAATCACAACATCAATCATAATGTATATATAATAAAAAACAATAACATACATTAAACAAAACTAATCATCACGCCATTTAAAAACCACCATCACATACACTCTAAAAGATAAGTGCATAATTGCAAAATTGAACCCTAATTATAAATCAAACCCTACCTAGCCCTAATTTAATTCAAATTTATATAATCGAACCTAATTTATAAATAATTATAAATTAAACCCTAAAACAAACACTAATTGCATAAATGAATACCAACGACCTAATTAGCCCTAAATTTATACAAATGTATAATCAAACTCAGTTTATAAATAAGTATAAATTAAACCCTAATTGCATAAATGGGCTCTAAACCTAAAATTATTCACAATTGCATAAATCAAGCCTAAATTCCAAAACTGAACCCCAGTTAAATTTATCAATACCTAATTCCTAAATTCAAATAAAATTAAAACCTTAAATTGAAAAAAACATTAATTTCGAATTAAAAGGATATCATACCTTAATATGTGATTGTGACGATGCTCCGGCGGATGGCGGCTCTTCTCCTGAACGGCGGCGGACGACTCTTTTCTCCTTTTTATTCTGTCAAAATGCGAATGAACTATTTTGGCCACTGTGGTTCTGTTTTATCAAGATTACCGACAGACCCATTTCCATCGGTAAAATAAACCTGGCATTTTCGACGGGCAGAATCTGTCGGTAAATCCATCCGGCGTTGCCGACAGCTACCTGTCTGTTGTCAAATAAAAATCTGATTATCTACTTATCCGTCGGCAAATAAATATCGGATAATTAATTTTTTTAATATTGCCGACGTCTACCTTTCTGTCGGCAAATATAAAACTAATTATTTTTTTATTAAAAATTGTCGACGGATATTTTTCGTCAGCATTATGGGCGGGCTAAATTGTCGCCAACTTCTCAAGAACTTGTCGACGGACAACTCTACCGAGGGATGTAGTCCGTCAGTAGGGCGTCAGTAATATCTGTCGTCGGTGATGCCATCGACAAGTGATTTGTACATATTTGTATTTGTTTTTCGTGTGTTTTTGCATTGTGGCCGCCGGGTTGACCCCGAAGGCCGAAGCTTCGCAAGAGATAAGGCTCGGCGATAGGTTTGTTTTTTTCTGGTTTCTCTTCCTTTTGATGTTTTGTGTTTCGTATCTTGTTTAATGTCTTTCTACTTTATTTTTTAAGTAATAATCTAATTTTGCTTAATCTTCTAGATTTAACTTCGAAACGAAGAAGACGGGATGTGCGACGTGCTGCCGACGCCCGCAACCAGCGCCCACATCGATGCCGGGAGCCGCCCGCGTCGACCGACGCTAACTCTATGAAGCGTCGACCTTTGCTCCGTCGGTCGACGCACAAGTCGACACAAACTTACAGTCGCGTTGATCCGAGCTCGCATCGATCGAAGCAATGCCTGGTAAACACGAGAACCCTGACACACGTCGACATCAACGCTCGGACCGCGTCAATCGACTCTCTGACAGATTGAGCGGTTATTTTCAGAGAAATCTATATAAACTCGTTGGTTTCTTCATAAAATGAGTGGCCAGACTGGGGGGAAAGGTTCCACATCACATAATTCCCTCGGTTCTTGTCCCTTTTCAATCGCATGCAAGATTCGGGTTGAATAGTTGAAGATCGCAAGTTCAAGTCTTCATTTTCTCGTTTGTTCTTCGTCTTCATTTTACATTTCAGTTCTTAAATGTAGTTTCTTAGATTCTAGATGTTAAATAGATTAGTTCGTAGTTTGTAATATAAATTTCTAGTTTGAACATTGTTACTTTCTTGCTTTTAATTTGTATTTCGTATTCGCTTCCTTATGAATGTTCTCGTTAAGACTATGATGCTTTTGTGTTGCTTAGTAGTTTAGTTTCAACTTATTGAATATCACTAGTGCAGAAACTGCATATCTAGAAGGGTAATTCTGCCTATCCAGAACGCCTTTTTTTACTCTTCTGGATTGGCAGACTTTTTAGAAGGGTAAAAAAAATTGTTCTAGAAAATATTTTTTCTGTTCTAGAATGGTACCATCCTATACTTATCTGCCACTTTCCAGATCGGTATTTTACAAATACCGTTCTGGAATGTCCGACTTTCCAGAACGGTATTTAAAAACCGTTCTGGAAGTAGTACTTACCAGATCGGTTTTGTGAAAATACCGATCTGTAAAGTACTGCTAACCAGAACGGTTTTTACAAATACCGTTCTGCAATGTTGGACATTCCAGAACGGTATTTGTAAAAACCGTTCTGTTAAGCAGTACTTTCCAGATCAGTATTTTATAAATACCGTTCTGGAAAGTTGGATGTAAATCCAGATCGGTATTTACAACAACCGTTCTGGAAAGTTGTACATTCCAGAACGGTTTTATAAAAATACCGTTCTGGAACTTAGTACTTACCAGAACGGTCTTTACAAATACCGTTCTGGAAAGTGGAACATTCCAGAACGGGTTTTCATAAATACCGTTCTGGAAAGTTGGACATTCCAGAACGGTATTTGTAAGAAATCGGTCTGGAATGTTCCACTTTCCAGAACGGTTTTTACAAATACCGATCTGGAATGTACAACTTTCCAGAACAATATTTATAAATACTGTTCTGGAAGTAGTACTTACCAGATCGGTTTTGTGAAAATACCATTCTGGAAAGTGGTACATTCCAGAACGGTTTTTATAAAGAACGATTTGGAATGGTTTTTTATAATCAACCCTATTCTTACGATTCGTCTTCCCAAATGTAAAATTATACATAGAATATTAAAAACACCAAATCTCAATCGAAAATATACTAAACTATTCATCATTCCATTCAAAGCACCCCAAAACACCAACTACAATATTCATCAATCCAGTCAAAGCATCCCAAAACACCAACTACAATATTCATCAATCCAGTCAAAGCATCCCAAAACACCAACTACAATATATCAATCCATTCAAAGCACCCCAAAACAACAAAAAAAAACCACACTATTCATCAAGTGTTCAAGACAACAATCACCACAATTCACATACAAGAAAAGGTTTCATCAGAGATATTTGTTCTTCCGCTTGCATTTTCCTAAAAAAAACAAAATCACCAGTCAGCTCCCATCATTGAATAAAATCAATTGTCAACAAGATAAAAATATAAACCCAACTCACCAAGCAAGCATTAAAACTCGCACATCGGTGTGGTCAACATTCAAATCCGAGCAAAGAGACTCGATCCCTTCTGGACTGCTCATAATAGATTCCAAATAAGACACGTCCAATCAATTATCAAAAACACAATAAAGACAAATGTAAAAACTGCGATAAAGTTATCAATTTGAATAGTGAAGAAAAATAAGGAAATATGCGGAAAAAAAAACAATTTCAACGCATTCTCTTTGAAACAAAGTAGATTAATAACCTTTTTATTTATTTTTTTAGCAATTTCAGTAATAAATAATTATCTTGAGAATGGACATCACTCACTCACTGTACCAGAGGATTTGCTAGCATATGAATAGAAGACTTGATCGATTCGTTCAAGCTCTTTCGAAGCTGCTTTACCAGAAGCTGAAGGGAAATAAAACATTAGTGAGGGAAATGCAAGGATCAGTAAAATGGAAGATAAAAATGTTCTCAACAATTTTTTTCTTTTTTTTCTTTTTTTTAAATATTTTCTACTAAGGAATTCTGAGATAGAATATATAAGTTCACTACATACATAAAAGTTTATCACCCACTATCTTCTTAGTGTCCCTTTCACATCCACCTTTGAAAGTGCACAACCAAGTCAGTCAACCCATTATAGTGCCACTTAACCAAAAATGTCACTTCACTATTYATCTATGYTGTGCTTTTACTTTCTTCTTTTGGTCATATTCAGATTTTAACTATAATAATATTTCCGTCATCCCCGGGATCAAGTTTTTCTTTCACAAGGGGGCAAAAATTACATTAAAAGACAACTCATTACAAAGCAACCTAGCAATTACAATAACTAATGAGGAACAGTCTGTTTTTCTAAACCTAATATATAGTTTCTAAAGATAAATAATTAACAGTAGACTCTCAATAGAGCAAGACTAAAAATTGGTTTAAGACAAACTGAATTCTATGCATTGCCTATCCATACAGACCAATAATTAATTGACTCTTGGTTCTACTTATTTAGAAACTCGAACAGAGAATAGTTTGTTCCACTAAATCTAATTGAATCGAATAAATAACCAACATTCTCAAAGTGAAACCGGGATGATAYTAAAGAAACAGGAAAATTCATGTTCACTATTTTCTTAAAAAATGATCACACCAAGCTGAAACTTAGCTTAGCAATAATGAAGGGGAAAAAACAATTCAAATGTAACATCAAAATTCAAACTATCCCCCACTCCAATCTTAATTGCATGAAATCCACTCGACCGGATTCACAATAGCATAATCCTCACAAAATCAATACCGATAAAACCTACCTAAAACAATTAACAAATAGGTTATTATTTTTTCTTTTCCAGAGCAACAAAATTACAAAAGAATTCAGCTTATAACAACTAAGAAATTATAACAACACAACTATCAATTCATATAATTCAAGTTCAATATATTAGAGAAACACGTTTATAACAACACAACTAACCGAACGACCCGATGCATCCGTTACATAAAACACGTTTACGGCCTGTTCCCCCCTTGATGTGACCTCAGCCCACGTAACCGACAGACCATTGTCTCTGAATATGCGAGTAACATCAGACAGAAGCCCAACCTTGTCCTCGCTGCATAATTCCAATCTTATTCCCTGCAAAAAATGCATATTATTATTAATAATAAATAAATAGATAAAGATTATATTTTTCTTGAATTAACAAGGCAAGAGAATAATAACCAACCCACCTCGGACGCTCTCCTCTTAATCGCTGCTTCGAGGCAATGAATGACACGTCTCTCGGCTTCTGAACTAACCGGGCACCCATCCATATGCCTTATGTAATATTCCTAAACCGTTGTAGGAACAAAACTATTATTATTAGCTGTTGGATTAAATAATAACATTTCATGAATAAATAACAAACAAACCAGAAGTGCTTTTATTTTTTTAAATTAATTATAAGTATTGGTCATTCCAATAATATATAAATTTAGCTCCAATGCAATACTAATGTAGTATTTCATTTTAAAAACTCAAAACTATACTCATATACAGTGAAATCAAATAAAAGGCCACTAACAGAAGTTTTTAATCACTATGCTGTTGAATGTGAATCTCTCTACAAAAATATGGCTAATGTCCATTTAGGTCCTCGCCAGCTGAACAGCGGTACTCTCAGCATCAAAAGAAGTACCTTTCAGAACAGTATACAAAACCACACTTCCCAAAACAATCACAAACG
Source organism: Phtheirospermum japonicum (assembly GCA_014905375.1). NCBI lineage: Eukaryota > Viridiplantae > Streptophyta > Magnoliopsida > Lamiales > Orobanchaceae > Phtheirospermum > Phtheirospermum japonicum. Next base: position 361,432 of record BMAC01000066.1, read on the forward strand.
GAGCTGCAGCAAGCAATACGCTCTTGCTCGCCTTGCTCTCCCTTGTTTCGGGCGGATTCGAAGCTCCCTAGATGGGTTCTTCATAAATGAGGCGTACGAATCGATTTCTTGTCTTCTTAGTGCCGTTTTCAGCGATCTCATCACAGCCTCGAAATGCCGGTTGCAAACGACCGAGGCTGTTATGTCTTCCCGCAGAGCGACGATCCCAGCCTCTTTGCAAAGGCCCTGCAGCTCAGCACCTGTGAAAAACTCCGTTTCTTGTGATATTTGTCTGAGATTGATATTGTTATCGACTTTCATTCTACGTGTGTGCACACGGAGGATATCGTATCTAGCTTCTAAATCGGGTGGAGGGACGTAAAGGACTAAATCGAAGCGACCAGGACGCATTAAGGCAGCATCGATTGCATGAGGATGGTTTGTGGCAGCCAAAACAAGAATGCCTTTAGCCTGCTCTAAGACATCCATCTTAGTCAGCAAAGTAGACAAAAGTCGTTCCCCAACTGTTGAGCTCCTGTTTGAGCTTCCTCCTCTTTTTGCAGCTACCACATCAGCCTCGTCGAAAAATATGATGCTTGGCGCAGCAAGACGAGCTTTTCGAAAAGTATTACGCAACAAGGCTTCACCTTCACCAACATACATTGAATATAGTTCTGCGCCACTCAAAGAGAAAAATGAAGCTTGGGCAGCACAAGCAGCAGCCTTTGCGAGGGTTGTTTTCGAGCATCCCGGAGGCCCGTGAAGAAGAATACCACTTATCGGCGATACTCCGAGTCTTCAAGATGCCGCAGAGTGATTCAAAGGTCACTCGACCGCTTGCTGAAGCCTTTTGTTGACGTCTTTTAGTCCTCCAATGTCATCCCAAGAGACCTTAGGAATTTCCATCGTAACGCCTCTTGTTATACTGGGACCCACCACGGATCTAGCCTCCTTCCAGTCGTCAACTGTTATGCTACACTCGTTAACATCATGATGTGCATCCGATGATTTTTTAAGCGCTGACATAGCGGCCTCACGGCATAAAGCTTCTAAGTCGGCCCCAACATAACCGTTGCAAGATGCGGCTATAAGTTTGAGGTCAACATTTGGATCTAAAGGAAGCTTCTTTGAGTAGAGCTTTAGTATTTGAAACCGTTCGTGTTCATTGGGTGTTGAGACTTCAACCTCGACATCAAGACGTCCTGAACGTCTTAGTGCAGGATCAATTGCATCCACTCTATTAGTTGATGCAACCACAACGACATGTGATCCAAATGTGGACGAATATTTGTTGGAGTCCATTAGCAAGAAAAGTTGAGAAGCTATGCGAATATCTTGTTCCCTCCTTGAGTCTCGGCGAGGGCAAAGTGCATCGATTTCATCAATAAAGATAACTGAAGGTTTGCCCGATTTCGCATGAGACGCTGCTTCGGAAAAAGCCTCCTGCAAAATTTTCTCACTTTCTCCTGCATGTGATTTGTGAACAGAATGAGGGCTAATGACACTCAAATGCGCATTACATTCGTGAACAACTGCACGAACCAAGCTTGTCTTCCCCGTCCCCGGTGGACCGTAAATCAGCAAACCACGAGGCCATTTGAGGCCGAGTATTTTGGCTTCACGCGGATAGAGTATAGGGTAGGAGATGAGTTCACGGAGAGCTTGTAAAGCTTCTGAGTTGTGTATTCGCTTGAAAGGGTCATGGAACAAACCAGAAGTGCTTTTATTAACAAACTTAATGCACTACAAATAACAAAATTAACATTTGATGTCAAACAAACACAATTATATCATTGTAAGCAAATTCTAAATACATAAACCACCAAATTAATTCAACTAAAAAAAATTATAAAAGTAGGTATACCTGAGCAAGATATTCGAGGGTTGATAATTCCTGTTGGGGATATATATATGTATATATTTAAAATGAATTTACAATTAAAACTATACTAGTAGACGTAGAATTCATCTCCATTTTACTTTAAAATGAAAAATCCCAAAAATTGGGAACAATAAACTTCAAAACAAGTCAAAATCATGTAATGAAACAGAAATTAGAAACGGTACATACCTTTTCCGAATCCATCTGAAATTGAGGTTCTGCTCAAGCAACGATGGTCAATCAGAAATTTCCAGAGAATAGAATATAATTGTCCTCTCTCGTTAAATTTTATCGACCAAAGAAATCTGGGGATACATATAATATATTAGGGTGAAAATTCTACTTTTACCTTTGCAGTCAAATAATACCAAAAAAATACATAGAAATCCCAATTTAACGAGAATTTTAGGCTTCACTTTTGGCAAACTGTCCATGAATTTTCGAAATACGAATGGACATTTGAATTGGCCACAATTGTAGCCCGAATACCCTGGCCCGACACGTTAAGCACGATATGTGAAAGAAAGAACTGTGACCAACAGTAAGCATACCAAATCAAATTCCCAATAACATGTTAAGCCCAAGTCTGACACATTAACCAAGTCCCAATAAMTAATCAAATTTGCTTTTAGTTTTGACAATATCTTGTTTAACATACTGTTAAGGCATAAAAAGGTGGAACCTCATATCAGAATTGCGCCATTACCTTYAACTATTTCTAATATATTAAAAATCATATACAATCATTATTTAAGACAGAAAACAATTAGATCACCATACCATCAAGTCAAGCATAGATAAATCATACCCCATAAGCAAAATCAAACAAATCTAATTTTGCAAAAAAAAAGAAAAAGAAAAAGAAAAAGAAACAAACCCATGCTTTTTTTTTTTTGGAGGGGGAAAATAGAAAGGGATGTCTAACTATATAAGATTATATTTGACTTTTGCAAAGCCTAAATGAAATCTGATCTGAATCCTCTTTTTCTTTTTTATGTGAATATATATATTGTGATGAATTAATTGGTGCTTATGATTTCCTCATCTTCTCACAAGTAGAATAGCCTTACARTCAAGATAAATACAGTTAAAGGAATAAAATGTGATTTAATGGAAAAAATGCATTGTGCAAGCAAATATCATAAGTTATATAATAAGTTTAATTTTGCTGCCATCATAACTAGCACTATAATATTAACCGTAATTAATCATCAAAAGTTAAAACAAAACAGTAGCTGATATCAACACTCCAAATTCAGCTCATGGTTCAGCATGTAAATTCGGGGTTAGTAAGAATAACAATTAACAGCCAAGTATAAGAATCAGAGCTACACACCAGAAAATTAATTATTTTTAAAAAATATAACAAATGAATAAAGAAACTGGATGTACTTAGAATGATTCTCACCAAACATTTAGAAAAACAAAATCGACAAATAGAATACAAATGTTAAAAGACAAAATAAATAAATAAATAAAACAAACTAGCAACAGCTACTAAAAGAACATGATAGGCATTGTAAACACAATCGACACAGTAGCACTATAAACAAAATCAGCTCATTCGAACAAGAAAACCAAAAATCGGTTAAAAGAGCGTATCATTCAACGAAAATAATAGAGTTTAAGACAATTAAAAATCAAAATCCAACAGGAAAATCAGCACTGTTTTATAATAACAACCCAGTTCATCATTCGAACAGCCCATTCTAAACTACAAAAACAATAGACGTTTGAAAGTCAAATTCGACTGGAAAATCAAGTCTAACGTAGAAATTCAAACATTCCCAGGTTACCTGAGAGCAGGATGTTTTTAATCCCAGGATGTTTCAAAGTCAAATTCGGATGAACACAGAAACCCTATTTCTTCGTTCAATCCAATTATTAARGGGAAGCTGAGAGCAGGATGTTTTTAATTAAGTGACAAATAAAAAACCCAATTTTTTCCTTACCGTGCCCTAACGGGTTTATCGGGCTGGCCGTCATGAGGAGGTGGKGGGKGAGGAYGGGCAGGAGGCAGTCATGAGGAGGTGGTGGCCACCTCTCAAGGCGGCGGCAGAGAGAGGAGGAAGACGAGCGCTGTTTGGAAGAGAAGGCGAAAACGGGGAGAGAAGGCGGAGGAAAAAGAAATAGAAATGAAATAGAAATAGAAAATGAAAAGAAATAGAAAATTTAAGTGGGATTTTTATTATAATTGGAAAACACTTACGAGAACGGCTTTTTTCAAACCGTTCTGGATTGACATACAGTCCAGAACGGTATTAAAATACTGTTCTGGAATGTATGTTAATTCAGAACGGTTTTAAATATACCGTTCTGGAAAGATATAAAATAAGCGGCAAAAAAATTTCATTCACGCGGTATTATATTTCGAAAAGACTTTCTAGAACAGTAATTTTAAAACCGTTCTAGATTGTCGTACATTCCAAAACGGTATTTTAATACCGTTCTGGAATGTACGTCAATTCAGAACGGTTTCAAAAATACCGTTCTAGAAAGGAGAAATATGGGCGGTAAAAAATTTTCATTCAGGCGGTATTAAATTTTGAAAAGACTTTCTAGAACGGTTTTCGTAAAATCGTTCTGGATTGTCGTACATTCGAGAACGGTATTAAAATTTCGTTTTGGAATGTATGACAATCCAGAACGGTTTTAATAATACCTTTCTAGAATGCACATATTCCAGAACGTTATCTGAATACCGTTCTGGATCGACACATAATTCAGAACGGTTTTTCCGTAACCGTTCTTGAATGTCTACTTTTCAGAACGGTATTTGAATAACGTTCTGGAAAATCATCTATCCAGAACGGTAATTTCAAATACTGTTCTAGAAAGTCTAATCCAGAACAATATTTTAAATACCCTTCTGGATGCACCAGGATATTCTGTTCTACAATGCAGTTTCTGCACTAGTGTATGTTAATGTTTGTCGTCTAGAATTTATCATTCTTGTGCCTAGAGTCATTTAGAATCATCTCTCGGGATGATTCGATGTTTGATCGACAAGTCGGTACTGACAACCCTGGCTCGTAGGTAGGTGCTCAATGAAATTCCCGAGTGATCATGGATATGATTCCAACGCACGAGAACCCTCGCTTTCTTACTTTTGATTTTATTGCTCGCAGTTTAATTCATCGCATTAGATGTTAGAAATCTCAAACCAAAATTGGATCGCGTGTTAGTTTAGTCTTTTTCTTCGTTTCTCGTCCGTAAAACCAAACACCAGAATAAGTTCAGATTATTCTTCCTTGTGATTCGACTCAAGTCCAACTTACCACCTACAACTGCTCTGTTCTCTTGTGGACAAGCTTTTTATTTTTAAATAAAAAGTAGGTATAAAAAGTTCGATTCAAAATTTGGCTTCGTTGCCGGGGAAGTCTAAAGGTCGTGATTTTTGGTGTTTGGTCTTAGTGACTTTTATTCGAATTATTATTTGTTTGTTTGTGTTAGTGTTCGTTTGTGATTTTTTTATTTTTCTTTTGTTCTTTCTGGTACGTTTAATCTTGTTTGTTGAGTGTTGTGCTTTGCAACCACATCTTTGAAAATTCGAGATTAATTTGACTGAAGATGTCAAACTATCGAGCTAGTTCGCCATATGATGACCCTTACAATCCAACTTTCGATTGTCAAATTCCTCCATCGCATTATGACCCGTATGCTCCGAGCGGTCGAAAATGGGCCCATATTTTTGATTATTCTGGCCCATATCCTTCATGTTGCTATAATCCGAGCATGGATTCTTATGCACTGTCTTGTGGCTATTATGAACCGGGTTTTGACGATTCTCATGCTCAACTGGCCCCACCTTATTCTTACCCGAGCGCTGACTCGTATGCTCCATCGTTTCAAGATTTCTATTCTTCGAGCTACGACGTTTATAATCCACCCACCTCTAATGCATATACTTCGAGCGGCGATCCTTACACTATAGTTTCTCAAGATATCTCTGTGTCCCTTTTCTCGGGCTTAGATTCTTATGTAACCAAGACTTAGGATTGGGTTCAACGGATGGATGAACGCATGGATCGCCTCGAGATTCAATTAGAGCAACTTGTCTAACAGGCGTACGGGCTTGACTAACCTTGTCATGAGGAGGTGCCCATCATTAATGTGGAAGATTCCATCTTGGTTGAGGGCAGTTCAAGCTCTGATGATCTTTTAAAAGAGGTGTGCAAGGAGGTGCATTTGGTAGGTGAGGCGAAAAAGTTGGAAGTCGGCATTATCTCTCCCGTGCTTTTTGAGGATGTTGTACAAGACTATGTGGGAGAGTCACTTACAGGTGAATTTATTGATCCTCATGCCGTGCCACCTGATGCTTTGTACAAACATGAGATGGAGGCGTTTGAAGAGATAGTTGAGAAGGAGCCCGTTTGCCCTCTTTTAAGCCCGATTCTAACTTTACATGACTTCGAGGGCGTTGAGGAGGTGATCAAGGGAATGAAAGAGCATGGTTTAGTTGATATACGTTTCATTTTCTCAACAGATTTTCTAATTCTTCCTTTGATTGAGGATCACCCCGTGTTACAATTATCCTTTGATATATTCGAGGTGATCGATTACTCGCGGTTCCAACCTCCAAAGTTAGTTGGAGTGTTCGCCTCTCGCATCTCGGGACGTGCTTTTTGTGCCCGCCTTAGTGATTATCATCGCTAATTCTTGCTCTTGGAGAATACCAAGGCGTGGTACGATCGTCATTTATTTTTAGACCCGGGATGACATCGAACGCAAACATCGTTGAGCTTTTGACGTTAAACAAGCACTTCTTGGAAGGCAACCCAAGCCTTTTTATCTTTGTGTGTTTTTGTTCTTTTTGTTTCAGGTTCCCTTCGACGCTGACGCCCGTTGGATATTTTTGGATGCTCGACTCATCACCACAAGCGCGATTCTAGAGGCGTCTCTCTCTTTCTCTTACCTTTTACTATACCAAACTTAATTTCTCGTATTATACAATGTGGACATTGTATGGGTTAAGTGTGGGGGGGTTTGTCCTTGGTTAGTAATTGTTTGTATGCTTGCTTGTGGTTGATTTGAGTCGTGTGTATTTATATTGACTGGAACCCTGACGAAGTGACGTAGTTAGATGCTTTGGTGTAAACAGTTCGATTCAGTAAGACCGGGCATTTACCGACGGGTTGCTTTCCGTCAGTAATGTCCGTCAGCATTGTCGTGTTCTTTTGTAGTGACCTCCCACGAGCTACCCGGGTGGTTGCTGAAAACCCCTAGGTACTCCTAGACCGAAGTAAGCTCGAGGCATTCCTTGAAAGCCTCAATCCCCCAAATACCATTAAATTTGTCCAACCTGAAGTTGGCACAAACGACCTGGACCATCCTCCTCCAAACCACATTACAGTTTTTGACGAACACCTACGAACAGAAATTAGGTTTCCCCTACATGCCTTCCCGATTGCTGCTTCCCGTAAAAACAAAGTCCCCCATTTCAGATGACACCTAATTATATTAGATTCATAGATGGGTATATAATCATATGTACATATTATAATGTAAAACCTGATGTTGATTTTTTCCATTTTTGTTTTAAAAAAAATAAAAAGCAGAAAGGCTCTTTCTACCTTTCTTCGCGTCAAAAGATGCGTTTCTTGGTTAGCCCCTCATCAAAGGTTCACGAGTGTCGATCCAAATCTTTCTTCCTCTACTCGATCGAACCCTGGACATTCCCCACAGAATAGAAGGAGGCGACCCCTCCTCAAGAGGCAGTGCACACTGAGAAAAACTGCACCTCTCTCTACTACCGATATTTTTGCTTACTTAAAGAATGGAGCAAGTTTCCTTACGACGTGGTGAGGCTCATAGATTCAGAGAGGATATAATCGTTTGTGATACTTAGCTAACGACCTTTGCAAATAACCAGACCTAAATTTGGTAGGTTCTAACACATCATAAATCCCTCTAATTATGGCTTGTATAAAAAGAAGTAATAATTCACTTTTCCATTTTTGCAGAGCGCCTCATATTCGATTATAAATCCTCAAGATTGGAGAGAGGAGCTATAGTCTAGTCGTATTCAGTTACATTCGTAACCTCTGTAGCTCCAGCTCATATTGTAAATGTCGACGAAGAGGCAGAGCTCGCTTTGGATGCTAGAGACAAACCAGAGGAGCTCGCGGATTCAGATGACCAAGTGCAATTGTGAGCAGCGATTGGCAAAGGAAAAAAAGAAGAAGACAATCTGCGATCGAACCCCCACTCAGCATGCATCTCCATATCTCAAGAATTGCCGCACTCAGAAGTCATCTGGTCTGAGCTCCCCGAAATTGGACAAGGGCCTTTCACAATGTGATAGTGCCGATTAGATCAAATCCTTCCTCTAAAAACAAATGATAACTCGGGTAATTTATTATTCTAAAGTAATATATCTCATTGTAATTCTAATCTATAACACATTCTTATTGATTCTCTTGGTACAGCTGGAACCTCTAATGACCTCACTATCGAACCACCTACTGACAGCGACCTCCGAAGGGGAATAGAATAAAACGTGCGATGACCTGACAGTTCAAGCCGAAAAACAGACTCAACAACTGTCCCTGACTTAAGGAGAATTGGATGAAGCTCGTCGCCAGCTAGAGACCCAAGGAGAGGAGCTAAAGATCACAAGAAGTCGGATGGAAATGATGAGAGAAGAAGTTACTCAGTTGGGGAGGCACCAGATAGAGCTGGAGGAGTAGTTGCTTGCGAAAGATAGAGAGAATAAGGAAGCAGTGTATGTGGCGCGTCAGCAGGGGATAGTCAAAGGTCGTCGAACTTTTCTGAGAAGCGAGGTGGGTCAAAAATTCATAGCTGCATACAGGACTAATTTGGTCACTACCTACCAGCATACAACGACCTTTTTGCAGAAGGTAGGAAGAGGAGCTAAATCATGGTTCATCATCACCATTGAGCGTGTCAAAGCTCAGCTAGAAGCGGCAGAAATCAACCTCGAGCTAGACGTGCAGAAATGAAAAGACAATCTTTCTACATTCACCTTTAGCATGGTGACGATAAGCAGGACCCGAAGGCCGCTTGGTGGACTAAATGCACAAGCCAGGCAATACTGAAGGTCGGGCTTGTCGATGAGCTCGACACCCCTCTTGTTGACCTAGCCCCTCCATGTAACCATGTGTGATATTTGAACATTCCCATTATTAAGACTTTGACTTTTCAAAAGTTCAGCTTGTCATGTTTAAATTTGTTTATTATATCCTTTATGCCTTAGCACCAACATCATTGAGTTCCTTCATAAGACCTATAACCATGAAGTTTATTAAGCAAAAATCACTCCATAAAGTGGGCATACCATAAAACCTGTGAAATACAGATTATTCCAGAGTTGGAACATCATAAAAATTTCATATCTCGTGATGACTTAAGCATCTTATAACCATAAAATCTCTTGATGTCATATATGCTCCGACCTAGCATAAGATTGTCGTAAAAAAACACCATGTAAGCAAAATCATAAAAAGAACAGTATTAGATCATAAATAACTGAAAAACTTATTCAATCCCCCATGTCCAAATAGTGCAGACCAAAAAACAATCAGGTCGCATCAACTTAATGAAATTAGACCACTGGTGACCAAGAAACTACTTAGTCGTATGATCACAGCAAAGAACATGTAAATCAAACATGTTTATTACAGCAAAGAATATGTAAATTAAACATATTCTATACCATAAGTTCTAAACAAGACCACAGAGAATATGTAAACCCAACATACTCATAAAATGGGTCGCAAAGAACATGTAAGTCAAACATGCTCCTTACATAGGTTTTAACAAAACAACAAATAATATGTAAATCAAACATACTCTTCGCAAGAGTTTCTAACAAAGAAGTAAAGAATATGTAAGCCAAATATACTCTCTACTACCACAATCAAAAAGAGCATGTAAGTCAATCATGCTCTTTACAACAAAGAATATGTAAATCAAACATAACACTAGTACAAAAACAGGATTCAAGAACAGGGATTTAAGAACGCCTCAGCAGGCGGCGTTCTTAAATGTCAGGCGGTGGCATTTTTGTAATAAAACTGTCACATACGAGAACGTCTTTTTCAAAGACGTTCTGGTATACTGAATATCCAGAACGTCGTTAAAAAGACGTTCTCGTATGTTAGATATCTAGAACGTCGTTAAAAATGACGTTCTCGTATGTTAAATATCGAAAACATCTTTAAAAACGACGTTCTCGTATGTTAACTATTGAAAACGTCTTTAAAAACGTCGTTCTGGAAAGTATTATTCAGAACGCCTTCAAAAAGGCGTTCTCGTATGTCATATTATTTATATAYTAAAATATAATTACAAAATCAATTTTTTTAATTAAAAAATAAAACAAACAAACCCTTATCCCTTCCTCTCCCCCGATCCATCTCTCCTCTGCCATTCCTTTCCAAAATCTCCTGCACGAAGCAGACCCGATCCATCTCTCTTATATCATTCCTTTCCAAAATCTGTCCCGCACGAAGCGGACGATGAGAAAACCCAACGGAGGCAAGGATCCAAGATGGACAACGAGGACACCGTCCAGCGGTGCAAGGAGCGCCGCCGCCTGATAAAGGAAGCCATCTACGCCCGCCACCACCTCGCCGCCGCCCACTCCGACTACTGCCGCTCCCTCCGCATCACCGGCTCCGCCCTCGTCACCTTCGCCTCCGGCGAGCCTCTTGCCGTCTCCCACCACGCTCCCGCCGTCCTCCTCCGCACCCCCTCCTTCTCCGCCGCCGCCAAAACCCCATCCTTCACCCCCCCGCCGCCGCACCACCCCTCCCCTCCCCCTCGCCGTCGCTCTACCACCCCCTCCCCGCCCCCCATCTCCACCGCCTCCTCACACCACCACCACCAACCACCCCAACTCCCGCCGCCGATCCGTCGGAAAAAGCCCATCAAGCTCCCCCACATCCTCTCCGACTCCAGCTTCACCTCCTCCCCACCGCCGAACCCCCAAGATTTCACCTACAACGCCAGAGCAAACTCAACATACTCGAGCACCCCTTCCCAAGCTTCCTCTATCTGGAATTGGGACAATTTCTACCCTCCACCTTCTCCCCCAAACTCCGAGCATTTCCAATTTCTACCCTCCACCTCCGATTTTGGGCCGAGGTCGAATTTCGGGCCGGTGAATAATGTGGCTAATAATAATAATGTTAAGCCTGTGAATATAGGGAGTGTGAATGTGGGTTCGAAGTTTTCGAGTATATCGGAGAAATTGTCTTTGGAGGATGATGGCAAGTCGTCGGTTAGTTGGGGAGATGGGAATAATAATAATAATCAGAGGGGCAATTCGGATCGTCCGATTGTGGTGAGGCAAAAGGATTTGGCGGAGATTGTGGCGGCGATTAGGGAGTATTTCGATAGGCTGCTTCGGCTGGAGAGCAAGTTTCAGAGATGCTTGAGACGGGTCGGGCTCAGCTCGATCGAAGCTTCAAGCAATTGAGGAGTAAGTTTTGGATGTCAAATTTGTTCAATCAAGAATGGTTATTATTGTGATTATTATTATTTATTATTGTTTAAATCTTGGTGATTGGAGTGTTAATTTACTTGAGTTTTATCATAGTACTTGTTTTTTGGTGTTACAGAGACAGTGTATCATTCTAGTGGGATGTTGAGTAACTTGAGTTCCAGTTGGACTTCGAAGCCGCCTCTGGCAGTTAAGTACCGGTTCGAGCCCGATTCGATCGAGCAATCGGGCGGGCAGAAGAGCCTTTGTTCGACTTTGGAATGGCTCTTTTGCGTGGGAGAAGAAACTATATCAAGAAGTGAAGGTAGTGTGATCTAAGTCTCCTATTTATTTTTTTAGTCAACTTGCTTCTTTGTTGAGTTTGGTGAGGAGATTTTATTTGTGGCATTTAAAGTAATACCTGATTTTTCATTTTGTTGCAGAACTCGAACGATAACCTGGTAGTAAGATTCTTTCAGCTTCCCCTGTCGATAAGAAAGATGTCTTTAGACACGAATAATGGCAGTTTGGGCTCTTGCCATTTAAAATTTTCTCTATAAAATTTGATATATGTTTGATGTATTTTTGTTCTCTCGCTACAGGGTCTTTGTCACCAGCTTATCAGAGATCGCTTCTTGTATTATCGTCCGCGATGTTGATGTTTGCTGCAAAGCTATATCATATAGCTGATACTCGGGAATTGCTAAGCTTGTTACCCGAGTATGTAGTAAGTATTAGTACTATATTTTTATTATTAATTTTATTTTATTTGAACTCATAGAAAATTGATTGACTATTGAAACTTTGCAAATTTACAATGCATGCTTTTGGTATTATGTTTTTCAAAATGAATGCATACTTGTATTTGAATGGCTGAATTACATTTTCATTTTCATTTCTCAACTTTTTTTTTTAAATTTAACTTTATTTTCTGAATGTATTTAATTTAGGTGGATCCATATGTTGGCATTGGCGATGACTTTCAAGCGTAAGTAAAGTCTCAATGCGAAGTAAGAGATTACGGCTCATTTTCAAAATTTTCTCGTTGCAAGTAAATGTGAAGAGTGAGGCTACTTGCAGTGTTTTTACTAAGCCCGCACACCCATAAATATAATAATATTGTCACCACATTAAAAGACTAAACTACGCTCACTAGCTTACACACCCTAATACGATCATTTACGGTTCTTATTAGCTCATTCTGATTATCATGTCTTTATTTGTGCTGGAATGTATATACTTTGACCATTTTAACCCTGTCATTGAGAAGAAAAACACTTTATTAAGGGTAATAAGGTATGTGAAGAGTAAAGGCTACTTGCAGTGTTTTTACTAAGCCCGCACACCCATAAATATAATAATA
>BMAC01000066.1:374981-388598 GCA_014905375.1 Phtheirospermum japonicum
TTGTCACCACATTAAAAGACTAAACTACGCTCACTAGCTTACACACCCTAATATGATCATTTACGGTTCTAATTAGCTCATTCTGATTATCATGTCTTTATTTGTGCTGGAATGTATTTACTTTGACCATTTTAACCCTGTCATTGAGAAGAAAAACACTTTATTAAGGGTAATAAGGTCATTTAGTTTCCCTCTTTGGTTTGTTAGTACAAACCTAAAACTATAAAGTCATTTTTTTTTTGGAATTTTAGTTTACTAAAAGAATTGTTAAGTTTTACAAAGTACTCTAAACTATAAAGTCTGAAATTACAAAGTACTCTAAACTATAACGACTGAAATTATGTATTTTCTTAATTAATGAACAAATTATTGATTTTCCTTCAATAGCTAAATTTCTTGAGTGAACTTTTTTTCTTTTGAGAGGTTAGTGTTTGTGCTCCTCTTAAGTTGATATTCTTTCTATAGTTAAATTTCTTGAGTTTGAAATTGTACTTGGTTTCATGAATAGGTTTCTCGAAAGGAAAGATAATATTTCATTACCAAGGATGCGACCGAGAGGCCCGGATTGTACATCATGAAGCCTCAAAGGATGATATTTCGCACGAAGCCCCTGTTTGGATTGATCACCATGTATAGGGTGTGCAATATTTTTGAGTGTAAGAAACATACTATTTGTAGATAACTTGAGTGGTAACAAAATAGGTACTCATCGACTTTTTTGAATTTCTATTTTAAGACTTGGTGATCGTGTATTTGGATACTTGTGTTTGGATTGACATATTATGGTGATTGTGTATTATTGTTATTAATGAAATGTGTTGGTGATCTTGGGATTATATAAATAAAATGTATTTTGTGATTTAATTAGGTACTAAAATTGTGATATATGAGCAGGCCTAGAAAAGGAGAGGAAATATAAATCTGGAAAGAAATGTAAAAATCTAGAACGGTTATCAAAAAACCGTTCTAGAAAACAAATATTCTAGAACGYCTATTTTGGAGACGTTCTCGAAAGTATACTTTCGAGAACGCCTGTTTTTAGAGGCGTTCTGGAAAGTATACTTTCGAGAACGGTTGAAAAAAGACGTTCTCGAAGCTTTTTCAGGCGTTCTCGAAAGTATACTTTCCAGAACGCCTTTTTTTGAGACGTTCTGGAAAGTATACTTTCCAGAACGTCCTTTTTTAAGACGTTCTCGAAAATACACTTTCCAGAACACCTCCAAAAAAGGCGTTCTGGAAAGTATGTTTTCCAGAACGTCTTAAAGAAAGACGTTCTGGAAAGTATATTTTCCAGAACGTCTTAAAAAAGGACGTTCTGGAAAGTACTTTCCAGAGCTGCAAAACTGACTTTCTAGAACGGCTGAAATTTTTTTAAGAACGTCTCTGAAAAACCGTTCTTGAAAGTCTGACAATCAAGAACGCTCTGCTGAGGCGTTCTTGATTGTCAGACTTTCAAGAACAGCTCCATACAGAACGCCTCAGCAGGGCGTTCTTAATCTGCAGAAACAAGCGTTCTTAAAAGTTGTTTTTGCACTAGTGCCTCTACCATAAAACCTATCCATCTTTCCATCACCGACCTAATGAAAGCGTCAGTCCATAACCATGTCCATAAAACCATCACTGACCTACTGAAAGCGTCAGCCCATAACCATATCCATAAAACCATTGCCGACCTAATGAAAGCGTTAGCCCATAAACATATCCATAAAACCATAAGACTCATATAATGTCATAATAATAACTCTTTATTCATCGCTGATCTAAACAAGCATCAACCCATAGTTTGTAAAAAGTGCCTAAAGATACCAGTCCATCGCTGACCTAAAGAAGCGTCAGCCTATAGTAATAATAATAAAAGATGGAACCTCTCCATTGCCTGAAGTGTTAGGCATAGTATTTCTTCAAGGGAAAGATATTCCAGCTTCTTGGTAATGGTTTCCCATTTTCATCCTCGAGCACATATGCACCTCCTCGTAATACCTTGATGACCTTGATTGGTCCTATCCAATTAGGATCTATCTTTTTCATAGTATAGATAGCATTGGCTCGCTTCCAAACTAGATCGTCGGCCTGGAAATACCTTCGCTTCACCCGCTTGTTAAAGGCAGCATGAATTCTCTCTTTGTACATTTCCACGCATGCTGCAGCTTTATCACGTATTTCATCAATCGTTTCTAAAGCCCCCTAGCCAATCGCTCATTCTCTTCCTTATTAAATTTCTCCAATTGATGAGATCCTCCAGCTATCTCCTCCAGAATGACAACTTCCATACCATAGACCAAACTAAAGGGTGTTTCGCCTGTAGTAGTTCGCAAAATTATTTGATAATCCCATAAGATAGAAGGGAGATCCTCGATCCAAAGTCCCCCTTCTTTTTCTAATCGCAACTTAATTCCCTACACAATAATACGATAAGTGACATCACTTGTCCATTAGCTTGGGGATATGCTACAGAAGCAAATCGTTACTTCATCCCCATTGTTTTGCACCAATCCTGCATCATGTGCACATTGAATTGTTCACCATTATCCGAGACCAGCACCCGTGGGATGCCATACCTGCAAACAATACAGTTAAAAATAAAATCAGTGATGTTCTGTTAGGCAATACTCGTCACTACCTCAGCCTCCACCCACTTCACAAAGTAATTAACTCCAACCACTAAGTGGAGCTTCTTACAAGGCATCCTCGGAAATGGCCCTAAAATATCAATACCCCATTCCGCAAATGGGCAGGGCGAGCTCATCATCATCATATCATCTACGGGCACGTGAATAATAGGTGCATGCATCTGGCATTTCCTACAAGTCATAATAGGTGAATAATAGGTGCATGCTAACTCATTCAATGTGACCTTTCTTGTGTTACAAGTGCCCAATGTTCCAACCATTTTGGCGAGCTGATCTGCTCTGATATTATCATCACGCGGTAGATGTTCTAACCTAAAATCCTCGAATTGAGTTACCCTCTCCTTAAGCATCTTTCTCTTTCTTCAAAAGAGCCGTCATACTGGTGAGCTACCAACTGCGAGTTAATGTATGCCTTAATACACCTCGCTCCTAGATCACTTACCATTTTTATACCTTGCAGTAATGCCTCATATTCAGCTTTGTTATTAGAGGCCTTAAATCCTAACTTGATCAGAAAACCAAGATTCTCACCTTATGCACTAGTCAGAATAATACCTAGCCCGGCTCCGGATGTCATAGTCGATCCATCTGTATGTAATAACCACAACTTTTGTTCCACTCTATGCTCTGTCGAACGCACCATCTCTTGTAAAAAATCCGATAACACCTGAGCTTTTATCGTTGTTCGTGGTTCATACACCACATCGTACTCACTGAGCTCAACTACCTACTTCACCAATCGCACAGATACATTTGGATTACTCAAAATCTACTTAAGAGCTAAATTAGTGTGTACCTTATGTGACCCGAAAAATAAGGTCAGAGCTTCCTCGCTGTGTAGACCAATGCAAATCCACTTTTTTCCTGCTCTGAATAGTTCAGATCCGCACCTCTCAACATCCTTCTAATATAATAAATAGGTTTCTAGACACCTGCATCCTCTATGATGAGTACTGAGCTTACCAAAACCTCTCCAACTGATATATACAGGATCAAATCTTTGCCTAGCCTTGGTTTAGATAGTAACGAAATTTCAGCCAAGTACTCCTTGAGCTTATCAAAAGCTTCTGCCGCCTCCTTTGTCTATTCGAACTTGGATCATTTCCTCAATGTTCTGAAAAAAGGGAAAACCCATTTCTGCTGACCTGAAAATAAAATGGCTAAGTCCTGCAATGCGACCCATTAATACCTACACATCCCTAACCGTTCGAGGGTGGGGCATGTCCATCACAACTCGCACCTTCTCCAGGTTCACGTCGATGCCCCTTTTTGTTACCATATACCCCAAAAAGTTTCCTGACCGAACACCAAATGCACACTTCTTTGGATTAAGATGCATGTCATATCGCCTTAGTATGGTAAAAGCCTTCCCCAAGTCCTCCATATGTGAGTCCGCCTTCCTACTTTTCACCAGCATGTCATCTACATAGACCTCCATGGTTGACCCCAACAAATCTCTGAACATCTTTTCTACCAGCCTTTGGTTGGTTACCCCTACATTCTTCAATCTGAATGGCATAGAAACAAAACAATATGTACCTGTCGAGGTGACAAAGCTCACCTTGGGTTGGTCCTCCTTAGGGGTGTGCATCGGTCGGTTCGGTCGACCGAACCGACCGAATTGTCAAAACCGAATTGACTGAATTCGGTCGTTGGTCGGACCGAACCGACCGAAAAAAATTGAAAAACCGAACCGAACCGAAATATTTCGGCCGGTTTCGGTCGATTTCGGGCCGAACCGATTTCCTCTTTTTTTTTAATTCCTTTATTTTCTAAAGCAGAAAAATAAATTAATAAAATATATAATTAATATATTATATTATATATATATATATATATATAATTAATATATATATATTTAATTAATATATTATATTATATTATATATATATATATATTTTTTTTTTATATGTATATATAATATATATATATATATAAAAATAATATATTAATTATATATATATAATATATATATATATATATATATATATATATATATATATATATATATAATTCGGTCGGTTCGGTTTTTTCGTTTTTTTTGGTGGTCAAACCGAAACTGGCCGAATTGACCGAAATTCTTACGACCGAAAACTGAAAACCGAACCGTCGGTCGAAAAACCGAACCGAATTATACTATTCGGTCGGTTTTTTCGGTCGGTTCGGTTTTTGGTCGAATTTTGCACACCCCTAGTCCTCCTTCGCCAATGGAATCTTATGGTACCCCTGTGACGCATCGATCATGCTCAGTAGCTCGCAACCTAAGGTTTACTCGACTAGTTAGTCGATATGCGGTAATGGATAATGATCCTTTGGGTAGGCTTTGTTCAACTCTCGGAAATCAACACACATCCTCCACTTCTGTATGAGATTCGGCACTATCAAACCATTGGATATATATTTCGGGAATTGGATCACCCTAATTTGGCCAGCCTTTAATAACTTTTGCACCTCTTCCTCAATCACCTTGTCCAGCTCCACACCAAAATATCTCCTTTTCTATCGTACAGGTCATGCCTCTGGATCGACATTCAAATGGTACTGCGTGACCTCAGGAGATACACCTGGCAGTTACTCATCTTAAAAATTGAAGATGTCTTGGAATTCTCTTAACAAAGCAATTAACTCCTCCTTCACCCTTTCCCCCATTTGAGTTCCTATTCTGGTGGTACACTCTTGTCTGCCTTCCTCCAGCGGAATCTCCATAAGTTCCTCATGAGGTCAGACAGAGTTCTCTTCCTCTCTCATCTTCTAGGAGCTAAGTATCCCTTCTTACCCATCACCACTTCTTTCTCGCTTCCACTCACTCGTTCCTTTTTCTCACAATCATCTGGTAACAAGATCGGGCGACCTGTTGGTCTAATATTACTTCGCCCACCTTATCCCCTGCTGGATACATTATGCTCTTGTGGTAGATGGAAGTAACCGCCTGGAATGAGTTAAGAGCAGGTCTCCCCAATATAACATTGCATGATGATTTCCCTTTGATGATCAAAATCTTCAGCTCCTTCTTCACACGTAGCTCACCCTTTCATCATGCCACCAGGAGTACCAACTCTCCTTCAGTGACAATATGCGCGCCATTAAAAGCATAAATAGGAGTTTTTATAGGTCATACATATGTCTTCAAATTCATCCGATCTATGCACTCCCAATAAATGATATTAACCAAGCTCCCATTATCCACAAACACCCGTCATACTTTATACCCTGCTACCTCGGCCTCAATCACGAGTGCGTCATTATGTTCCACTTGCAAACTGATTACAGTACATTTGTCCTTGTTTTTATAAGTAATTTATTACGTTTTTCTATTTGTTTTTGGTATAAGTTGGACGATTTAAGCTTAATTCCGTATTTTTATAGTTCTGACTTATTTTACAATATTTTAATCGTAATTGATGCAAATAGGTGATATTTCAATGCTTTCATCTTACAGCTAAGTAACCGGAAGAGTTCAGTGCGTAATAGACGAAGTTCGATGTTCAAAAATAGGAGAATGAGCTTTCCGGCGAAACGAGTAGCAAAAGATCGAGAGACGGAGACAGACGCTCTGTCGCGTCGACTGACACGAGCGCCGACGCTCCATCGACGCAAGCCATGATCTGCATCAGTCGACGCAAGGCCGACGCACTGCCGACGCTACATTCTGAAGCGTCTACTGAAGGGGCGTCAGTCGACACACGGTCGACGCAACCTTCGGAAGCATCGATCGAAGGGGCGTCAGCCGACGCACGGTCGACGTAATTCTCTGAAGCGTCGATGCAAGCCCGCGTCAGTCGACGCACCCGCCCAGTCGACGCGCACACCCAGGAATCACCGACACCGAGCACCAGCGCGCGTCAGTCGACGCACCGTCGACGCGATGGCCCAGAATTCGGATTTTAGGGTTTCTTGTGCGCCAAGACTTGCAATATCTATATAAACCCTCCATATTTCGGGTTTTTGAGAAGAGAGACACCAGAGAAATATAATACACGACCACCTAGGGTTCCATATCTTCCAATAACAATAATTCCACATATCATAACGAGATTTGAAGACGGAGATCAAGGATCGAAGAACAACGCGTCCAAAACATCGAATTCGAGTTCGGGATTCAATCTTCGCCCAAGATCAACGTTCAAACTCCGGAATAGCTGGAGCTTTTTACTGCTTTTAGTAGTTACAATAAGTTCTCTAAACTCTTAGTTAATTTAGTAGTTAATTTATTAGTTAATGCTAAAACTAGTTTAATTAGCTTATTCATTTTATGCTTGATATTGGATATTTGATTACTTTAGTTTACTTATGCGATTGATTCATGCTTAGTTATTCGTTTTTAGATTCTTATGATTCATTGCTTAGTGGTAATTTCTTATGTTTATGATCTTAGATTCGTTAATTAGGTTTAATTTATGGTTGCGTATTATTGATAGTATAATTATTGCTCGTAGTTGATAATTTAGTTAGAATAATTAGTTTAATTAGCCTTATTTTAATTATTTCTTTAGTTATAATGATCAACTCAATCTCTTTTAAAACCCCAATTGTACATGTATTTTATTTTAGTTCTTAAATTAAGAAAAACATCCGAAAAACCGAACAGTTGTTTCCTCGAGAGATTCGACTCGAGTCAAACTTATCACCCTACAGTTACCTCGTACTCTTGCGAGCAAACTAACGTGCTTTTAAATTAATTTATTAAAAATGGGGTGCACAAAAGTTTGGATCAAAAATTTGGCGCTGTTGCCGGGGAAGCAACGAGTAGGAATTTAAGATGTTTTTCATTTTGTTTTCTTTTTGATTCATTAATTTCTTTTTACTTTCGTTTTTATTTGTATTTTGCACTTGGTTTTTTCCATTTGGTACGTTGACGTGTTGTTGAGTTTATGCAAGGAAGGCGATCACTTCAACGCGACCTTGCACCATTCATCGACAACGTCCACCGTTCAAATCCGCCATGACCAAGACCCATTTTTATTCCTGAGGACAATTCCTCGACAGCAACTGATTTTGCTTGCGATCAAGCTCCCGACATTATGTTAGGAGCACATTCGGTTTGAAACGGCGATTCACCACCGATATCACCACCACGCCCCATTCGAAATGGGTATGGTGGTGAACCAATCATTTTGCATGGACAACCACAACCCCGAGCCAATTGGGTTAATTGTCAGCAACACATGGAGAACGTGAGACGAGATGATGGGAGAAACGAAGGAGTTAACCAGCAGCACAACATAGTCAATCACCAACCCAACATGGCAAATATGAGGCAAGACGAAGAGGTGAACAACAATATCATGCGTCAACACAACATCGAGAACATGGCATTTAGGAATGAGAATTTTCTACAGCGTGATGCTTATGTTAACAATCAAAGGCACGTGAACGAGTGGTTGGAGGATCAAGATCATGGTTAAGATCAAAACAATTTCGGAAGGAGATACGAGCGCGAGCACCATTACGCGCATGATGACCACTACGAGAGAGTTAATGACCGAGTTAGGGAACCAAGGGGAGATCGTGCACCAAGACAGCGCGATTTAGCACGTCCAAAGGTTGTACCTTTTAGGTCCGCCATTGTTCTTGGACCTACCGCAAGGGCAGTCGAAATCAAACCACATCAACTTAACTTACTCCCGACTTTTCACGGAAATACCCATGAGGACCCCTTCGCATTTTTAAAATAGTTTGTTGATGAAGTGGGGCGATTCGTGGTTCATGGCCTTCACCAAGAGGAAGTACAAATGATTTATTTCCCGTACAGCTTAAAGGACAAGGCCAAGTCATGGCTACTATCACTAGAGCCTGGCTCGTTGACTGACTGGGATATGATCAGCGAGAAATTTTTAAATCAATACTATTCGGCCCAAACTACGGGGCATCTTCGGAGGCAGATTCCTACCTTTGAACAGTTGGATGGAGAGCTATTTCATGAAACGTGGGAGCGTTACAAGATGCTTTTGCAAGCTTGCCCCCACCACAACTATTCTCCGGAAATGACTAACCAGTTTTTCTTCGATGGATTATTAGACCATGGGAAATGAGAAGTAGAGATAGCAGCGGGAGGAGATTTTGGAGATTTGACAGCCATCGAGGCGAGGCGGGTGTTGGAAAAGCAAAGCGAGAAATCTAGACAAACCAACTCTCGGCCTCGTAAAATAAGGGTTAACGAAGTTTCTATCCCTGATCCTGATTTAGATGACGGCAAGTTAGTGAAGGCGAAATGTGAGGAGATATTTGACGAGAAATTAGCTGCTTGGAAAGCCGAGCGAGCTAGCAAGGCCACTGCACAAAGGATGGCCGTAACATGTAACCAGTGTGGATCCCCCTAGCATTCAGCGGATGTGTGTCCAAACAACATTGAGCAGCATGAGGATGTTAACGCGATTCAAAATTATTCGAATCAAAAGAAGTACACACCGCAACATGATAATCCTCTTTTCAAGTGGGGCCCTGGAAATCCAAATCATATGCCACCTGATTTGCAATTTCCCCCACCACAATATGCTCAAGCACCACCAGTGCCACCACCACAAAATAATTTTCATACGCAAGGGAAGGCGTCTAATGCGACTCAACCAAATGATCAGTTGTTGGTTTGGCAGCAAAATCAAGTGGCCGAGACGATTAGCAATAGAGAGGGACTTACGAAGGTGAAAGCAAAGATTGATGAACTCTCGAAGAAGGTGAGCGGAATTGACCATCTTTCCGGAAAGAACTATGGGCCAACTAGAAACTGACTTTGCAAGGTCAAATAAGGAGAAGGACAGGCTACCAAGTCAACCGGAGCAAGCGTCGGCAGTTCACGTCCTTCGCAGTGGGAAGATCGACAATGGCATAGTGGACCAAGATGAGGAAATTATTCCTAAACCAGTAGACAAGATACATAAATCCACCAATAGATACGTGCCTGGTTCCATTTAAGGGACGATTCTGAACAACACCCTTGGCAAAGACGGACCATCACTGCCGAAGCAATCAACGATGCAAATTAAGGATGTTGTTCCTTTTCCAAGCCGGTTGCGCCCAGCGAAAGAGAACAAGAGGTTCATGGAGCTATACAACCTCTTGAAGAATGTCAACATCAACCTACCACTTTTGGAGGTAATCAAAACAATGCCCGCCTACGTTAAATTTTTTAAGGAACTTGCTTCGAGAGAGAGACGTTTGGCGACGAATCAATACGTACCATTACCAAATGAGGTTAGCGCGATTTTTAAGAAGCCATTGTCACCCAAGGAACGCAATACTGGAAGTTTCTGCATCACTATTTTGTTGGCCAATGGACAAAAAGCGATAGGAATGTTAGATCTTGGAGCAGGAATAAATTTATTGCCATATTCAGTTTATCAAGCGTTTGATCTAGGACCACTAAAGCCGACAACCATGCGCCTACAATTGGACGATCGCTCAACCCGATGACCCTTGGGAGTAGTTGAAGATGTTTTAGTACAAGTTGGAGAGCTCGTAATTCCGGTTGACTTTGTAGTTATGGATGTTGGCGAGGTACCGGCTGAAAGCACTGAGCATACCATTTTACTAGGGCGTCCGTTCATGTCTACTTCCCATACTCTAATTGATGTTCATAAAGGGAGGATGAAAATGATAGTTTTGGGCAAAACAGTGACGTTTTCTCTAAGAGATATTCAAAACACTCCCTCCCCCGTCATGCAAGAGGATGATTCATGCGTTGACCCCATTACATCATGCGTAAACGAGTTACGAGAAATTGCTACTTTGAACAAACTGAACGACGGGGACGACGCCGGATTCTCTATCGAGGGAGGGGATAAACAAGTCGGTTCAAGTGAGGAGTACGACGAGTTTGAGGATCATATGCACTTAAGTGGAGAAGACTTGATCGAGTTGCTAGGTATTGACATGCGCGATATCGTAGAAGAATTTGGTGACGATTTCCATGAGGAGAGACCGCATAAACCACCAATAAGTCGCCCAAGTCACGATTCCCTCGACCTTAACAAAAAACTTAAATTTTCACGCAAAAAGAATAAGGGCGAGGCATATTTCGACGATTGGGAGAGGGAGAAGAAGAAATCAAAAGAGGTTCGCACGAAGGAAGTTAAAAACTGGCAGTTTGAGGTTGGAGAATTAGTGATATATAATCATGTACGTAAATATGACCCAGTTGACTTCGAAGTTGCATGGAGCGGACCGTTCTCGATAAAAGAATTGGACGAGTATAGCGTAGCCACGTTGTATGATGAAGTCGGAGAATCATCCTTTCAAGTTCACAAGCATAGGTTGAAACCTTATTATGACAAAAGGAATAAGAGTCGCGATCATAATTAGGTGGAGTTTGGAGATCCACCGTACGGTTGGAATTAAACGAGCAAAGTAGCGTCGAGCAAGCGACGTTAAAAATTGCGCTTCTCGGGAGGCAACCCGAGCATTATGTATCCTTTTGTATTTTATTTTTATTTTATTTATTGTTTTCTTTTGGTTTTTATCTTTTTAGAACAGATGGAAGAACTCGGACGAGGAGAATTGATCGAACGAGCGAAGAAAAAGTCGCCCAGGATTCCGCCCGCGTCGACGCCGAGATTGCTCGCTTCAGTCGACGCGGCGTCAATGCAGCTGCCGAGAATCAATCTCTGTCGCGTCGATTGGGCTCGCGTCAGTCGACGTGGCGTCGACGCGAAACTTGGACTGGCCCAGAAACGCTTAAAAATTGGGTTTTGACCCGACGACCCGACCCATATACCTTTGACCCGCGGGAAACTCAGAAAAAACCCTTTCAAATAAGCCTAACCCCTTGTTTTCCTTCAGTTTTCAATTCCCAACTTCAAATTTCTTCCTTTTTCTTCAAAAATTTCTAAAGTTTCTTCAATTTCTCACACACACCAAAACCAAACCACAACAATTCGTCCCCCACCTACTAAATTGCCCAGAATCCCCACCTCCAAGTTCTAATTCAAACCAATCGCCAAACTAAGCTACAAGGGTTGAAGCAAAAGTCGGGCAATTTTCCGGAAACGGGCAAAATTCGAGCTATAATCTTTGAGGTACTTTGCTTGAAACTCTCTTGGGACCATATTATTTGTTGTTGGTTGTGTTGGGAAGTTTTTGGTGCTAGAATTACTCAAGTATTTTATTGGTTGAACACGCACGCCAAGTGTTCGACAAAATTCCCCAAAGAACAAAAAGTTTTATTTTTCAAGGTTTATCATTCCCGTTCATCTTCGTATTGATTGATAATGTCTCGGGAGGGTAAACGAAAGGATGTTTCGGGGAAATATGGAGCACCGTTCCCAATTTTCGACAAAAAGGAAGGGGACATGTTCAAAAATATTCGAAAATGGGGTTTCGCTACGCATAGGATTTTAAACGTCCAAGGACTTGAGGAAGAGGCCTCGAATGGGTCGGAACACCACACCGATCTTTCGCGCTATGTAGATGACCTTGGTTGTGGGTACTTCGCTCAAATGCACCTTCCCGGATTTAGAGAGCTTATGCTCGAGTTTTTCTCCACTTTGGCAATCCGGAACGATGAGACGATCGCTTGTCGACTAGGTGGGAATGACGTTTATGTAGATGAGGAGATTTTTGGCAACATTTTCAGTTTCCCGACCGAA
Source organism: Phtheirospermum japonicum (assembly GCA_014905375.1). Classification (NCBI taxonomy): domain Eukaryota; kingdom Viridiplantae; phylum Streptophyta; class Magnoliopsida; order Lamiales; family Orobanchaceae; genus Phtheirospermum; species Phtheirospermum japonicum. The sequence goes on from BMAC01000066.1 coordinate 387,193, forward strand.
GGGGACCACCCAGTTGGAGTTCAAGGCTTCGATTTAGCCTCTTTTGGGGGGATGATCACCGGGGGAAATACGGGCGATTGCAAGAGATTTCCTTGCTCGAAAATTCAAAACGACACCCTCTACGTTGCCTACAAGATCCTCGAGCACATTATTTTATGCAAGAATGAGTCCACCTACGCGACCAAGTCCGAGCTCTACGTTCTTCAATGTCTTCTCGATGGTCGCCAAGTCCGGCTTTTCCCGTTGATTTTGCAAGGACTCTATAATGTTACCAAGGGTACGCCGGGAAGCAAGTCGCCACTTCTCTCATTTGCGTCATACATTACTGGCCTCGCCCGTCACTTCGGGTTTGATCCGGCCAAAAATGGACTTAGCCCACTCGGAACCACTTCATTACCTCTTACGCGTGCACCGGCACCCCGAGTGAGGTCTTCGACTAGAGGAGGTTCATCGTCTCAACCGCACATTGACGACGATGATGGCGACGCGGATATGGAGCAAGCCCGCTGTTCTACTTCGGGCCCGAGTCCCGATTGGAGCCAATTTTTTCAAGAAAACCGGGCATTTCAAGTGAAGATGTTCGATAAGCTCCAAATCATCGACGAGAAGATTGATGCGAACCACGACCAAAACCGTCGGAGTTTGAAGAAGATGCGAGCTCGCATTTTGAAGCTCGAGGAACGATTTGAGGCGGCATACCCCACACCTAGCATGGACGTCGACGAGAACCCCGAGGATGATGATTCCCACGAGTTCTAAATCTCTTTTTTTTATTATTTATGCTTTATTTTTTAAAAATAAAAAAATGGAAAATATAAAATCCAAAAATATTGTTATTTTCTTTGTTTTCGTTTGTTTTATTTTTCTTAGGGCATTTCACATCACGTACGTTGAAGAAGTGGCCAATTACACAAATCAACGAGTAGCGGCTCGACTACTACTATTTCAGGGATGTTTCTTTTTTCCTTCCTCTTTTTGATTTTTGGATGTATTTGTGGTATCAGGAGATTGCCGGGATTTTTAGAGAGGGGGGTGGTCGAGTGTGATTTGTATTGATTAATTGTGTTATTTTATTTAATACTTGGCCTGTAGTAATTATATGCTTAAACGTGATTAATTGCTATTTCTATGCTTAATTGTGTTTGTATGGCATGCCTGTCAAAGTTGACTATGTACGATTATTTGTTTTCGTCTTTGAGCGTGCATAAGTGCATAATTTTTCAAAATTTATTATTATATATTATAAAATGGTACTTGGACGCAATCGATTTCGCAAAACCTTAAAAGCAGCGTCAATTCAAAAATTTTCATGCAAAAAAGCCAGCGAGTAGCCTGAGTGTTTATCATCATTGCATGTACGTGAATAAGTTTTAGTCTTGATATCTCTTTGAAACCGCTGTGTGTAG
>BMAC01000066.1:398549-422716 GCA_014905375.1 Phtheirospermum japonicum
GTCGATCGATTGCCTCTCGCCAGGATGGCCACTCTCTGGAAAGCAGTCGAGCCAGCCCTCGGCAGTCGATCGACAGCGCTCGGCAGTCGTGCCAGCCCTCGGCAGTCGATCGACAGCGCTCGGCAGTCCGTGTGCGGACATGCTCGGCAGCTCTCGGCCAGCGTCGGCAGGCCTGGGCGGACACGCTCGGCAGCTCTCGGCCAGCGTCGGCAGGCCTGGGCGGACACGCTCGGCAGCTGTGCGCGGGAGTGCTCGGTTCGGGCCGACTCGGTTCGATTTTCGGGCCTCGATGCCTCCACCTATAAAATGTAAATTTAAAGCATAAAAAACCATGATTTACCACACCTCAAGCTAACCGGACCATTTAACCAAATTAAATATAAAATTAACAAGAAACACGAAAAATAATAAAACGAGAAAATAAACGTATAACCTAATGAAACTCGATTAAAAACTACTAAAATCAATATAAAGTCCTAATTAAAAACACAAGAAAAAATGCAACAATTACATGCAAAATAGGTAGCTCTAGTAAATCGAGCTATATAACTTTTTAATCTTTCACCAGGTCGCTGGACCATTGAGAAAAGGGATTGCGCGGTTTTCGTGTGTATTTTGGCACTAGCAAAATTTTCTGAAAGGCCGATCTCATGACCTGGAAACTGGTAAATCTACCTGGAGCTAGTTGATGAAACCAGTCATGTGCTATCCCTCTCAAAGTAGATAAAAAGGCTCTGCATGCTACAACATTCGTGTATTGCCTTAACACCGCCTCGTTCTAAAAACTCTGTACATGGCGGGTGGGGTCCGACGTCCCCTCATAATAGAAATCCAAACCTTTGTATCCCCGAGGTAACGCTGGTCTTAATATCTTTTTCGAGAACGGATGGCCTTTAGACTCTTCACATCCTATTCTTGCGACCTGCCTCTGTAAGGCTCGTACTGCTTCCTGCATATCTCATAACGCGCGGGAGGCTGGTGTCGCTTCATCTTCGTCTTCTTCCATATCTCGCTGAGCTTGTTGTTTAAAAGGCCTCCTTCGCGATCTACTGCCCAAGAACTGCATATCATCGTCATCGTCCTCATCAGATGACGATGGGTATCCAGTTGTGTATCGCCCCCTTTTCGCGCTTCGGATTAGCTCGGGACTTGGCCTCCATGGTTCCATTTACTACTTTTCTGTTGACCTGGAATTAAATGTTCTTGCTTGTACTCCTCATCCTTTTTCCTATCCTCGTCCTCCTCGCCGCCACCTTCGCCTGCCAAGATCCCCTCTAACTTCTCTAGTTTGCTCGGGGGCACCAACCCTATCAATCGTTCATTGAATCCCTCGTCGACTTGACAAGTTCTTCCTTTTGGTGACTCCCTCCATTCTTTTGTTCCTATGTGAATAGCCTTCTGTTTGATTATTTGCAAAGTCTTTTTCTTACTAGCTTCTTCCGATTTATCCGCCTTTTTCTTCCGTGGTGATGGTGGTTATGTTGTTGTAGTCGTCAGATTAGTTGTTCCCCCTTGAGGTGGTGTTTGTTCCTCCTCGGTCTGTTTCCCTTTGTATACTTCTTTTGTCTTACTTGTCTCCGCATCAAAATTTAAATTTTGAAATGTGATATTCCTTCCCTTCATGCTGCGTTCGTCAAGATCCTCACGTCTTTTGCTCAAAGACTCAATGTCCCCCTTTCCCACTGACGGCGCCACTTGATATGATCAAAAAGATTAGTTCACCAAGAAAAGAAAGTAATAACCTGTAATATGCGCTAGGCGACCTCATAGACCTCCAAAAAGCTCTTGGCGATCTGATCAGCCTGCAAAACAAAACTCAAGCCAGGCAGCGGACAGCCCTGGCATAGGCCCTCCAATACTTAAGTCAGATATTGTTCGAGAGAAATATGCGAGAGTTCAAAATATAGGATATAAAATCAATTTAGAGAAAAGAATGAGGCCTGAGTCCTCTTTATATAGATAAGAGACGTGTTTCCAATTTAGGGTTCCCGTCTCCTATTAAAACTGCAATATCATAAATAGCGACCGATTTTAAAATTAAGATTTCACCTATTTGTTAAGTTACCATATATATTATAACTCTCGTTAAATTACCGTAATAACCATGAGCCAATAACCATGTTCATAATTTTAGTCCGGCGGGATCCCATACCATAATTCATATCAGCCCATCAAGGCCCAAAACCATGTTAGCTACAAAGCCCAACTCTCCATACCGAACATCCACTTAATAAGAGCTCGTCACTCTTACACGAGAGTTCCCCTCTCCAAAACAATTGGCCCCCCTATAATAAGGATTGCCCTCAAAAGGGAGGTCGCTTCCTAAACTCCTATAAAACTTACATATTACCAACCTAAATATTTAATGTCGTATTAACTGCATTCATAATCATAATTAAATTATTTATGCATTCTTATTAAATAAATTAGATCACTTGAGTCTTCCGTTTGTAAACCGAATGGCGAGCGAGTACCCTGGATTACAAATTATGGTCATGTGGCAAGAAATCGTGAGTTAGAATTTGTTTTCTGAAGTTTCTTAAGGACAACAATTATTGGAACCAACAAAAATGTGACAAGAAGACATTTCTTTAATTCAACTCTGAAGTGATGATAAATATAAACTCAAAATGCATTGTTTTCTTAGCTTCTCCAAACAAATGGCTTGTGGGATTTCTTAACCACTTACGTTTACGTCCAAAACAATCAATTAGGAAACTATGGAAACAATCAATCTTTTTTCCACTCCTAGAAAACTTTTCAAATTAAAATTAAATTGCACTTATCTTTACATAAATCTTAATTTGATGACGTTGAGTTTGTAAGTATTTGCCACTTTCATTTAATCAATTTTCTAATTATTATATTATACTATGACAATGGAAGTTTATCTCTGCGAAAGTAGCATATATATGTATGACACTCAAGATAATAATTAATAAATCGTTTCTTCCAGGGGAAAAGGTTAGGTGTCCTACTATCTCGGTAGCCATTAAGTCTAACAAAGTGGAGATAAATCAATTATTTCATATAGCTAAATCAAACAAATAAAAAGAAATAGAGTTGAACAGCTGTCCAATTCTGGGTAGTCTGTAATCAAATTTCCACAAACTTCCCCTCTGGCTCATTGGGTGGACATGTACAATCGGTTTCAATTAATTGGATTCACCGGTTTTGGTTTATGGTCAACGCTCAAATAATTGTTGACTACGGTTGACAATTAAAATTGAACTATGAATCGATTATAAACAGTTTGATTTTAATTTGGAAAAAAAATTTCAGACCGCACAGTTAAACCACCGGAAAAAGAAAATTAGAATAGATAAGAGGCTCGTGGGATTGACGTGAGGGCACAGGGATGGTTATATTTATGGGAGCGAACTCCGGGTGAATATGAAGCGCATGGATCCAAGTTATGCCTTCGAATGAAAGACAATTTCGAATCCGCTTAGTCTACGAATAAGGAAGCTATAAGTAATGCAACTATGAATCTCATGGAGAGTTGGTGGATCTATATGTAAATCAATAATGAATATTGGGATCCTACGAAGGGTATGTTATTATTTTAGATCTAACCAATTTGATGAATTACTCCTAAAGGGCCGTAAACCGGGGTTCAAACCGTCGATTCAAAATCAACAGAATGGCTAGAAAAACTATTCTGATGGGAAAAAAAATGGTGGTTTCCAACATCTAGTTTTGCAAAAAAAATTTAACTCATTTCTACACCTTTAAATATCACCCCCCCCCCCCCCGCCCCCCCCCCCCCCCCCACAACGAAGTTTACCATGTTTGTTGCATTTCTCGATCTCAAAATCGGTTGTTTCGGGCCTTTCCAGGTTTATTTTCAATTATTCGATGGGATTTTCCACCTATGTGGACCCCTCAACTGTCTGATCTCGCATTCCAATTGCCCCTGGGAAGCATGAGATTACGGAAAAACGGGGTGATAGCTAGTAACCTTTAAGATAAATGACAAATTAAGAAATAAACTGTATTAATACGAGAATGTGTGAATGGTGCTTTTTTTTTTTTTTGATAAATTAGGTCAAGTGGTTGGAAAGTAGAAGATAAATTTCAAATAACTTAAGAGGTTTAGGGTTCGAACCCTTGTCAACACCCTTATAAAGGGTTAGTGATACCACTTGAGCTACAAGCTCGTGGTGCTTGATTAAAAGGGGGTTTTGATGAGATCTGGTTCATTAGTGCTAGTATGATCGCACCCATTAGGAGGTGAGTTGTTTATTCCTTTATATGTTTCAAAAGTGGATGTTGTAACTTCATTCGAGTGTAACTTTTGATCGGAGATGAGTTACAGGACCCACAACATATGCACGCGAACCTTAGTGTGATTGCACCCATTTTGGGCTCTTTCGGGTCAATTTTCTATTTTTCGGCGGGATTTCCATCTATGCGGGCGCCTCAACCGTCTGATTTCACGTTCTTGTTACCCTGGGGGCATGGGAGGATGGAAAAATAGGATGATAGCTAGTAACCATTAAGATAAGTGACAAATTAAAAAAAAAAAAAAAGCAATATTGATACGAGAATGTGTGAACGGTGCTTGATTAAAGGTGTGCAACACGAGGACTTCCCAGGGGGATCACCCATCCTAGGACTACTCTCACCCAAGAAAGCTTAACTTCGGAGTTCTAATGGTATCCGGTGTATTAGTGCTGGTATGATCGCACCCGTCAGGAGGTGAGACGTTTACTCCTTTATATGCTTCAAAAGCGGATGCCGTAACTTCATTCGAGCATAACTTTTGATCGGAGATGAGTTACGGGACCCACAGCATATGCACGCGAACCTTATGACAAACTAAAAAATGATGCCAATGGGGTTTATTCCGTTGGTCACATTTCAAGATCTCAAAATCGACTGTTTCGGGCATTTTCAGGTCTATTTTCTATTTCTCGACGGGATTTCCACCTATGTGGACCCCTCAACTCTCTAATTTTGCGTTCCAGTTGCTCTGGGGGCATGGGAGGACAGAATAACAAGATAATATCTTGTAGACTTCAAGATAAATGACAAATTAAAAAAAGAACAAAATTAATACAAGAATGTGTGAACTGTTCGTAATTGAAAGGGGTGCAACACGGGGACTTCCTAGGGGGTCAGTCATCCTAGTACTACTCTCGCCCAAACACGCTTAAATTTGAAATTCTGATGGGATCCGGTGCATTACTGCTGGTATGATCGCACCCGTCAGGAGGTGAGGCGTTTATTTCATTATATGCTTCTAAAGCGGATACCGTAAATTCATTCTAGCGTAACTTTTGATCGGGTGCATATGTTTTGGGTCCCATAACTCATCTCCGATCAAAAGTTACGCTCGAATTAAGACAATTGAGGGGCCCCACGTAGGTGGAAATCCCATTGAATAATTGAAAATGAACCCGAAAAGGCCCAAAACAACCGATTTTGAGATCGAGAAATGCAACCAACATGGTAAACCCTGTAAAATTAAAATTAGATCAATAATAGATTTTATCGAGCCCCATCTTCCTGGTCAATCTTCTCAAGAGGATGTTATATAAACGCACAATTTAATAAATTTTGAGAATGTTGATTCAAATTACATAACCTAGATAGTGAAAGTGTTGATTTATGTTAGAAGTATAAAATGACGTATCATTTGAACTTGTCTATATTTTATATATATTTGCGATAATACACATTATTTCTAATAGATACAGATTATTTTAAATGCTATATTTCAATTGTCTTTTAGATGAGGGGTAGATGTGTTTGACGTGGATCTTCAGACCATACTTCAGGTTGTACTTTAGGAGATCCGAACTCTTCCTCTTTGTCACATTGCCACTTGGACAATGATAATGATGTGGTGGATTTAGATGAAAAGAATCCATCTGAGACAGTTCTGGCCAACTAATATGATGCTGGTACATCCAAAGATACACCTGGCCTGCCACCGGATTTCTAGAGGTAAGAGTTCTTCATCATCGGTGGAAAGTAAGTAACTTTATAATGATGTTCAATTGTAATATATTCATTATATTAATTGATCTAATAATAATTTCTATAGGCTACACAGTGAAATGTGATAGCTAAGTATGGTTCTTTGAGAGATCATTGGGTAGACCCCGACAAATGAAGACCTAAACATATTCTTGTATCGCATCGTGTGATGTGGTGGCCCGAGTTATGTAATTAACTAATCATTTCATTTGTAACACAATACGTATATAAATTTAGTTGTATTGTAATTGTTTTATATTAAATTGTTTCTTTTGTTGAGAAAAACTTATTGGGACATGGAATAATTCTCAAAACAGACAATAAAGGATACATTTGAGCGGGACATTTACTATAAGTGGAGTAGTCACCTGAACAAGTATAAGAATACACGGAGAAGGTTGGGAAATAAGCCAATGTGTGTGCCCAAGGATGTATGAAAGAGGTGGCAACGGAGTGGGAGAAGCCCAACGAGGTAGAGAGGTCCCAGCCGATCAACTGGAATAGGCTTAACGAGCTCGACGACCCTGTACACGGATATTAAAACAGATTAGTGGGTCTTAATCTGTGGTTGCACGTCAAATCGTAAATAACTTTTTATGTTCGTAAATTTAAATAATAAGTAATTAATTATTTTATGATAATAAATTGGAAAATATTTAATTTATTGAATAAAATCGAAGAAAATGGGTAGGGAACCCACTGCATTTGAGACTTTTATGGCTATACACCAGAAAAGGAAGACGAAACATTTTTGACCACATATCAGGGTTAATAGTTGTAAGGGTATGTGTGTGTGTGTGTGTGTGTGGAGTTTCATGTACGTCTAGATGAGAGACATGCTACATCATAGGACTCAAACATGAAAGTTGACGAGAATGAGTTCTATCTAGACGTCATTGGGCTGAAGAAAGGTTGGTGTTATGGCACTAGCTACTGAGGGCAGTTTGTGGCTTCGAGGAGTTATAGGGGCGGTGGTTCTTCCTTTAAACTCAATAGTCATGTCATGCAGCTCGAGACACAACTCTAAATCACGAGTAGCTTTAGACGCAGCGGGAGCAGTTTCAGGTGTACGAGCGAGCCCAGCAGGTGAAGCTCGAGGACCGGCTCAAGTGGCTGATGGAGCAGGGGATTTGCCGCAACGATAGCCCAGTTTGCGTCTCAGTCTCAACAGCCTCCTCCACCCATCCTTATTAATGTTTATGACGTTTAATTTGTTGGGTTTATGCCCAACTTTAACGTAAATCGTATATTTTATGAATATTTAATTGTGCTTGAAAGAATATTTGTTAATCAGTAGTGTTTTCATTTTGAACTTTGGTTTTGCATTTTAAAATTTAAGACAACTACATATGAACATGTAAAAAAAAAAAAATTACCGATATATGGATGCCCAATGGTTATTCCCTAACGGGCAAACCCATCGGCATATGCCAACGGTCACATTTCTATCGGTAAACTGTAAACGAGAATTTTCGTCTACAAGCCATTAGTACATGGCGACGGATTATACATGTGGTGGACGAGGGTGATCCCGAGAGACCACTTGTCGGCATGACCGTCAGTACTAATACCGATGGGTAATAATATTCGTCGGTGATGAGCTACGGACGAGGAAAATGCTGACAACGCTAATCCGTCAACAACTCTTTCAATATCCTCCTTACCGACAAAAAATCCATTTTATCAATGGATTTGTTCGTTAGCAATTGCAAGTTTTTTTTTGTTGTATTAAGTTCACTAATTGACCATGTGATCAGTTTTTCTTTTTTCTTTTATCTATTTTGACATATGGGTCTTTACTTATAATAATAATAATAATAATAATAATAATAATAATAATAATTATTATTATTATTATTATTATTATTATTATAGTTTTATTTGGACCAAAATCAAACTAGACAGTAACTTCGGAGTAGACCTGGCCAAATGGAATTGTAACTGGGTTCAAAATCGTAATTGTAACTGTAGTCAACGGTTCCGATTACGTTGGAAGCTTTAAAAATTGTGGAACCGGCGGTTTCAGAACCGTAACTTGAACCTGATTAATACCGTCGGTCAGTTAAACCAGCAGTTCCTTAAGTTTTTAATTTTTTTTACTTTGTATATATATTATATATTGTATTATATTTATAAATTATAATTGTTATTTTAATATATATATATAATTTAAATAATGTAAGAAAAATAGAAAAAAATAATAAAAAATAGACGATTCCTATTAAAATTGGTATCAAAACCGTGGATGAACCGTGACCTGAACTGTAAATTCACAGTTCCAGGTACAATTTCTCATTTTTTAGAACCGAAAATCAGCGACGATTACGAAATAATGGTGAGACCTAGTTAGGAGAAATATTGCATATATAACATATGTCAGTAATATTAATGACATGAGCAGGACATGGAGAAGTTATTGATAACCTAACCAACTGTTGTCAAACCTAACTCTCTGAGACATTCAATCCAAGCAAGCCACTTAAATTAATTACGACTCAAAAACTTTTCCTTTAAATTTTGTTGGGTGGCAGTTGCTCGTTATTACCTCTCTCCTCCGGTACTTATTGCTCTTTGCAACCCCAAAACACACAAACCCACACATTTGTCTTTTTTGTCATCCAAAGAATTAAAACAAGGGTTTCCATTTTCTTGACGAATTATATTCAAGAATTAAATCTGTGCATATATATGATCAATAACAGCACTAAAGGGTCTGTTTGTAATAGGAAAAAAGTGGGAATGGATGATCAAAAGAGCTGCCTTTTGAGTCGTGACAATTATAAAAGCAGCAGCAGCAGCAAGAAGAAGAAGACAAATATTGCAGATGGCAGAAACAAAGGGAAAAAACTCCAACTTTTATCCTTCCATCAACTGCCGGATTACATGAAGGATAACGAGTATATATTGGACTACTACAGAGCTGATTGGCCTATCAAACAAGCCCTTTTCAGCTTATTTAGCTGGCATAATGAGACACTTAATGTCTGGACGTAAGTTTTAACTTCTTATTATCTACTCTTTTTCTGTTAATTAGTTTCGTGGTGTTAATGAACTTTTAATTTTATAATTTCTTGCAGGCATTTGCTTGGATTCTTATTATTTGTGGGATTAACAGTATCCAATTTAGTGGATGTGCCTCAGGTGGCTGATTTAATCACTATTATTACTGAGTAAGTTTTCAAGAAATTATTTTAACTCTAATATGTTCTAAGATCTGGTAAAAGACTGTGTTTGGATCCATTGGGTTGATGTGATTATTTCATTTTTACAATATAATAATTTAAGTGGGTGGCATGGGATTTATAATATAATGATCAGAAATTAAGAGGGGCGCGTTGTAATTTGTCGTAAAAAGTATGCAATAATTAATTTCTTTCTACTTTTTTCAAATTTTGGCTACGTTAAGTCGCCGGCAAATACTCTTTGTACGTCCAGACAGATGCTTATTTCAACTAGCAATTGAATTGAGGTTTTTAACAAGTAAAGTAAAATTGATATTATGATAGTAGTAATAAACAATAACAGAATAAATTAATAACGACGGAGAACGCCATAAAATTTTGCACTGTCGAATTTGATAATGAAAGGGACATCAAACTATGATTTAGTTATACAGCTCATTCTATACCTGGAACGAGTTGGATGCTATTAAATTAAGTAGGCCTATGGACCTTAATTATTATATTATCTTCGTAATGTCTGTATTACACCAAGAGGATCCATATAATCGGTCTTAAGTAGTGTAATAAAGGCTCTGTTTGTTGTTGTTTTATGTGTAATTCACTTTTATAATATTATCAACATATTCCCTGCAAAACAATAATAAAAATATCGTCATATTCCCATTTATTGACTCACGGCCGCATTTAAGTAGTACCCAATTCAATAGTGAAATTTCCGACTAATAAATGCTGCCGCAGCATTTCTCTGTTTTTAGCTTCTGATATATCTGAGGTTAGACAAAATATATCATGTCCCATCTTTTAATCTTCGGATAATTACAAAAATTATGTTTGAAATTTTGGGTAATTACCAAAAAAATAAAAATAAAAAACTTTGAATATTACAAAAACCATACTTAAGATTTAATTTTTTTTCCCCAACAATTTGTTGTCCCGACAGAATTTGCTAATACTATCAAATTATAATTACTCCCTTCAAATTTTCAAAATATTACAAATAGTCCCAAGATTTGGTATGCCTATTTGCAATATTTAAAAAATTGAAGGATGCAATTGTAAAATGTGAGATGAAAAGTTAGAGTTATTTGTAAAGTTTAGAAAAACCTAGAGGTGTTTTGTAAATAAATTTGATGAAAATTCTCGTTAGCTCCACTGATGGCACGTGCAAAATGTAAGATGTAAATAAAGGTCAATAGCAATTTTTGTATATTAAAAAACTAGCTGAGTTTTTTTGTAATCATGCGAAACCTCAAGGGTAGATTTGCAATTATCTGTTGACCTTCTTAAGTTGGTATCTATTCAGATTTATTAATTCTTGTTTTAGTGAAATGCAACACAAACAAGAAATCAAATGAGTTTCTTGCATAATGGTGTAAAATATGGTTTTTAAAGCAAATGGAATAATGCAAAATGCTTTTCTCTCTGCAGACAGTTCCCATCAAGTGCTGAATCCAATACCTCCAAGAACTTATCCCTGGTGAGCCATTTTTACTTTTATTTTTATTTTAAAAAGAAAGAAAGTAAGTTAAACTGTAAAACAGGAATTCTAAAACATTATTTATCCCCAAACAGGGGCCAACAAAATTGCTGGACCTGAAACAAGAATCCAGTCTGAAAACAAACATATTCTCCCTAGAAACAATCACCACAAACTGGCCATTCTACGTCTTCCTATGTGGTTCCATGTTCTGCCTCCTCTCGAGCAGCGTTTGCCACCTCTTCTCCTGTCATTCTCATCGCCTGAACGTGCACTTACTCCACATCGACTATGTGGGCATCACGGTCATGATAATCACCTCATTTTTCCCACCAATATACTACATTTTCCAATGCAACCCACACTGGCAAATCCTTTACCTCACAAGCATCACAACCATGGGGATATGCACTATCGTAGCATTGCTCTCTCCGGCCCTCTCGTCCAGTAAATACCGATCGCTTCGTGCCATGCTCTTCGTGTCTATGGGCTTATTCGGCCTAATTCCAGCAGTACATGCTCTCGTGCTCAACTGGCACGATCCTCATCGCAATTTGACCTTAGCCTACGAATCGGGCATGGCCTTGTCGTACTTGGTAGGGACCGGATTTTACGTTAGCCGAATTCCTGAGCGGTGGAGGCCCGGGTGGTTCGACCTGGCCGGACATAGCCATCAGATATTTCACGTGCTTGTGGTGATGGGGGCCTTGGCACATTATGGTGCTGCACAGATTTTCTTGAGGTACCGTAGTGGGATGGCGTGTGACATTCATACGACCGCTTGACGTACATTTGTTCCTTACTTCTGTGTGTTTATTATTATATACAAGTGTTTGAAGGGGCCAATTTTCCAACCCCTTATTAGCGATGTGTAGCGGCAATAGGAGAATTCTTTATTTGTTTCATATTCATTAAAGTGCGACTCTGTGTATCCCAACATTAGTTGATACAAGATTATGTATTCTGCTGAAAAAAGATATTCTAAACATGTAATTGCTTGGTTTGTTGTCCTCTTGTCTGGTTCAGTTTCGGTTTTCTGACATCCCTTCAGTTTTAGTTCGATTAAACTCACTTCATTAATCCATGGATAATAGTTGTTTGAGGACCCTGGGTCAACCAGATAGCTTCCCAAGATTAATTACCATTTTTACAACATTACAATTCGATTATTGGCCATAGATGCGCAAAAAAGTGCAATACTAAATATCGACCCTGGTCGATGAATCTTGATTGACAAAGTGCGATGCACTGCTTTTCAAAACGTAAAAAGCGTTCTTTCAGTTTTAACAGAAGATATCAGAAGACGCACGCGTTCATCATAGATAGATAACGCCTAATATTACTAGGATTACGCGCGTTGCGGCTTGAGCGGTTTTTCTGCTCACTCTAAACTATTTAGCTTATGGGTTGGGTTAAAATTTTAAATATGACAATCGCGGTTTTTGACTATAATTACGTATGCGCTATTGCACGATTTCGAGCGGTTTAACGATTTCGATCAATATTGATTTTTATTGTGGATTATATAGTTATTTTGACTACTGATTGATAAAAATATTTATTCTAAAATAAAATAATTTTACAAATAGAATGCATTTTGTATTATCTTTTAACCTAATTACATTCATCGTGCATTTTCATAGTATATCTTAAATTTAAAAATATAATATACTTTTGCAACATTTTTTAAGAAAATAATGTGAAATGTATTTTATTTGGAATTTAAAAACCGAATAATAGTTGTTAATGCATTCGTTTTATTATTAACCTACATAAAGAGAGGCAAGGTTCCAAAAGACGTGAAGGGTGTCAAGGTGGCAAGGTCAAGACTCGAGTCTTAGAAGTCGGCAGCAAAAGGCATTTTTATTTTTTATATTATATTAATTGTTTTTGATCAATAAGTAAAACAATATAACGTGTAAAGACTTTTTACAATATTTTTTTAATTTCTCAACAAAAATATGGTTTTTAAAATATTTAAAACTAATATATTACTTAATATTATTAATTTGGTAATATTTACAATATTCTAATATATGTGTATTCTTATGGTTTTTTATGGCCGACGCTTATTCAGGTCGACAATGACTTTTATGGTTCTTATGGGTTGACGCTCGTTTAGGCTGATGATGTCTTTATGATTTATGTATTGTGCTCCAGCGATCCTCAATTCAAAAAATGGAGATTCGAAAACAATTTGGTCATGTCTTGCTGATCAATTCCATGGCGCTAGTGATTGGGGAGAACTTTATGTTGTATTCAACTGCGAAGGAAATATGGGACGCAGCACGCAACACTTTTTTCAGTACCGACAATTTGGCGGAACTCTTTCAGATCAAGAACATTTTACATGATCTCAGGCAGGGCGAGTCTTCAGTCTTAATGTAGTTCACCACACTCACTCGATATTGGCCGCAACTGGATATGTTTGAGTTGTATGAATGGAAGTGCCAAGATGATGGCCTTCGGTTTAGGAAGATTGTGGAGACTAAACGAATCTTTAAATTCCTCATGGGCCTCCATAAGTCGCTTGACAAGGTTCGTGGCAGAATACTCGGCACCAAACCCATGCCAAATCTCCATGAAGTTTTTTCAGAAGTACGGAGAGAAGAAAGCCGTAGACGAGTTATGATGGGATCGTCTGATGTATTTCCTATTCCGGGGGGATCTGCACTTGCAACTCTCAAAGAAACACACACAATATACCACGGCTCTAGCTGCTCGTGGATCACAACAAAATTATTGAAGGACAAACCACGTAAAGGTAAACTTTGGTGTGATCATTGCCGCAGGACTAATCATACGAGAGAAACTTGCTGGAAGTTAACCTGCTGATTGGAAACCTAACAGAAGTGAAGGACGCGGGTATATTGCCACAACTGAAGGAGGACCATTTACCAAGGATCAACTTGACGTACTTCATAAATTATTCAGCCAATCAAATAAGTCATCATCGCCTATCACTATTGGCACCGGAAAAGTTGCACAGCAAGGTAACAATCCACACGCGTTTCACGTCACTCAAGCCTCCTCAACTCCATGGATTATTCTGGTGCTTCTGATCACATGACAGGTAATAGATCACTGTTCTCCTCCTTTAGCAATGCTCTAATAATATTATTGTTCGAGTTGCTGATGGGTCGTGTTCTAAAGTGGCTGGAATTGGGACCATTACTCTTTCACCGACCCTTATTCTAAATTCTGTCATCTTTGTACCCAATCTTGATTGCAGTTTAATCTAGTGAGCAAATTGAATAGAGATCTAAATTGTGAAGCTAAATTTATTGCTAATTCATGTGTTTTTCAGGATTTTGAATCGGGGAAGATGATTGGCAATGCTGAGTTCAATGGGGGCTTGTATGTGCTCAATGTCAAATCTCCTAGGATAAATTGTGGAACTCTTAGTACTTCTTTTCAAATTCAATCTTTTACATCTACAAGTCAGTTAAATAAAAATATCACAATCATGTTATGGCACTATCGTCTAGGTCATCCGAATTTTTTGTATCTCAAGCGATTATTCCCTTCATTATTTAATGAAAATAACCAGTTTTCCCAGTGTGATATTTGCCAATTATCTAAACATTCTCGTCACTTTTATGCACCAAGACCTCATAAACCCTCTAAACCATTTTCTCTTATTCACGGGGACATCTGGGGACCATCAAAGATACAAAATATCAATGGAGCACGTTGGTTCTTGTTATTAATTGATGATCATACCCGAGTAAGTTGGACCTTCCTCATGAAAGAAAAATCTAGAACCAGCCAGATCTTCCAAACTTTCCACAAAATGATCCAAAATCAGTTCAAAACCAACATCCAAGTCCTCAAAACTGACAATGCCCGTGGTTTCTTCAATTATGTCCTCGGAGCATTCCTACAGTCTAATGGAATTATCCATCAGAGTTCATGCGTCGACACACCAAAACAAAACGGTGTGGCAGAACGAAAAAACCGCCCTTTACTTGAAGTAGCACGATCTTTGCTCTTCACATCTCATGTCCCAAAAAGATTCTGGGGAGAAGCAGTAATCACAGCCACGTACCTAATTAATAGAATGCCCTCACGAGTTCTAAATTTTAAAACACCAGTGAAAAGCCTCCTAAAAACTTTTCCTCACTCACACATTATGTCTGAAATTCCTCTCCGCATCTTCGGATGCACTGCATTCATTCATATTCATTCATCAAACCATAACAAACTTGATGCTCGAGCCACAAAATGCATTCTTCTTGGCTATTCACCAAATAAGAAAGGTTATAAGTGCTACTGCCCTATCAATAAGAAAATTTTCCACTCCATGGACGTAACCTTTTTTGAAGAACGACCTTATTATCCCAATTCTGCAATTCAGGGGGAGAACCATGATCATGAATCACAAAATTGGGACTTAATGTCTCTGACTGAACTTGCATCTCCAACCAATCCTCTTACCGATGCTTCTTTTTCTCCTACTCTCAATTCCTCACCTCTTAACACCTCACCAAACACTTCAAGTCATTCAGCTGAACCATTAGAGCCCAAGAATCATATACCAAGTCATTCCGCTGAACCATTAGAGCACATGAATCCTATACCAAACCCATCATATCTTGTCCATGTACCTAGTAAGGAGTTCCAAGTTTACTCAAGAAAGAATAAGCAACCACAGAGCACTCAACAAGTTCCAATACAAACTCAGCAAAGTCAAGAATCTGATTCGAATCCAATCATCCTTGAACGAGACGGGAAGAGGCAGAACCACTCATAGTTGACAACGTGACTGGTTTAAGTGATGACCTAAACATGCCTATTGCGCACAGAAAAGGGGTCCGCTCATGCACTCAACATCCCATTCGCAACTACATGACATACTCAAACTTGTCCCCCACCTATAGGGCATTTGTTGCTTCTTTGGACCAAATTCAGATTCCCAACTCGGTTCAAGAAGCTCTACAAGTCCTAGAATAGAAAGCTGCCACATTAAAAGAGTTGAGAGCACTTGAGAAGAATGGTACTTGGACTCTGACTAGTAAATGGATTTTCTCGATCAAACATAATGCTGATGGAAGTATTGAAAGATTTAAGGCACGACTTGTGGCCAAAGGATTTACTCAATCCTATGGTATTGATTATCAAGAAACATTCGGCTCCTGTTGTCAATGGAGAGTGGCCTTTATTTCAACTTGATGTGAAGAACGCATTCCTAAATGGGGACTTAGTCGAAGAAGTATACATGGACATACCTCCAGGATTTGAAGATAGATAAAGTGTGTAAACTAAAAAAATCACTTTATGGTCTCAAGCAATCCCCTCGAGCTTGGTTCGACAGATTTACAAAAGTCTTAAGGAGAGATGGATATGCCCAGTGCCAATCTGATCATACTCTATTTGTGAAGCACTCAGCCAACGGAAGAATTACACTATTAATAGTGTATGTTGATGATATCGTTCTCACAGGAAATTGCAATGACAAAATGGCTCATCTCAGGCAACTTTTCTTTAGTGAGTTTGAAATTAAAGACCTTGGACAATTGAGGTATTTTCTAGGTATGGAAGTAGCTAGATCCATCCAGGGCATCTCTGTCACGCAGAGAAAATATGTCCTGGACCTCTTAAGAGAAACAGGAATGATCGGTTGTAAGCCTATTGAAACACCAATGGACCCTAATACTAAACTTGTAGTTCAATCAAAAGGAACAACCGTTGATCGAGGAAGGTACCATCTTCTGGTGGGTAAACTGATCTACTTAACTCACACTCGGCCTGACATAAGCTTTGCTGTGAGTATAGTCAGCCAATTTCTCAACAATCATTCGGAGGAGCACATGAATGCCATATACAGAATCCTTAGATATCTCAAGGGAAATCCAGGGAAAGGATTAATGTTTAGAAAAACTCTTGATAGAAATATCGTTATTTATACAAATGCCGACTAGGCTGGTTCTCCCATTGACCGAAAATCTACTTCTGGGTACTGCTCATACGTATGGGGGAATCTAGTGTCATGGCGCAGCAAGAAACAACAAGTGGTAGCCCGTAGCAGTGCTGAAGCTGAATTTCGTGCCTTAGCAAATGGAATTTGTGAAGGAATGTGGTTAAAACGCTTATTTGCTGAACTCAGGATTGTGATAAAAGATGCTATAGAGGTTCTATGCGACAACCAATCGGCAATAGCTATCGCAAAGAACCCAATCCATCATGATAAGACCAAACATGTTGAGATTGATCGACATTTTATCTGTGAGAAAATCGAAAGTAAAGTCATCAACTTGAAGCACGTTCCATCAAAGCAGCAGGCAGCTGATATCTTAACCAAAGCACTTCATCGACCTAACTTTTGTGAACTCAGTTCTAAGTTAGGAATGTTTAGTATATATCGCCCAGCTTGAAGGGGAGTGTAGGAAATCAAGCTAGGCAAATTAGGAGTTTTTATTTCTTAGCAGATATTCAGGGATATATTATTGTATCACAGATTTTCTGGATCACAAACTTTTAGGTTGCAGATTTTTAGGAATATCTATTGCAGAGATTTGTAGATCTATCTCCTGATTTTTAGGGATCAAATCCGATTCCTTTTAAGTGTATATATATACCCTTTCAGAGGTTAACAATATTATCAAAAATAACTTCTCCAAATTCTACATTATGCCTTATGAAATACTTATGTACAAAACTAACATGACTATGGATAGACTAACTAAAACTAAATTTGATAGACTTGGATTTTATTTTTCATTTTTGATTGAAATGAATTTAATTTTGTCGATGGATGTATTTTGATGAATATGTTTGTACTCTTGATTTGGAATTTGTGGCTATAATATTACAATTCTAACAGAGGTTCCATATGAACTCTTTTTCCCCAAAAATAACAATAATTGTTTGTATTTTTGACCTTGGAGTTGTTAAAGACTGTTTGGGTAAAGTTATACACTAGTGTACAAGGAGGTAAATAACACCACTTGAGAGTACATGGGAAGAGAACAATTCTCAATGGGAGTAGAGACTGTAAAATAGAGATAAGGGAATAGAGAGACATAAGGATGAGGTTAAATATAAAATTCATTTATATAAACATAAAATTCACATAAAAGCTTTTGTCCTTTGACTAACCTGAATGGCTAAATTACCCTTAATAATTTTCCTCTTGTAACGTCAATGAAATAATTCTCCCAATATAGCAATGAGAACTCCAACGTCGTGTCCCTTCTTCCACGTGTTCAAGTATTCTTGAAGACAACACACACACATATTAACTTCTTCCCCTTTTAAAGCATAAGAAAGTGAGGAAATAGAAAAAAGAATTCGAACATCAATATGCCTTTGAATTCAAAAGGTTCTGAATCAGGCCAGCTGAAGAGAACGAGAAGGAAAAAATGACACTCATTCAGCCTTGAGATTAGAACGTTTGGTTAATTTTTATTTAGTGGTTTCAAATTGTTGTCTATTACTTGTAGGTTAGATTGTGAGTTGAAACCTTATAAGTACTGCGTCTTTTTTTTTCTTTTGAGAAATCTGATTATTTCATTTTGGATTATAAGCTTACATTTGAAATTTGTATATGGGTCTTTTAGACTGAACTACTTATAAATAGGCGAAAATAGATAATGTTTGTGTTTGAAACTTATTTTGCAAGGATGTTCTGTTGAATTTGGTGGAGTTTTTTGAGAAATTGTGTAGAAATATTTGTTCTGAAGGATCTTTAATCTATTAAGTGATATTGTGTGCTATTTAATTAGACGGATTAATGAGTTTATATTCACAGAAGAAAGTCTTTCTTAGTACATGAATGCCAGATCATAGTTGTTAAAGGTACCGCCTAAGCGCGGGGCGATAGAGGCCACCAGAAAAATGCCTCGGCGATGCTCAAGGCGGCAGGTGAGGTCGGACGGGCAACCTCCCTCAGACCCTTTCCAGGCTCGCCTCAACAAATGTTTCTGGTTTTGTTATTTTATGACACTTTTTAAAAGTGTCCAGTTATTTTCTTTAAACTTTATGTTTGTGTGAAGATTATTTATAAGTGAAAATATGTTCAATCTCCAAAAAAAAAAAAAACAAGAGACGGAGAGATGAAAATCTGCCATATTTTGCTTGTGCAACTTGGCAACTCAAAAGACTTAGGGATTAGAGCAAAAACTAAATTAGACGAAAACTCCTTTACCCACTTCTAATTGAGTTCAACCGGCCCACCCAGCAATCCTTGCAGCTCCACGAAATTCTCTCTCTCGCATATCTTTATTCTTTGCCTTTTTATTTTTTTTGGCTTTATGATTTTATTTTACTTCTTTTGCTGCCCTTTTGTTGTTCACTTTTTTTAAGGCAGTTCTTTTTCCTATTTTTAATGTTTTCTTAATTGTTAATGTTTAAATTTTTTGTTGTTTGTTTCAACCCGAAATACGACGTCCAGGATAGCGCCTTGAAGATTGGAACACCTTGCCTGACCTACGCACAAAAATAGGTTAGAAAGGGCCACCGGTGGTTTTCCGGTGGAAACCTCTCCGACGCTTAAGTCAGTAAGTGGCCTGAGGTGTATTTCCAGAAAAATAAAAAGGAATGCCTGTATGAACATACCTTTTCCTGCTTCCAGGGGGGATATTTATAGCTTATCCTAGTGGGGACCCCAGCCAGGATCCCGGGAACACGTGCCGCAAACCATGGGCCATTTTGGGAAACATATTCTGGGCAAGTGGTCCCACTTGCTCCCTCTCGAGTAGGCCGGAGGCCAGGTCTGATTTAGACCCATTCTGGCTTTATCATTCTCTGGATCACCCTGCCAAGAATACCTCTTAAGCGGGCGGATCAGTCTCAATATCCCACCTCTGATTGTTATCGGCATCAGTTCTTCTCTTATTCCAGGTCTGTCAGGCATATATGGGCTCTTCCTGGTGGGGGCCCTTTCCCGGGATTTCGGGAACACAGTCCGTGAATTAAGGACCATTCAGTTAGGGGGTTCTGACAAGTGGTCCCCACTTGTCTTTTCAGTCCAAACCTTAGACAGGTCTGATCCGACTCCTCTTTCTCCAAAAGAGCTTCGACCACTCTTGCCTTACGCCCATCCATCAGCCCTTGCCTGTTTACCGAATTCAGGTCTACCTCAATCCAGGCCTGACCAATATGGCATTATCATTGTTGTTGTTGTTAATAGTGTAATAAAGATTAATTCTCCTTTTCCTTTTAATGTTCTTACTTGATCTTATTATTTTATTTTATTTTGTCGCCTCATGTTCCCGAGGCAGGCTGTGAGCAAATTGCCTCGCCTCGCGACTCCCCTTTATCCTTTAAAAACTATGCGTCTGTCTAGAAAACTTTACCCTTGCTATTATAATATTATATGTCTTCTTAAGTCTCAAATTCTTTATGAATCTTTAATCATTCTTCTTCTCTGTTAGTTTTAAATTGCCAAGTTTGAGATGAAGTTGTGGAAATTGCTAATGAACATATAGGGATTTCGAAAACAGGTATTGCTTCATACTAAGATTTTTAGCTCTTTTTTTATCTCTCGTATGATCTAATTATAAAATGACATATTATTGGTTTACGCTGTCATAATATATGGAAAATTGTAATGTGTGGAAATTTGTGTGAGCTTCTCAGCCAAAGGTCACATTATAGTAAATCTAACATTATTGGTTAGTGAGTTGGTATCCCTAATATGACATGGGAGAGATATGTTCATCATGGAAAGAAATTCATAATGAAGGAATATACATTGAAGTTGCTATTTTGAGTTGTCATGTGCTGAAATGAATGGTTGTGGTGATTGCTTTTTCTAAGTGCTACCACAGTTATAAGGGAAGAAAGTGGCTAACGTGCAAGGTGATGACCTTCTTATTTTGTACAATACCAATTACTATTGTTTCTACCATTTCTCCATGTCTCTTGTTTTGGTGTACGTAGTATAGAAGCTTAGTATACATATTGTTTTAGATTTTTATTGTAAAATTTGAAGGTCTATGATTTTGAAAATAAGTTTCAGTTTTGTGATGTTGTTATTCAATGTTAGCCAACACTGACTACCAACATCAACCAGAGTTAAAATACAAATATGCAACGGAAATAAAAATTTAAGAACACAGCAAATTAAATTCAGTTCACAAGTAAAAATATTTGTGAACTTGGGTATACAAACCCAAAAACTATATTACTTGATTTGTTCACGATCAATACACAAATATGAAGTAATATACGAAAACTAAAATATCAAAAACTTGATACTAAATACTTGTCGCCTAGATTGAAAAGCTCTTCTCCGTTGGTCACGCAACTTCGAATAGCTAGTTGATTTAGAACAATGGCTCCAAGTAGTTTTCTTCTTCTTTCCTTGCCGTGCGTCTTGCATTTCCATGCGTCATGTTCTGCTCCAAAAATCCGTGTGTAAAAAGTTCTATCAAGCTCTAGGATTCTCTTGTCTTAAATAGACAATCCTAGAATCTTAAACTTGGTAAAAAAGTAAAATAAATCCTAAACACAATCTAGGAAACTAAATAAAGTCTTGTACATCAACTAAGAAACAAATAAAGTCCTAAATCTAGTTTTCTAACTTATTTTGTGCCCAAGAAAGACATATAACAAAATAGAAATTATTGGCAAGAACAAATTCCTCAACAATCTCCCCCTTTTCCCTTTCTGGACAAAATACTAAGACGCAAAACAAGATCAAACAAAAAATAACTAACTCCCCCTAAATAAAACACCCAATGTTATTAAGTCATCAACCCAACAGTACAAATCAACATTGATCAAACAATGATCAACCACTTATCAAAACAAAACAGAATAAAAGGAACCTATTGACTTTGGACCCTCTTCGAACGATGAGGGGATGTCGAAGTTCCTTCACCCCTATCCTTTCGCTTCTTCCTCCCCTGCATTCTCTTCATCTTCTTCAAGGCCTTATTGCGAGAGCGGATCCGTTTCCTTCTCTTTTCCAGAGCAAGACTCGCCAAGGCCTCGGCAGCAACCGTATCAGCTTCAGCATCCGTATCAGCAACATCATCCTCAACATCCTCATTTGCGTCGCCAATATTTTCTCCCCCTTTTTGACCAGAAGGCGAAAGGGCCTCCATAAGCGAACCACGAAGTGCCTTCAGCTGGGTCATCTGCACATCAATCCAAGCCACATGCGCCTTAATAACCTGCGCAGAAATGGGGACCATGTTGGGACCAATGTTGGGAGAGCCGGTCCCAACACCACTAGCAACATCGGCCTGGAAGAGCGCCTGCCAAGGAAGATGAATAACCCTTGCACCTGTAATGCGTTGACCCCTCAATGCAAACCTGTCAGCCTCACCCATGAGCACATCATCAGGAAGAAGTGTCAAACCTTGATATTCCAACAATCTAAAAATTAAAGACGGAAAGCAGAGCGAGGCCGCGGACTTGGTGATGGCGAACCTGGTGATAATATCAAAGACGTGCTGCCCAAAACTAAACTTGATTCCACTTCCAAGCCTATACAGAAACTGGGCCTGGGGCCGCGTAACACAGGTTGTGTTCTTGGAGGGAACCCAGTTACATATAGAAACCTTATGCAAAATAGAATACAAAGAAGAAAGGCGATTACTTGGCAGTTGTTCAAACCACGCATGAACCATCCCACCAGACAAAAAGGATATAACCTCATTCATATCATCCACAGTCGAGTCACCCCGATATGGCTCAGTGCCAAATAATTCATCAATCAGATCAGGGGTAAAAGAAAACACCTTGCCACGCACATACACTTTGCCATAATTCACAGAACTTAAATCAACCATAGAAGGCAACAGATTGGCATAGAATTCGACCACTATATCACGGACAAACAGCATGGTAGTCGAGACTGTGGAATACATACCTTTATACTGAAGATAGGCAACCAAATTTTGCCTCTCAAATAATTCAATGGGGACTCAGCGCTCAACGATCATGTGCCGGGTATGGTATGTATCAAACAGCTCTGCGGCCTCAGCAATCAGAAACTTCTCCGAAAAAGGCTCCATATCCTCAAGCTCAAGGGTCGGAGTAGGAGTGTCCGTGGAGGACTGGGAGTGAGCAGAGGCGTCTGAAGAAGGTGGCGTGGAAGCACGAGAAGCAATCGGAACAGAGGCAGCACTGGAGGACGAAACAGATGGGGAAGGATGTGATGTTGGTATAGGGGAACCAACACGAGGAGTAACATCGTCCTCCTTAGCAACCTTCTGTTTCTTCTTGTCCTTCTTGATGGCAGTACAAATGTCTCAAAGAGGTATATCAAACGACGAGTCAGGGGAGTACTCAAAAATCTCAGGATCAAACTCGGGTTGATCTTTACTAGATGGACACTGAGGAGGAACAGCTGCAGTCGGCCTGGAGGAGCTGGTGACTTCGCCGGTGATAAAATCTAAAATTGTATACGGAGGTGAGGAATACTCAGTTGCAGTGGAACCTGGAGAAACCTTGACTTTCACAGGGCCAGATCTCTTGTCGGCCAACCTCACAAGCTGTTTCCGGTGAGGCGTCTTCTTTGCCGTCAGATTAGGAGCCAAAGGCAACGGAGGCACCGATCCTTCTGTTAGAATAAGGTGACCAACAAGCCAACTTGTGGCTGTGGTCTGACCATTTTCTTGTAACACAATCGGTTTTTATTCGTAATAATATCTTTTATACTTATTGACATTCCATATCTTTTATCCCATGCTAGTTGCATATGTATGGTCCTGATGAAGTTATTTTATTATGGTGGATTGGTCTAGCAGAACCGTGAGATAATCCAGCACGTAATGTAACTCATCGAACTTGTTCCTAGTCAAAGGGTTTACGCCATAAAGAGGATACAGGCTTTTTTCCATTAAGACTAGTACTTAGTGTATGTGGACCCGCATCTCATCGGTCACGGTGTCTGGACATCGACATACATAAGTAGGTGCTCATAAGATGAGTTCACTGAACTCCCTCACCTAGAAAT
Source organism: Phtheirospermum japonicum (assembly GCA_014905375.1). Lineage (NCBI taxonomy): Eukaryota > Viridiplantae > Streptophyta > Magnoliopsida > Lamiales > Orobanchaceae > Phtheirospermum > Phtheirospermum japonicum. The sequence continues at coordinate 422,104 of BMAC01000066.1, forward strand.
CTCTAAGTGGTTCCCACTCATCGAGTAGATGATTTCTATGGTATAGCGTACAACATTAATCCTTAAGACGCGGACCTCACCGTGACTTCCACTAGAGGACAGGCTATGTTGTGACCTGTCTCTGTGTCTCTTTGGAGGCCAATCAAAAGGGGACGCATGCATTATATATTATATATGTATAAGTCATACACAACATTCACATATATATCATATATATATATATATTATACATTGCACAGATAATATATATATATATATAACATGCACACATACATATACATATCACACACACATTAACAATATATATAATATATATATATATATATAATACAATTACAGCATGCATGCACTACATGTTTTATATATATATATATATATATATATATATATATATATATATATTATATATATATATATATATTACATATCATAATATAATTATAAATACATTCAGTATACATATATATATATCACATATATATAAACCACAAGCAGCCATCGATACCTCACGGCACGGCGGAGGAGGTCCCTCGACTGCGGCAACTTTTGGCTTGACAGCAGCCGTTGCGGAGGACGACAAGCAAGTGCGGCGGCGGGAAGGCACTTGTCGGGG
>BMAC01000066.1:435727-463090 GCA_014905375.1 Phtheirospermum japonicum
TGCGGAACGCTGCTGAGCGCTGCCGAGCCATGCCCACGCTGATATTCTATAACGGTTTTATTCTGTAACCGTTATAGAAACCCTGATCGACAGCAATGCCCCCAACTCTCTGTCGCGTCGATCCGAACCGCGTCAGTCGATGCTCCGGTCGATGCGACTGCCCAGAAAACGCGTTTTTGACGCGTTTTTATGATTTCTTGCTACCCAAGACTTCCTACAACTATAAATACCTATGTATTTCGGATTTTTAAGATACATTATCATATTCCTAGGGTTTCTAAGGCCTTTTGGGGGTTGACAACCCCAAGAGTGCCATTTTATTTTCTTAGTTTCTCTTTAAATTTCTTAGTTTTAAATCTCTAGCTTAAGATTAGTTTAGATTAGTTCTTAGATATATTAGATAGCTTAGATTCAAGATCTCGACACCGAAACGCTGCTGTTCGTCATAGTTTAATTAGTAAGTCTTTAATTACTTTTGTTTTAATATAGTTTAATTAGTTCTTATGCTTTCATTTAATTAGATTAATTAAATTCTTATGATTGCTAGTTAATTTAGAATAATTCAACTCCAACAAACAAACCCCCATGTATGATGATGAATTGTATGATCTTGGTGATTTTGGGTTGATGATTGTGATGGGAATATTACGATGATATTGATGAGATTGATTGGCTAGATCTATGGGTCTAGAGCCTAGAATCGTCGTGAACCATCAATTGGGTTTATCCCAATAGATCGTGGAAACGATTTGAAGCTCTAGAACCCTTGTTTTCAACATCTTTTCAAAAACCTTAAATTTAATTGTTCTTCGTTTAAATTAAATTCTCGATTTCATGTGTTTAGATTAGGATTTTATTTTATTTCTTATTCGTGAACGACAAACACAAGAAACTCTTCTGAATCTAGTTTTCCTCGATAGATCGACTCGGTTCAACTTACCAACCTACATGCGAACTCGTACTCTTGCGAGCGAGCTTTTGAATAATTGACAAATATTTATAAAGTAAGGTACACAAAAGTTCGAATCACGTGCCATAAAAATATATATTTTTCTCTCTCAAGAAGTGCCCCATGTGATAGGAACAAAGTGGATATTCAAGGAACAATTCTGATGAGGCAAGCAACATTGTGAGGAACAAAGCTCGATCGAGCTTTGTTCCTCACAATGTTGCTTGCCTCATCAGAATTGTTCCTTGAATATCCACTTTGTTCCTATCACATGGGGCACTTCTTGAGAGAGAAAAATATATATTTTTATGGCACGTGATTCGAACTTTTGTGTACCTTACTTTATAAATATTTGTCAATTATTCAAAAGCTCGCTCGCAAGAGTACGAGTTCGCATGTAGGTTGGTAAGTTGAACCGAGTCGATCTATCGAGGAAAACTAGATTCGGAAGAGTTTCTTGTGTTTGTCGTTCACGAATAAGAAATAAAATAAAATCCTAATCTAAACACATGAAATCGAGAATTTAATTTAAACGAAGAACAATTAAATTTAAGGTTTTTGAAAAGATTTTGAAAACAAGGGTTCTAGAGCTTCGAATCGTTTCCACGATCTCTTGGGAAAAACCCAATTGATGGTTCACGACGATTCTAGGCTCTAGACCCATAGATCTAGCCAATCAATCTCATCAATTTCATCGTAATACTCCCATCACAATCATCAATCCAAAATCACCAAGATCATACAATTCATCATCATACATGGTGGGGTGTTGTTTTGGAAGATTGAATTATTCTAAATTAACTATCAATCAAAGAATTTAGATAAATCTAATTAAACGAAAGCATAAGTGACAATTCCTCCAAAGAAGCCATTATTTGGGCACACGACCTCTCCATATTTGCCATACTTTGTTTCATAGACTCACAACTTCGATGCATAGACTCAAAAGGGTCATCTTCGAGTTCGTCCTTGAAAACTCATGGTCTCAGCTTCTTGATCTTGCTGCCCCGCCAAAAGTTGATCGTCTAGTTTATATTCTTCATGGCTCGTACAATCTTGGACGGCGACAACGTCCTCCATAGTAGGGACATAGAACTTCCACATGAACTTATCGATTACTTCATCCCACGTTTGCAAGGAATCAGGTTCTAGCTGCAATAACCATTCCTTTTGCCCGGCCCTTTAGCACAAAAGTGAAGAGTCGCATCCTCACTTGATCCCTAGTAAGCCCTAGAAGAGGAGAATTCTTGGTGATGTCCTCGTACTTTTCGATGAATTTAAACGGATCCTCGTGCCGAAGCCCATAGAAAATCGGGAGATTCAATCGGCCGTACTCGTCGGGAAAGTAATTTTTCATCGCGGCGCTCAATGGAATAGCCGGTCGAAGCTCACGACGCCTATCGAACGGTGGTTCATCGTACGAGTAATACATTTTTTTATATATTATTTTTTTTAATTTTTATTTTTAAACTTTAAATAAATAAAATATTTAAAACAGTTTTTGATTTGATTTTTATTTTTTTGAAATTCGAAAAATAATAAATTTTTTTAATTAAAAATAATATTTTCGATTTTTTTTTTTTGGATTTTCGATTTTTTTTTTTTTTTGAAAAACGGTTTGAGAAATCTTTGGTTTTATTTGTCGACGTACCTTGCAAACACAACACTCAACGCACAAGATTAAACGCACCGGTGGAAAATAATAAAAACGAAATAAAATGAAGAACACAAATAAACACAAAAGATAAACGAAACGAAATAAGAAACATAAATAAGGATACGAAGAACAAACACAAATATCACAACCTTTAGTTTTCCCGGCAACGGCGCCAAAATTTTGATTCGAACTTTTGTGTACCTTACTTTATAAATATTTGTCAATTATTCAAAAGCTCGCTCGCAAGAGTACGAGTTCGCATGTAGGTTGGTAAGTTGAACCGAGTCGATCTATCGAGGAAAACTAGATTCGGAAGAGTTTCTTGTGTTTGTCGTTCACGAATAAAAAATAAAATAAAATCCTAATCTAAACACATGAAATCGAGAATTTAATTTAAACGAAGAACAATTAAATTTAAGGTTTTTGAAAAGATGTTGAAAACAAGGGTTCTAGAGCTTCGAATCGTTTCCACGATCTATTGGGATAAACCCAATTGATGGTTCACGACGATTCTAGGCTCTAGACCCATAGATCTAGCCAATCAATCTCATCAATATCATCGTAATATTCTCATCACAATCATCAATCCAAAATCACCAAGATCATACAATTCATCATCATACATGGGGGGTTTGTTTGTTGGATTGAATTATTCTAAATTAACTAGCAAGCATGAAATTGAAATCATTAGAAGCTAATTAAACTATATTAAAACAAAAGTAATTAAAGACTTACTAATTAAACTATGACGAACAGCAGCGTTTCGGTGTCGAGATCTTGAATCTAAGCTATCTAATATATCTAAGAACTAATCTAAACTAATCTTAAGCTAGAGATTTAAAATTAAGAAATTTAAAGAGAAACTAAGAAAATAAAATGGCACTCTTGGGGTTGTCAACCCCCAAAAGGCCTTATAAACCCTAGGAATATGATAATGTATCTTAAAAATCCGAAATACATAGGTATTTATAGTTGTAGGAAGTCTTGGGTAGCAAGAAATCATAAAAACGCGTCAAAATTGTATTTTCTGGGCAGTCGCGTCGACTGACGCGGTTCGGATCGACGTGACAGAGAGTTTGGGGGCATTGCTGTCGATCAGGGTTTCTATAACGGTTACAGAAGAAAACCGTTATAGAATATCATCGTGGGCATGGCTCGGCAGCGCTCCGCAGCGTCCGCAGGCAACGGTCGGCAGGTGTGTGCAGCGCTTGGCAGGACTGATCGGCCAGGGATACTATAACGGTTTCAGATGGAAAACCGTTATAGAAAGTCTGGCAGCTTCACATTCTTCAATTCGCGGCCCGTTTTCGCTGAAACTCTACTCGTTTGCCCATTCTTGAATACGTCCAAACCAAAACACTTCAAAATACCTAAAATAAACATAAAACTAATTAATTATAATTAAAATATGATACAACAAGTTGGAGATAAGAAAATACGAAAATATGCTCAATCTATCCAACTTTCACCAAAAACAATAATAAAAATGAACTAAAATATTAAATAAAATCAAGACAAATTTGTGTTAATCAACTACCCCACGCTTAATTGGTTTGTTCGTACTCGAACAAACGATAATTTCAAAGTATAACAAGAATGAAAATATGCTCAAGCAATGAGTCGTGTCGTGCTACATATAGATAATTTTGAAATTATAAATACATGCAACGCAACTTTAAACACGCTACTCGAGCTCCTCCGGGCAGCACCAGAAAATCCCATCCCGGCAAAATCATATGCGAAAGCAGCCTCACCATGCTACTCGAGCTCCTCTGCAGCCCTCGGCACCGTTGATAGGACCTTCGAGATTTAGGAGGCCATTTTCACTCTACCGGAGTGTTCGCAGGCTTCGGTTGATTTCAAACACGCTATCGTTGGAAAATTTTCTTTTGGAAAACCAATATATCAAGTACTTCACTCGAACCTCTCCAAATTGGCCTTTATCTGAAAATAATGATGCTAAATCCCGTAAAACGACTCTGCTTATGATATTATTTTCTTAACGTCCCTAAATTCAATATTTCTTTTCTCTCTATGAGGTCTTTGAAAATTGAAAAGTGGTGAATCCAAGCTATCTTATGGTTGAGGATTTACCAACCTTGTCATTTATAGACTTGCACGCATAAACAAGTTTAGAAGCAGTAATAACATAAACAAGTTTAGAGACATGCACTTAACGAGGCCATCAAAGGGGAGAAACATGTAAATGATCTCTCTTTCTCTTCCTTTTTTATGTTTTCGCATATATTTTTCCGAGGAATATCAACTTTTTTTTATTTTTTAGGGATTTCATCACATGCCTGAAACGAGAGGTTTATGCCTGTCCGAAGAGCATACCGTTACTAGTGTAAACTCCTTAGTATCACACACTCCATTTTCTATTTTAGAAATAATTGTTTATATCGACGAATGATCAATAGCAATATAATAAATAATTTGACGAATATACAGGTACTGAAAAGGCCTAGAATTGAGCGTGCTGGGCTAGTATGAATTAGGACACAGCCTCAGAAGCTGATTCGTAAGTGCGAGGTTACGGCCATTCTTGTTTGTATGGCCTCCCGAGGTATATATAAATTTTCAACCCTCTATTTCATACATACCTACTTCGCTAAAAAAAGATTCATAATTTTAATAGTTTCGATGTAATTATAAGATATTTGATGAAATGATTCCTGTAATTTTGATACTACTTTGTTTTTGTAACTACTCCAAACTTCAGGAGTAATTTATGTAATTATTCTAAATAATGTTATAAAAAAATAGAGATCTTTTATTTATTTATTCAAAAAGCATGTTCAATTAATTCTTGATTCAGGTTGCTAACTGGAGCGATCCTCGCGCACGAGTTGATGCATGGATGGTTACGTCTTAACGGTAATATGTGCTCATCTTTATTCAGAAATTTGTAATTTATTTTCCTAATATAATTAAATGAAACCTCAAATTTAAATATTTCTTTGTAACTAATCCTTTTATTAATTATTAAATCAATCGTACAGGCTAACGTAACCTCGCGCCCGAGGTAGAGGAAGGCGTATGTCAAGTACTCTCTCACATGTGGCTTGACTCCGAAGTATTGCCCGAAATGAGGCACATGCCTTCCACGTCATCGGCTTCGACGAGTATGCCGTCCACCTCATCCTCGTCATCTCATTGGTCATCGTCCAAGAAAGGCGGTAGGTCGAGCGTCGAGAACAAGCTAGGCGAGTTTTTCATGCACCAGATAGAGCATGACGCGTCTCCGGCTTATGGGAGAGGTTATAGAGCCGCCATGTCAGCCGTCAATAAGTATGGTTTGCGTCGTACGTTGGATCAAATTCGGTATACGGGGACTTTTCTGGAGTGATATATAATCAGCAAAGATATGGAGAGGTTGATTTCTCATGTCCATGCAATGACTATTTTGTGAATTTCGACAAAAAAAAAAAGATAAGTGAATGATTTAGTAGATAACTTGTTTTGTTTATTCTTTCAATGTTATGCCTGCATAAGTGGGGATTTGGTGGGAAAACCTTTTTAATGACACTTTTTAGAGCAACTATTATTTGGTTGATCTGGCTTATCAAAATGTTACTTAAAAATGTATATTCAGTATTCAAATGCTAGGAGCGTGCCTAGATAGCTTCTACCTCATTATTTGATCTTCTTTTTGGTCAACATGTAATATTGTGTTTTGTTGCAGATGGAGTTTGTGTACAAAGCATAGAGCATCCGGGTTGCGTTTGGGATGCCAAATTCCTGGAAAATGGCGACATTGCAACGGCTTGCTCTGATGGAATCGTGCGTATTTCGACTGTTAATCATGAAAGATTTGCTGATGCCGCAGAACTTGATGCATTTGCTAGTGAACTTTCTCAATACACGATTAGTCGGTATGGAGTCCATGCTTTATTTTCTTTATTAATTTTCTTGATAAATTAAGTTATGATCATATTACTGTCATTAATATTCAAACTGGATTACCAAGTTCCGTGTTTTTTTCTTCTTTTTGTTTAGCATTATATCAGCAAGTTTTAGCAAAGAGCCTTGACCTGAAATTAGAAAAAAATCTAAAATTAAAATCCCATATATATTTTCATTTAGGAAGTAAATACAATTTTGAGTTGCATTAATTAAGTGATATGTTCTCCCAGTCTCTGCTATTTGGTGTCATAATAGGACATTCATTTATTTGTATTATTAATTGAGTTCCCTATTTTGATTTCTAATCTAGTAGTGGTATGAAATAAATTCAAATGGGCAAGAAATATTCTGCAAAAGCTGGTTGCCAAAGCCCAGTGTGCGAATCAAAGGCGCTTTGTGTTTTGCCATGGACTAATTAACGCAGTAGGATAGAAATTGAAGGTTAATCAGTGGAGCTGGAGAAAAAATGTCGAGTGGGCTTAATCGATCTTCGAGCGCTCCTTCTAAGAAAATTCTTCCTCCTAAGAACTCCTCGACGATCTCTGCAGGTATTTTCGCTTTGTGTGTGAAAATAATAATTAAATATATACGGTGCAAATTTGTTTAGTTCGTTTTAGTTTGTGAATTATTGATGTTTGTTGGAATTTGCGGACCATTTTTGTTCGACTTTCATTATTCTTTTCTTCGGTTTTTTTTTTTTTTTTGGTTATCTGAGAATGGGATAATAGACACCAAAAATTGAAATATTGATACACATAAATGGCGCACACATGTCTTAATTATGTGTCAGGGTTCTACTGAGATCAATGGGTAAAAGTTGAATAGAGTTTGTTTTTGGTGTCATTTTACTGAAGAAATTGAGTTCTAGAATTTGATTTTAACAATTTTAGGGCAATTTGGTAAGTGTTGGCCTATTGCACATTATCTAAAAGAAGAAAAGAACGAAAAAGGTGACCAAGGCTGGAAATTCTAATTTGAAATCAATTTAATGTCCGAAAATTCTTATATTTTAATGATATTTCAGGTTCATCAAAATTCTGATACCACTTACATGGATGGTTATAATTGTAATCAGCGTCTATGGTGCTTTTAATGATTTTTTCTGCATTTAGTGGTTTAATTCTCATTCCGGATCACGTGTATTTTTAATTTAAGTACTATTAAAGTGCGAAACGTGAAAATTGTCATGAATCTGCACATTTACCATTCTTGTGGTCATTCTTCATATTATACACAACAAAATATTGATAAATCATTATGGCGCCCGTGAAAGGAACCGTATATCCGGACAGATTGGCCTGAGGCGATGATGATAAGTTACTACCTGTCGATGTGTTCATATTCACGGCCGATCCGAGCAAGAAGCCGTCTCTGGGGGTGATGAACATGGTTATATCGGTTATGGCGCTCGACTATCCACCAGATAAGCTCTCTGTCTATCTTTCGGATGATGGGGGATCTTTCGTAACTTTACGCTCCATGAAAGAATCTTGGAGGTTTTCGTATTTTTATTTTTAATTCCTGGGTTTCATTATTTATACATGTAATTCCATTTCACGGTAAAGCATATTATTATTAGTATTATTTATTTATTTATTTTTAAATTTTCTTGATCTAACAGGAAGAGGAGGTCAAAGAGCAAGTCGAAGCCCTTCCCAAAGCCGAAGCTCTTCCCAAGCCAACCCCTCCTCCAAAGCCCAAGGTATATAATTATTAATTTATTTATTTTTTAAATATTTCGTTGAATGATTTTTTTCTATACCCTCCAATACTAAGGTATAAAATTCTTAGATCTAAAGTTTAAAAATCATAACTATTAGTATTCAGTAGTATCTTGTAGGTTCATTAAACGGAACTTACCAGATTGGTCATCTTTGTTTTAGGACTTCATAATGCAGCCACCTGCACAAGAGCTTGTGGCCAGGGATTTGCATGATAATGTCTGGACATTTCGTCATATTTATCGGGGTAGGTTCATTTGCACTAAAAAAACAAAACAAAAACACTCTAATTAAACTAAACCCGAGGGGTAATTTTTTATTATTATTATCCCTTATATATTACGATATGGTCGTAATAGTTGCACTGTGATGATTAAAACTCGATGGCTACAATTCAGGGCAACCAAAGCATCACTTGCTCACGACCGGATGGAGCCTTTTCGTTAGTGGAAAGAGGTTGTTTGCAGGCGACTCGGTCTTATTCATTAGGTAATGATGCAAATACTTCAAATTGCTGCTTATCAATAAATAACTATATATAGAAACGAAGTAAAAAAAAAAAGCATTCTTGTTTGCAAACAAAGATGAAAAGCAGCAGCTTCTTTTGGGCATAAGACGGAATAACAGACAACCGACCAACTTATCATCGTCCGTTTTATCGAGCGATAGCATGCACAATGGAATTCTAGCTGCAGCTGCCCATATGGGCCCTCGGGCTCAGAAGTCCTTGGTGGTGCAGTTTCGATTCTGCGTGAGCTTCTAATTTTATATGTGAGGACAGGTAAGTAACTGTAATTTTATTATTTTATTTCTTCATTAACATTTTAGTAAAAACCTGTCGATAATACTTTTCTGGCCCTTTTCCACCTTTTCATGGAAAACACTCTAATGACTTCTTGTTTATACCTTCTTATTTTATATGTGAGGACAGGTAAGTAACTGTAATTTTATTATTTTATTTCTTCATTAACATTTTAGTAAAAATCTGTCGATAATACTTTTCTGGCCCTTTTCCACCTTTTCATAGAAAATACTCTAATGACTTCTTGGTTACACCCCACTTGGTGGCAGATTAAAATGATCTATAAGATAATTGCACACATGGCTGCAAATGATAGAGCTCTAATTGCTGAAGGTAGTTGTGCATTCCCTTAATCATTTTTCTGTTTTCTTGTACAAAACAATGTAAGATACATAAAAATATGAACATGTGTTTTTTGGGTCATTTTTGCAAACAGATTAAAGGCATCTTTATATGAAGGTAATCAGTTGTAGGCTTACATGGTTATCCAATACATGCAGCTTGAGTGGAGAACATGAGCCTTCATTGCTATGTGGATTCAACCTGCATAAGTTCTCATTAGAATTATAATACTATCTATTCATATGCTTAGATTTCTTTCTATATTATGCAGTTGTTGACTTTGTAGGGAGTGGTATTTTATGAAGACGGTGAGTCAATAGTTGATGGTGAATCTGGCGATCCTAAGGTTTCATGAAGACTTTATTATTATTTTTTTTGATTTCATATAGTTGAATAAAAAATATTATTGTATTAATATTAGTTTTAGTTTGCTGTGTCCTAGATTTTATTGAGATTTGGTGATATAATTAATATAATCACAATATTTATTATTATTGATTTTGGTGTATTCCTACTTTCATTTAATTTTTTTTTTTAGTTTTCTAAACTTTCTAAAAGGTAATTTTTGTAAAACCGTTCTAGTAAATGGATTTCCCAGAACGGTATTTTCCAAAAACCGTTCTGGAAAGTATAACTTACCAGAATGGTATTTGAAAATACCATTTTGGAAAGTCGCACTTTTAGAACGGTATTTTCCAAAAACCGTTCTGGAAAGTATAACTTACCAGAACGGTATTTGAAAATACCGTTCTCGAAAGTCGCACTTTTAGAACGGTATTTTCAAATACCGTTCTGGTAAGTTATACTTTCCAGAACGGTTTTTTTAAATACCGTTTTGGAAAGTACGACTTTCCAGAACGGTATTTTCAAATACCGTTCTGGAAAGAGAGACTTTTCAGAACAGTATTTTCAAATACCGTTCTGAAAAGTTGGACATTCCAGAATGGTATTTGAAAAAACCGATCTGGAAAGTGGCGGATAAGTATAGGATGGTACCATTCTAAAACAGGAAAATTATTTTCTAGAACAGTTTTTTTTACCCTTCTAGAAAGTCTGCCAATCCAGAAGAGTAAAAAAAGGCGTTCTGGAAAGTCTGTCAATCCAGAACTATGTCACTACATAAGGTACAGAAAGGCATTCTGCATAGGCAGAATTACCCTTCTGGATATGCAGTTTCTGCACTAGTGATTATGGGTTGAAGGCCCGAATTTCATAAAAAATCTGACCAAAATAATAAGCCCTATATATAAGAAAGAAAGATTGAGAAAATAGAAAAAACTAAAAAGATAATCGAAGAGACATACGTAGACAATGACTAACAATGATGGTAGAAGAGGATGGTGCCGGTTTAATATCCACAACAGAGAGCAGCGACCAGTAATGAATTCTCCAAAAGAAAAAAAAAAGAAAATAGGCTTTGGTTTGTAAAATATTAAGCTCTCTATTGTGTACCTCTTTTTTCTTTCTATCCGTGTCTTAATTGAGGGTAGCTTTTGTTTCTTTATTTTTTTTTATCCATGTGTGTGTTAATTGGGGGTTGTTAAAGAGGTAATCAAAAATAAAGAAGGGGATGCAGTGTGTGTGTTAATTAATTGAGGTTAGCTTTTTTCTTTTTTTTAATCCGTGTGTGTGTGTTAATTAGGGGTAGTTAAAAGGAGTAATTAAAAATAAAGAAGGGGAAGTGTGTGTGTTAATTAGGGTTAATTAAAAACAAAGGGAATGGACTGTGTGTGTTAATGAATTGAGGCTTTTGTTCCTTTTTTCTTCTTTATCGTGTGTGTGTTAATTAGGGATAGTTATTGGGGAAGTTAAAAATAAAGAATGGAGTGTGTATGGGTTAATTAATTGAGGTTTTTATTTCTTTTTTTCGTTTTATCGTGTGTGTGTGTGTGTTAATTAGGGATAGTTAACTGGGTGAAGTTAAAAAAAAAAAGATGGGGATGCAAGGGTTCGAACTAGGGTCAATTAGAAAATATAAAGGTAAGTTTGCCAATTGATCAATTGATTTACTTGGATTTTTTAGGAGGACAAGTATTATATATTTCTTAAATAAAAAATATATGTATATAATAGTAGAGTTTTCAAAAATTTCTGCGGGGGCCATGGCCCCCCTACCGTATACTGTACATCCATCCCTGCCTGCACTATTATCTACAGGAAGAGTGACATTATCCTGAGGGTTTTGATCGTAAATCAGATCATTATCCTCGGTAGGTCTAACTCCACTCGTGAGGTCATCGTACTTGACATTAACAGACTCAAACATGCTTCTAGTTCTAAGATTAAACAACCTATATGCATGACTATTTTGGGAATAGCCCATGAAGATGCACTTGTCACTTTTTGAGTCCAGTTTAGCTAAATGATTTCTATCGTTGAGCATATAGCAAATACATCCAAACACATGAAAATAGATCAAGTTCGGTTTCTTACCCATCAACAGCTCATAGGGAGTAGCACATGACCCTGGTCTAAAATAAGCCCTATTTATGATATGACATGCAGTATTCATTGCTTCAGCTCAAAAACATTTTGCTATGCCATTCGAAATGAGCATAGTTCTAGTCATCTCAGAAAGAGTCCTATTTTTACGTTTAGCTATGCCATTTTGTTGGGAAGTAATAGGTGAAGAAAATTTGTGACTTATGCCCTCCGAAGTGCAGTATTTTGAGAAAGATGCATTGTCAAACTCTTTACCGTGATCAGTTCTAATCCTACCAATGTTCACATCAAATCTTACACACAGCTTTTTTGCATGTTTTTTGAAAGCTTCAAAGGTTTCAGATTTATCTTTTAAAAATTCTACCCAAGTGAACCTAGAAAAATCATCTACAATAACTAAAACGTACCTCTTTCCACTAAGGCTCTCGACTTCAAGTGATCCGATGAGATCCATATGAAGGAGTTCGAAGCAAGAAGATGTAGTGAGGCTTGGCTGAACTGGATGTGGCACCTTTACCTGCTTTCGTTTCTGGCATGCATAGCACACAGGGATGATCTTGGTGTTGAGCTTAGGCAGCCTATTCACAGCTTCTTCTTTGGCCAACCTGTCCATCATCTTGTAGTTGACATGTCCAAGCTTTTGATGCCACACCTCAGCATCATTTAATTGAGACAACTTGCAAAAGTCATCACTTTGGATTTGGTAGCAGTTATCTGAAGTCCTTTGTCCAGTGAGTATACATGGTCCATTCTCCTCATAGACTTTACACTTTTCACGGTTGAATTTGACACTAAAACCTCCATCGCACAATTGACTTATGCTTATCAAATTTGCAGTAAGTACTTCTACCAGCAACACATTTTCCAGGGTTACAATGCCAGGAACATGGAGAGTTCCTTGACCAATTATTTGGCCATTTGCGCCTCCACCATACTTTACCTTTCCACCTCGAAATCTGACAATGTTGGAAAGTAGCTCCTCTGACCCAGTCATATGCTTCGAGCATCCACTATCGAAATACCAGTCTCCAGGGACGTGAGATTTAAGGGAGGTATGGATCATATTACATCTGACATTATTTTTCTTGACCCACACTTGTTTGAACCTGGTGTTGGTATTGATGTTGGTATGACAGGAACCAACATCGGATTTGGCAGCCGCATTAGTTCTCTCAAAGTGTCTTCTCTCGCCAATGATTTTCCAGTAGAAAGGCCGAATGTGACCTGGTTCACCACAGTGATGGCACACGAACTGTCTCCTTCTCTTCTTGTGCTGTTTGGTCGAATTTTATTCTTGGCTTGAGGAATGTGTTGGCTGAATCGGTTTATAGCCAATTCCATGCTTTGAGGTTTCTGGGAAGCTTGTTTCCAGGATTTCGTCAAGCTTTTCCTTGCCTTTGTTCAGATTCGTGATAGTTCCTTGAACCTTTATCAACTCGGTTCTCACCTTGTCTAACTCAGCATCCTTCTTGGTGAGTGACGTCTTCAAGCGGACAATTATTTCGAGTTGATCATCCTTCTCCTTGGTTAGTTTTTATACTTCCTTCATGAGATCCTTAACCTTGAGTACCTGTTTTCCCCAACTGACAAACAACTGCTTGTGCTCAACACTCAGCTGCTCGTATTCCTCAAAGTAATCAGTAGTCTCGGCATTCAGGCACACGATGTTATCTTCAAGGATACCAACATGGACATCGTCGTCCCACACAACATTGGTAAATAAGGATGGAACAGGCTCAGTTGAATCGAAGTCATTGACATCCTCAATAAGTCTGTAGCAACCATGCTCTTCTTCCTAAGAGTGTTAGGACACTCATTCTTATAGTGTCCCCAACCCTTACATTCGTGGCATTGCACCTCACTGAGAGGTTTCGAGGGACTAGATGTATTGGGAATTGACGATGTGGATTGAGATCTAGGAAGAGCTCGTCCAGTAAAATTTGGAGTAGACGCCTGTGGCCTGGACTTTGTGCTTGAGCCTCCAATGTTGTTCTTCTTCTTCAAGAAATTATTGAAACGTTGGGTCACAAAGGACAATTCGTCCTCCTCAAGCGTAGTGGATTCCATCTTTTTCAAAATCTCATTCAAATCAAACTCCTCATCATCTTCATCGTTGTCTAGGTTTGCATCGGAGGAGAGGGCCACATTCTTCTCTTTTAAGTTGGAACCAAGGTGTTCCATCTCATATTGCTTGAGGTTTCCGACTAAGGTTTTGAACTCTATATCATCAACATCTTTGGATTCTTCTATGGCAACCACCTTCATATTATATTTCTTTGTGATGGATCTGAGTAGTTTTCCCACAAGACGTGCATTCGTTAATGTCTCTCCAAGCTCTCTACACTCGCTTGTAACATCAGATAGTCTCATGGCGTAGTCCCTGATAGACTCCTTTTCGTCCATTCTCATTGTCTCAAAGGTGGACACCAGCATTCTGGGCCTTGATCTCTTTACGCTCTGGGTCCCTTCACACACCCTTTGGAGTGCGTCCCATGCGTCCTTTGCTGAGTGGCAATTCTTGATGACTCTGTAATAACTTGCATCTACATATCCACACAAGGTATTTATGCATTTGGAATTCTAGTTTGCTGTAGATATTTCGTCAGCAGTCCAATCTTCCTCTTTCTTGTCGATGGTATCACCCTCACCATCAGTGACACGTGGCTTTACCCATCCAATTAGAACGGTTCTCCATGCCCGTTCGGCAATGCTCTTTAAGTGCCAACGCATCCTTTATTTTTAAAGAGAATAGTTATCCCCATTGAGGATCGGAGGCTTTGGGTTGCCTTGAGCATCCATAGCACCTAAAAATAAGGATAAGTACTTACAAGGTTAAATAACCCGCTCTAGATGCCAATTGTAAAATTTGAAGGTCTATGGTTTTGAAAATAAGTCTCAATTTTGTGATGTTGTTATTCAGTGTTAGCCAACACTGACTGCCAACATCAACCAGAGTTAAAATACAAATATGCAGCGGAAATAAAAACTTAAGAACACAGCAAATTAAATTCAGTTCACAAGTAAAAATACTTGTGAACTTGGGTGTATATATTACTTGATTTGTTCACGATCAATACACAAATATGAAGTAATATACGAAAACTAAAATATCAAAAACTTGATACTAAATACTTGTCGCCTATATTGAAAAACTCTTCTCCATTTGTCACGCAACTTCGAATAGCTAGTTGATTTAGAACAATGGCTCCAAGTAGTTTTCTTCTTCTTTCCTTGCCGTGCGTCGTGTTCTGCTCCAAAAATCCGTGTGTAAAAAGTTCTATCAAGCTTTAGGATTCTCTTGTCTTAAATAGACAATTCTAAAATCCTAAACTTGGTAAACAAGTAAAACAAATCCTAAACACAATATAGGAAACTAAATAAAGTCTTGTATATCAACTAGAAAACAAATAAAGTCCTAAATCTAGTTTCCTAACTTATTTTGTGCCCAAAAAATACAAATAATAAAATAAGAATTATTGTTAAGAATAAATTCCTGAACATTTATATTGCCATGTACACACCAATTGAAATAGCGATAAGTCGAGTAAGTGCTATAAGAAACGAACGTCGCATAGTGTTTTTTTTTCAAAAAGAAAATAAAGAGAGAGAGCATATGTTTTGACAAAATAAGACTAAATCTAAAACTTTCAAGTAAAAATAGTTTACTTAACAAAGAAGTTTTTATATAAAGTTCTTTGCAGAACAAGTTGGCGAACTTGATCGCCCCACGCTGAATTTATCATGAAGTAAAATTATTTCAGTATTTATGGTTCATTAATAAAACCCTTTTTTTTTTTTTTTTTTTTTTTTTTTTTGCAATTATCAAACTTTTAACTAATGTGTATTCCACAACGGAATTGAGAAAGGGTGAAAAGAAGATGTGATGTACTTAATACTTCAAACGGCTGAAATTATCCTTTTAAAGAAGTATCAGAAAGAAGAAAAAAGAGTTCCCAAGTTGCATATTTTCAAAGGTCAAATCCAATGTGAATTACAAGGTTAATACTATAAAATCATGAAGATGTATATAATAGATTAAATTATGCTAATAACTATTTAGTGTATATTAACCTTTTCAATTTAGATTCAATAATTAATTGCATAAACTGTGGTGGTGTATGAGCATGAACCTCTACCTTTTGACTTTATGCTATTGTAATAGGAAAATTAAGCTTGCTCAAATTGAACATAAACCGTGTTCACTTCCCAATAATATGATGCTATGCAACATTCGTCCCTTTAAATGAATCTTGCTTTATTCACTCGGAGTCAAGATACTATACAATGTCGAGTTTACATCCATTTTTCTTATTCCATTTATTTAATTGCATCTTTCTTTATTCACTCGAAACTCCAGGTTTTTACATCCATTTTTCTTATTCCATTTATTTAATTGCATCTTTCTTTATTCACTCGAACTCTAGGTAGTTAACGAAATCGCATCTACTTTTAGATACATACGTATATAGACTATTGGAATCAACTCACCTTTTCATCGGAATCCTTTCACGTGTACAAAAATCTCTTTTATATACATTTATAGGTTAAACACATTGCTATCTATTATTCATTTAAATTTTAAGATAAGTTTAGAAAAATTATATGGTACACACGTGGCATTTTACTAGTACAAATTAATATATAAGTAATGTGCGATGAATATATATATAATGTGATGAATATGAAATTATAATTCATATTAATCACATTCTTTTGTATATTAATACGATAATGAATATGCAAGAGATGTGTTATAAATATTTAAAATCATAAATTCATATTCTTCCCGTCTCTTGTAAATTTCACCATATAGTGATGAATGTGGAAGACATGATGAATATGCAAGCTGATTAAGTGATAAATATACAAGTGGCAGATAATGAATATTCAATTGGGTGCATGATATAACTTGTCATTAATGTTAATACACTATAATTAATATATATATATATATATATATATATATATATATATATATATATATATATATCACCCCTATATATTAATGCAAAATCCTCTTAACCTATGTGTCTGCTTCGTATGTTTCGTTTGATATATAAAAAATTTTGGTGCTTCGTTTGCTTATGTGTCATTCGAGCCTAATATTTACCTAATTTAATACTTTTCTTTTTATTGTATCTTACCAAATTTATATATATGGCATTTTTTTTATATATGTTACCTTATTTTGATTCTCATTACATTGCACGTAAAAATGGTAATGATACCTCTGACTCCCATTACCCACCTTACTACCACTAACCAAGCTCCCCTTCGAGGTTTGAACCTCATCATCAACACTCACAAGACTCGATATTAATTTGTATACCATGCAATGTTTGCAGTAAGATCGTGCAACTTATACCTCCTAAATTCTGCAAATAAATATTTCTAGAGCCTTCTTCGAAAACATCCGACTGGAATTACAAACTAAGAATACATCAAGCTAAACATTAAATATATAATTGCACCATCTTTTATAATGCTCCTAGAGTAAAGCATAAACATAAGAGTTGAACTGCTGTCTCAACAACATTAACACACAAATACACATAAATATATCAATAAAGTTCTCAAGACACACAATTCGCCAATACAAGTACATTAACTATTGAATCTAAAGACCCAAATCAAGTAAAGCTTTCACAATGTTAGTATACCGACAACAATCAATACTCGAATTATTTCAGGCCGAAAATGTACATAGGGGGTCGTAAGCAGAAAACTTACTCCTTGAAGACCCGTTGCTCTTCAAATATCGCCCGAAGATCAAAACTGCTGCATCCTTCAGAGGTACTGATAATATTAGGGCTGTCAGAATAAATGACGTCAGTAAGTGGGTAACTTCGATTGACATGGAGCTGGCTACTTGCGCTGCTGCAAACTCCACTCAACACTACAGACTTGTGGATCCCGCCAAGCAATCCTTCATAGTCGGTGTCTCCACTTTCTCCAACAAATACTATCATTTTCGACAAGTCCATACCCCAACGAAGATATAAGTACCTTTAGAACAAAATTTTCATGTTATATCTTGCTTCGGTGTCTCAAATAAATAGCAAATGTGTTGGCAAAGAGGTAATATTCATTCTCACATAAAAGAAACTTGTTGCTTCAAAAAATCTCGTTAAAGTTATGGGGGCAAATAACAAAGTAATTTTCTATATCAAATTTGCCAACCCAAGAAAGTAAAAGATATTCTCTCTTTAGGATCTTGTTAACTAGAATAAAAATAACTAAGATTTATCGCTGGAAGATGTCTACTTAAAAGCTTGCTTATGCAAGGTGTTAAAAGAGTTGAGGCAAGATAAATTCCCGACTCCCGAGTCAAAAATAGAGTGACTGAATATTTATGTGCTACTATTATCTTGAATGCCTATAAATCAACTACAATTAATAAGAGCAATCCCTAAAAACCATTATCGAGGAGATGCAATCACAGTTGACTTTCCATGAGGTATATTATAAAATGGTGAGATAGTGATCTGTTATGGTTAATTTAGAATGACCTTTTTCCTTTAGCCCAAAAATTTAATTAAGAAGCACTGACACAGGCTATTGTTTAATGTTCTCAAAGCCCTAATGTACAACCAAAATTTAAAAACAGATCATCAAAATTGAACAATAACTTAATAGAAAAGATGAATGCATTTGTCTGCCGTCAAAGAACAACTTTCCTCTATTTGAAAAGGAGGGACATGGAGAGGTGTCGATATGAAACCTCTGGGTCCAATATGACCTTTATAACCCTTTTAAATGAATGCCAAGCAAAGTCCACACAAAAACATTATACTACTGTTATTTGCTCGGGCATTAAGGTAAAGAAGATATCTTTCATTGATAAGAATCTGACCTGAGAGCTTGGGAACGAGATGCCAGGACTGGAACTACATTAATCTTATTTCCATTTTGGCAATATACAACATGACAACGTAGCGCCTGAATCCTCATCATTTTTCTCACCTCCTTTACAGGGGGAATCTGCATCGTAAAAGAAATATGTCAAGTTAAATGATACTACTAATAGCCTAAACAGCACACTCTAAGAACCAAAGAGCTCTAAAATTATCAATCATTCTAAAAAAGAGATAAGAACGAAGAAAGGTTTACCACTCCAGGCTTCTGTACTTTAAACGAATAGCAGTAGTCAGCCGAAGTCTTTTCATCTTCAACAACAACGTGTTCTTCATTTTCCCCCTTCTTATCTTTTACAGACGTTGCCCATCGTACTAAAGTCTTTCTCAACCCTTCACCACCCCAGCGGTACTCGATATGCGAATGATAATATAAGTCTACAACAAATGGGTTATCTTCTGAATGAAGAGATGAATAATAAAGATCACCACCACTATTGCAAATGAAGGCATCGAAGTCAGTTGCGTTCAGTCCTTCAGAAATCAGAAATGAACGTATTTCCGTAATGTTAAAAGATGTTGCTAATATAAATCCAACCGAACCTTCAGCCCTTTCCTTCTCGGAGGCCTCAAAGATTTTTCTAACACTCTCAGAAAGACCTGAACTTGCATCACAGTCCACAGCAATCACAAAAATGTGTTTCCTCCTCCTCAGAGCTGGGAACTTGCCAGTGTTAGAGTCAGAACCAGGTTTCTGTGCACTCTTTGCAACACCTTTAGACCATGTCAACACAGCATTTTCAATCTTACTTTTTCTATCTTCAAAGTCTGATGAACCATCAATATTATCCCGGGTATCGGTCTTATCTCCGTCAAAGGAGAACTTCAAGTTCAAAGATATATCATGTATGTCCCTCAAGGAGTCACTTGGTGAATCTGATTCTGAATTATCGTCATCATCATCGTTCCGCAACCAACGAGGTTGCCTTGGTTTGCAACTTGCTATTTTGGAGAGATAGTTTCTACAATGTTCTGGCCATGAAAAGAGATGAATATTTTTCAAGCCATTTGCCCTACATTTCGCCCAGAGATGCTTGTCAGCAACCAGTTTCAAAAGAGCATCAGCGATAGAATTCTGATCATGGGGATCAACAAGGAGGCCATTGTCTAGTACCTGCCATCAATATGAAATATAACACAGATGCAACCTTCATGAAAGAATTGAAATCAAATAAAATCCTTACAACTTTTTGACAAAAAGAAATTAGGAGTACCTTATGTATGTCAACAGGGCCACCATTTTTTGTTGCAACAATAGGCAAACCATATGCTGCAGCCTGTTAATGTGGAAAAATCAGATTTCAGTTTTAAAGAAAGTTGTACAAATCAAAAGATTAAATACGAGTGTGGCTACAAGGTATACCTCAATCAGCGTAAGGCCAAAAGGCTCGATAAAAGCTGGATTTATGAAAACGCCCTGTCCAAAAATAAAAAACTTATGTTTCAACTAAAAATAATATTTAATTTAGGCCTCTATGGACGCAAACAGTAATAGTAACACAGACATCGACATCAGTTCCAAAATAATATTAAAAGCAGTTTCATAGTTAACAGAAAACAATTAACTCCATGTCCTACATCAAATAGATAAGATTCACCGTCATATATCACTTGGTAGGATTGGTCAGGATTTCAACATCCAGTTTTTCGTAATTATTGAGTACTGACTCAATTTAATGGCCTTACTCAAATACAACGAGCAGAGAAGCAGAGCACTTGTCCCAGCTGTATCCCTACTGCATCCACACAGAGCTTTCTTGTAGTTAGTGTATTTATACTGCATTCAGCTGCATTGTACTGCATGTACGGATAGGGGATAGGGGATATTCTTGTGCCAGCATGGAATATACCTGTCTGTCTGACTAGGATATAGCTGGCAGCCTTATATACTAGGGTTTGTGCTTTTTTTGATGTATTCAGAATGTAATGTATCATCCATCAGTGAAATCAAAGCAATGATTATTGTTATTGTTCTTCAGTTTTCGTTGTTGCATTATTCCATTGTTGTGAAGGTCCCGATTTTCTTTCATATATCAATAAACAGAATTGTACTATGGAACATTGGAAGTATACCTTTCCATGGTGCCTAGAGACTGCAGAACAATAAAGAGCCAGATAAAAAACACTCTCAGAGATATTAACCCACACCATCTCATCATGCAGCAAGATTTGTTTTACATTTAAAAACAGAATTCACAGGCTTTCTGAAACGAGCTTTGAAGTTGAAATATGGTATCTTTTGAAGTATACTTGAAACAGGAATTGCATTTCATCTGGGAAAATAACTTATTGTTGAGGCTATAAAGAATGTGGCATAATGACGTCCAACATGTGAGCCAATAATTGGAATGACAATTTATACCCCACCATGCATCATCAACAACTCATTCTCAAAGTATCACTGCTTAATTAAAGGAAATAAGTGAGTTTAAAAGCAGGAAATTACTTGTTTATCGGCACCTAATAAAGCTCCAGAAATATACATAAATTTATCTTAGGCGAGAGCTCAGTTCTTCTTAGCTTCTGCAAAGATCTCATTGCTTTAAGAGTGAGTTGGTTTTGAATGAAAGCGGGATTATTCACCTCAAATACATTTTCCTTAAGTCCAATATCTTGTCTGCAATGGGCTTAAGGAGACACTGAGGAGCAACCTAGGTTTTGACCCGTGGCGTGCTAAGTGGTTTAAAGAAATAAAAGTTGCACCATAAAAGAAGTTTGGTGTTGAAAATGAGGTTACCAGGCAGTGGAGCTGATGCTAGCACGTGCTTGGGGCATTGACATTGTAGGGGTCAGGCCCAACATCATGCCTTCAATAGCTTAAAGAGCAGTGAAGCCCGCTGTTATTTGACCCATGGCACTGAGCCGTTACACGATTTAAAGGAATAAAATTTGCACCGTCCAACATTAAAAATCCCTTTTAGTGCAACAGTAAGTGCTTGAGGTCCAACAAGTATAGTGTATTATGCGCTTGCCGGGAACATCGTTGATAACTCCTTTCAAGAAGAGGCAATTTCCAAAGATGAGAGTGATTGAATAAATCTACAAAGATTGATAACAAGAAGACAGAGGCAGACCGAGAAGGCGACACCCCACAGGGGTTAGGTTTGAAAGATGTAGTTACCATGAGGTGGGAACCAAAACCTGATATTGATATGTGGGCGACATATCCACCTCTAAGTGCTTAAAAAAGCCACACAATGCCTTTAAATGAGATAAATGCAATCTAACTAAATACTTAATAAATCGATAAAATGATTCATAGCTGATATTATATCTTGAACACCTTGAATAAAGATATCTTAATGACAACAATAGAACACCTTCCAAGAAATGGCAAAATGTCATATTGAAACACTTCTTCCAAAACAGAAGTTAATCAAACTTCAATTCATTGCTACAAAGCAAAAGGTTAACAAGATCACCAAACTTTTACAATTGTTTAAATTGGAAAACCCAGCTATAAACCAGAGAAACACGAGGGTACCTTAGTTTTTGCACCTAAACGATAGATGTCAGGAACATCAGATTGCTTGTGATGTTTAGGATATGCCACTTGGCCATAGAGATCATACTTATCAATCAGCTTGAGAATTGATAGAAGAACAGAACCATTCGTGCCTGACATTTCATCAATATTATCTCGATTGCCCATTATTAAGGTCTGCAAAACAGAATGTTCAACATGGGTACAACTCTCCACAAGATGAAAATTAAGTTCTCCCAAATATACATGTCACAATTTATGTTACTCACAAGATTAGCAAGCTCCCTTAGTGCGCGACATTCCCCAAATGCTTTGACCAAGGTGGTTAGGTTTTTCTTTGGATCTGGCCTGGCAAGTGCAAGGATCATAGGCTTCCTTGGATTTGAAAAGAAACGCATTATCTGTGTATGCAACAGATATTATATTGGGTACCAGACATTATCTATTACATATTGGCCAAAATTTTGAAGTATCAAAAGTTGGATTTGAATAGAAACACATTATCTGTGTGTACAACAGATATTATATTTGGTACCAGACTCTATCTATTACATATTGGCCAAAATTTTGAAGAATCTAAAGGGTGATATATTTTCACAAACATTTGACATAAATCTGGAAATAAAGGGCCATATTGCTGATTGGGAGGATTTGTCTAACTACATATTGGCCAAAATTTTGAAAAATCTAACGGTGATATAATTCACAAACATTTGAGATAAATCTGGCAATAAAGCGCCATATTGCTGATTGGGATGATTTGTCCAACCTCTGACCAAATAGGTGGATCTGGAGACTTCCCGTCTTCATTTCCTTCTGCTTCAGCATCCATGTCTCCTTCATGAGGAATTATATGATGAAATTCCATTCCAGGTGGAATTACCTGCAAGTAAACGCTCAGTAACACAACAGTAAATTTACACCAGAATTTCAGTTGCTTAAACGTTTATTATTTAAATGAACACCGAAAGTACAGTAATCAAGATGAAAGACAAGAACTTCAAGATTAGATCACAAGATTCATCTTAAACTTAATGCATAGTTGAGGTTGACATAATTATTTATCAATATTCAAGTAAATCATGTCAATCATCTAACTATGGCCGATTCTTTATTATTATTATTATTATTATTATTATTATTATTATTATTATTATTATTATTATTATTATTATTATTATTTATTTATATTAAAGTTTGGCCTATAAATTAGCCTCCAATAGAAAGGAAGAAAACATCCCTCCTCAGCCGTCCCCTAGGTAACTCGAACCCAGGAGACCTAAGCCTTAGGTAGTGGGCGCTCTTACTACTTGAGATAGTCCACTTTGTCTAACTATGGGTGATTTATCAAACAAATAAACTGAAGATTAGAAATAACTTCAGCTTTAGAAAACAGCACCCTACTTATAGGATGGTAAATCAATATCACCCCAAAGCAGTTCCCTTTCTTTCATTTTACTTTATTTCCCACAGTAAATGACCCTTTTTTGACAATTTTCTCAAATAAAAGCCACAGTGAAGAGTCACCGAATAATTATAATAAAAGACTTACTTTAATTAACATCCTTGTAACCTATTTTCTTAGCTTGATAGAAGAATATTGTCAACATATTCTAAAAAGAAGCAAAATTATGATTATATAATATATGTGTAGATAAATATTTTTACTAGATGAGAAGTTCATGTCACAAGTAATATAATGTACTTACAACCATGCGAGGCATGAATCTTCCATAACAGCTCACATTACGCCTAATCCTGGCACGAAGTTTACGCTCTAGTATTGGGTCAAAACCATCATACAAGCGCCACTGCTCCTCTATCTCCTGCCTTGTGCTAGTAATGACTATTTCAGAGGCATCAAGAGATAACTCTTCTGCCTCTATTCTTCGCATTATTTTGTATGTAGAGTTGATCTCATCCCTTGAAAGCCGGCCTTGCCTCAAAAGTTGCTCAAGCTTATCACGACCCAATGAATGACCAGTGAAAAGCATGGGAATATTCAGAGCACCAGATAACAAAGCAGCAGAGTCACCAGCATCTGCATAATGCCCATGGATGGCAACAGGCCAAACTGGATTTCCGTTACCAATTTGCTCACCGAGAACCTTTGACATCTGTATAATATGGTTGAGCGCACCATCGACAAATTCGGGAACATGTGGCCAAAGTAGTTCTTTCGGAATATACTTCTCTTTTGGCCCGAAGGGAATGCGAACTATATAAGCACCACTACTCTCTCCCATCTCATCCATCAAGCCTTCAAAATTTCGTGAAGGCAGCATCTCCGTGGGTTCGCCATAGCTCCAGTCTACTTCTGGTGATGATACTTGTCTAGTAAGCAAATCAACACGATATACACCTGGCATTGAACCTAAAGCCCGTGCTAGTTCAACAACATACTTTACCTGCAGAAAACATACAGTGAAATCCTCTTGAATTGAGCATTAAATGAAGCACAACCAAGTTCTATGTTTCGCCACGTATCAAGTAACTATAGAATATAGATAAATGTAACATGGAGTTGGACAATACCTGCCCCCCAGTATCTGAATCACGACCAAGCTCCATGTTTTCACCACGTATCAAACCATGAAGGCTGCAAGAGACAACCGTCAAGAAAGCGTGTAATCAAGTTTTATATGAGAAAGTTTAACCCTGACTATTCGTATTCCGCATATCCTTAAATGGCTTGGTTGACTTCAAATGCAGAAGTTTAAGGAGGTTGATATATGAAATTTGTGACAAAACGTATGAGTGTCATTGCATTTTGATTAGATAGTGAAAATAGCAGAAAAAATTAGTAAAACTATCTTACAGCGCATGTCATAACCAACCCTTTTCAACTCAACAGAAATATAAGGATTTACTTCGTACCTGATCAAAACGATGTACAACTTTCTCCCCTTTTGTTGATTAGACCAAGCCTCCATACTATCAATAGAACTAATTTTAGGCAAGCGACCTTTATTACCTTCACTGTGGGCTGAAATTTCACTAACAACATCTCCTTTTTCCCCCTCAGATAGGTCTTCTGACATATCAGCAACCGCTTCTCTGCGACCTCGTTCACGTTCAAGACGACGTTTAGCTGTCCACTGTGCATGTTCTCCCTCAAGCTAAACAAACGAATCATTCATCAGACTACTGAAAGATCAGTAAGACTTTTTAGCCAATTTAACAAGAGAAGATAAACAAATTTTCAAAAATCCATGTCTATAATACTTTGAGGTGATTTCACCCTAATCCTGAATTATTTAAAAAAAAAAAGGTCAAAACAAATAAAAAAATAAAAACAAGATTATATTTCAGTTTGTGATCGCTTATTAGCCTAAGGCGAAGAAAATAAGGAAATCACACAATGCACATGGCACTGTCATAAAGAATAATACTGTCAAGCTAAAAGAATTTAAAATGATGCCACACCATTTATGACTGCAGATTTTAGCAAAGTTTGTTATCATGAGGGTTATCTCAACCTTACAGAACTTGCAGTAGCAGACGAACAGAATTAGAAGCTCTTCTTGCTACATTTAGCAAGATGAACCAAATGGGTACGACAAGTGCTGATGAATGATGAAACTTATGTACAGCTGGCATAGCCAAGCAGGAAATCAATTCCCAACTTAGTTTGCAGCTTCACTCCTAGTGGTGGCCGGATCAGAAGTTTGGTGGCGAAATATGTAGCTGAAGTAAATGGACTGACAAAAAACTAAACAAGTGTTGTTTCCCTTTCAATCTGACTTCTAATTGCAACCATTTATGAATTTCTTGTATATTCATTACAGGTTCACCTTACACTTTTGCCTCAGATTTCTAAAAGTGTTAATAACTTCAGAAAATTTAATCTAATACCCAAAAGAACTCGAAATACAGCTTCTTCAAAAATGAGAAAACCATTAACAGCATGAACAACGTCTAGCATAACTACATTTTCGTCAACCAAAAATCTACCAGGAAAAAATTCAATTAATCCGTCCCAAAAAGGATTAAAAATACACAACAAAAGGAAAAACAGTAAACAGCACGAATCAGTAAATCACTGACCGAAATACCCTCCACAAAAAAAATCAAATAGAAAATAAAAAATAAAAACCTGCTTCTTCTGGCGAGCCAAATTCCAAATCCGCCAGCACATGTTCTCGAGCCTTGTGTTCCTCTCCTTAGGACTCCTCGTTGCTTGCGCCTGCAAATTCACACACACGTCAAAGGAACAAACACGCACAGAAATGTATACATACAGAAAGAGAGCGAGCGAGAGAGAGAGAGTGAAAACATACTCGAATCCAGGAGCGATGAAGATCGGTTTCATCGAATCCCGTAATGACCTCCTCCACGAAGTATCTGGTCGGGCTGAACCTCCCCCTCTCTCGTAGCAGCAGAGACGACTTCGCTTCATCGATGCCCGGCCCGACATCTAGAATCGCCTCCAGGTAGCTATTTATCCAATCATTTCCAGCCATGTAAATCTCAGATTGTTGTATGCCTGTGTGTCTGCTGAAAATTGAGTAGAATCACACTATAATAGTGTATGTCCAGAGAGAGAGTGATGAAGCGAGGGATGGGGGAGGATGTTTCCGGAGGTGGTGATGACTGATGACAGAGGGGAAAAAAAATCTTTTTTATAAAGAGATTCTGGGAGAACTTGAGCACAGAGAGACAACAATTGACTTGAACCAAACCGTCTCTGCTTTAAAAATAGAACGTAGTAAAATTAAGGGTACGACTATAGTCTCTATATATTATTACTTTTCAAACCCACAAATATTATTTTCCAAACCGACATTAAATATTGAATTAAAATGACAAAGCTTAAAGTATCCATTATGTTAGGGGTATAATGTTAATTTACTAAAATACATTTCCGGTTATTCTTATTATTGTCCATTATGTTAGGGGTGTAATGTTAATTTACTAATATACAATTCCGGTTATTCTTATTATTGATATTAAAAAGTTGGGGCTATTGCTAAATACTACATAAGTAAAAATATTTTTGTCAAATACTATGATTAATTATACAAAATGTCAAATAATCCAACCACAAATATACAATTACAAGACCAACAAAACTTCTCCATAGATATCCTAATTAAGCCGGGGCATACAACCCACCAGGCCCATAATAATTCACGTATATTAAATC
>BMAC01000066.1:485184-502305 GCA_014905375.1 Phtheirospermum japonicum
GATTCCCAATATCTAGGGTTACCTTTCATAATAAGAATTCCATTTGCACCAGGACTCCACAATCGACTCTCAATTAAGACTCCTCGTACATGGCAAGTTCCCATAAAAAACAAAACTTCTTCATAGATATCCTAATTAAGCCGGGGCATACAGCCCACCAGGCCCATAATAATTCACGTATATTAAATCCACAAAACGGGCTCAAGTACTCAACCCAAATTACAAGAGATCGCGACCCTATATGAAAAGTCATCCCCATACTACAGGTCGCTACTCTTCACAAATAGCCCACTCAAATCATCACAGCTCGCCCACCTCCCAGGGGTACACCCTCCCTAGGAAATGAGGTCGCTTTCCACAAATAGTCACATTTATCACATAATTTCACATACGATTATTTTAGTCCGTATCAACATTATTCCCCTAATAACCTTCAATGTAAAATTTTGAGCCGACGCATGACAGTCTTGTGTGTTAATCTTCTAAACGGTTATTAGGGGAGTAATGTTTTACTTTTATCTTCTAAACGGTGATGTTGGTAATGATTCATGAATAAGTCTGTCAGATTATCATTTGAACGAAATGTTGGATATCGATGTTGTCATTCTTTTTGGAGTTCTTGTGTGTAGACGCATTTGGAATATATATGTTTTGTTTTGTCACCTTTTACATAGTCTCATTTGGGTTGTGTGATACACAAAATATTTTTTTTTATACTTATAGTGTTCAAGTGTTGTCTCATTAAACCTTGCAAAAAAAACCTGTGGGACAAAAAATTGGTCGAAGAATAAAGAGTACATTATTCTTTTGATATGCACATAATATTGCCTCATTGAAAACAATAATGCGAAACCCAATGGAGCAAAATCTCAGTTAAGAAAAAAAAGAGTGCAATGCATATCTCATCATATTAACTAACAATGTTACAAATATGTTTCAAGCATATCAAAAATCCTTATAAGATTACATTACATTCAAAACTTTGTTTCTATATTGTCAATTGAATGAAACTTCAAGTATCCATCACATATAAATATGTTCTTGTAGTATAAATCTTTTTTTAGTATTAACAACATATTCCATATGAATGAACTTCTAATCCAACATATAGCAATTCATAAGAGTGCATATTAATCTTGGCCAAACTATTGTGTTAATAAATTTTAATTCAAAATTTCATCCTCGCTATCATTGAGCCCATGAGTATAATATAGTCGACTAACTATCTTATTTATTCTATTTGATCTCATTGTATAGATATGAAAACTCTTTATTCTAGAATTACCATCAGGTACCAGAACCTTTTCAAGGGTTTATGATTCGTTATGCTTGTTTACTCTGCAGGAGTATAACGCTTAATAAAAAGACCATAATAAATAATCGATCCATATAAAAGATAATATTGAAATTAATCATTATCATGCAGCAGACATGACATATATTTATATAAATATCAAGTTAGAGCCTTTAAACTTGAAAACTATTGATAATCTTACAATCAGTAATCTAAAATACCAATTTTCAATACAAACTTCAAGTTTTCTTTAAACTTTGCGAGGATTATTTATGCATTTCATATTTTTTGGTTACCATGACATAAGTCTATTGTCCCCCCAAAATATTATTTATTGTACAATAATTAATAAATCATATCAAAAATATATCTTTAAATATGTTCTTATCATTCACTATCCATATTGACATATGGTTGGGCGATTACACATACCGCACTTGTTAAATTTTGGTGGAGACTTCTGATTGTATGTCATAGACAGGGGTATCACATATATTTTCATATTTGGTATCTAATACAACTAGTTGAATATTATTTTCACATAAAAATATTATTCCCATCAAATGATATATCAAATATCATGATGCATATATATCAATTGTTTTTGCCAACCATAGTCAACTAAATATACATCATCAATGGCTTTTGAAAAGAAATTTATTAGCAAATGATACATGTCATTATTTGATATATATATATATATATATATATATATATATATATTATATATATATACACACACGCACTAGTTTAACATCCGTGTATTACACGGGATTTATAAAAAATTAAATATAAAAATTGTTTGTAAAAATTACAAAGTTTTAAATTTAAAAAGTTGAAATGATGTGTTCTCAACCCATGCCCTGTTCAATGTATTAATTATTATTATTATTACTTAATATTATATTTTAATGTTCAGATTAAATTCGTTAATAATTATATTTACATACTTATAAAAATTCAAAAAATGTCACATTTTCAACCCATCTCTAATCTCTCTCTCTCTCTCTCTCTCTCTCTCTCTATATATATATATATATATATATATATATATATATATATATATATATATATATATATATATAGGGGTGGGTTCAAATAGAACCATGTCATTATATGCGAACCTGCAAACTAGTGCTTTTATTATATACCAGCAGTGCTTTTATTATATCATCACAGTGCTTTATTAATATTTTCAGTTATATACACCAGTAGTGCTTTTATTAGACAATCCTAATACTTTTAATCAAATAAGGAAATACATAAAAAATTTAATTCATCCATTTAATTAGATCTAAGGCCCATAATTGATCCTAGGTTCACATATAATGACATGGTTCTCATTTGAACCTAATCATATATATATATATAATGCTCTTCTATATAATAGAGCAAATATTCTTAATAACTCATGTAATCTTCTAGTGGATCCAAAATCTAGAAGGCAACATGGAGTGTGAGCGACACTACTACAGAAAGGGGATTTAACATCGGAAATTTAACATCCGTTTTAAGAAACCGATGTAACAAATATTTCACATCGGTTATTTACAAACCGATGTGAAATCACATCGGTTTCTATAAAATTGATGTGATTTAGAACTTTTGACATTGGTTATCCGATAAAACCGATGTAAAATTTCTAAATAAAAAACGTTAAAATTATAAAATAAGATAAAATAAATAATTATCACTCAAAAAACCTGCTACCCCCACTGTAAAAAAAACAAAAAAAACATCCCTCCGCTTCTTTTAGCTCCTCATCTCGCATTTTTCCATCTTTGCCTTTGAACTCAGGTCAATAAGAAGGACAAGGCAAAGAAGGTTAAGAAGCTTAAGGTCACGGTGGCGCAGGCCGCCGTGAAGATCGATGCCAACGATCTCGCTATTTTTCTGCCAGGTGTTTCAGTAAACTCATTTCCTTTTTTGATCCGATTTTGTTATTTTCATTTCTAGTGAAGTTAGAGAGATTTATTTGTTTATGGATTTTTGTAATGATAGGAATCGTTTGAAGGTCAACAAGACATACAAGTGAAGAGGTTTGTCAATTATTTCGGGCGTTGGTACGACCTAAATATTGATCGACCTGAAGAGGCTCATAGATTCTCTGGGATAGCTCAGGAAAGGCGAGCCTAGTCTCTCAAAGTACTGATAGGAGAGGCAAGCACGAATAAGAAGAGATCCTGTGATCAATGAGGTTAGGAAAGGATAAATCGAGCCTACTCCATAAGACCCAGGGGATAGTTCACCTTAGGCCGCGAGGGGGGCTGAATTTTGTAAAGCTAACATGGGAGAATCGTCGTGGAAAGCGGTGTAAACTGTTCGGGAAATTCACCCCAACCTGAGTACAAGTTCAGAGTAGAAGCCCACCCTGCTCAGAGAGGGAGCCAAAGGGAGGATTGTGATCAGCTCAGGTCGACCAAAGGGAGGTTAACTTGTTTGGATCATCTGAATAACGGTCCGAGATTCGCAGGCTTGATTCCAGGATCTCGGGAGGGTCCCTAACTAACTAGAGTTATAAATATCCCAGCCCAGAGGGATAGAGATATCACATTCTTTACACTCATTTATACTCATACTCATACTTATAAAAATGCTTAACTGACTTAAGCATCGAAGAGGATTCACCGGAATTCCTCTGGTGATCCTTTCTAACGCGTTTTTGTGGGTAGGTCAGGCTATCAGCAGGGGAGCTTAAGGTGATCTTCAAATTAATATTTTCCGGACGAAACAATTGGCACCGTCTGTGGGAATAAGCATGACCGGGTTAAGACGTGAGGCAAAATTGATGGGAATGGACGAACTTAGATGGAATCTGGTGGCGGAGTTGGGTGGTACGCCAAGCTCTATCACACCAACGAAGGCTCTAGAAGTAGTAGAGCCACCAGCTACAAGCAAACAAGGCACATCACAACCTCCTGAGGGAACATCTTCACACAAAGACGATAGGCCCGTGCATGATTCCTTTTTGCAGCAGATATTTGACCTCATCGGAAAAGCGGTGGTCGAAGCTATGGAGAGTTTTTTTGCAGAATTCTCGCTTGCTCATACCAAAGCAGGTCAGCCACCAGAAGTAGAAATGGCCAGAACTCCTCAACGCATGACCAAAGCCCCTGTCCGTGTAGAAGAGGAGAGCTCTTTTGGTTCAGATAGTGATCCTCGAGCAAGAGTAACCCGAATCTCACTGAGCAAATACAGAACATACAAAAGGAGGTCAGGAAAGTCAAACAAAAGATGGCGGGTAATGTGGTAGGATAGACACATTGAAGCATCCCATTTACGAAGAACGTCATGGTGGACGGCCTCCCAGCCTCTTACCGATCTCTAGGCTTTGAATACAATAGAACAACAGATACGTGGGATCACTTGTGCCGTTTTGAGAATGCGGCCACTCTGCATAAATTCTCAGACGCCGTTATGTGCTGGGTCTTCCCTACGACTTTCACTAAATCGGCTCAATTCTAGTTTTGCAAGCTACCAACCCGATCTATAAGCAATTTTGATGAACTCAGCTCGGCGTTTCTAAACCAATTCACTAGCTGCAGGATGTACCGAGAAAATATCGTTGGAATTGTTCAGCCTGAAGCAAAAAGAAGGAGAAGGTCTACGAGGGTATATAAAACATTTTACAGATGCTAAGCTGTAGGTACCATCAGCATCTGAAGAGCTTCTGATTAACGCTCTGGCTCAAGGGCTAAGGAGGGGAGAATACTTCCAATAGTTAAGTGTTAAACCAGCGCAGACATTTGGTGAGCTTCTATCACAAGCAGAAAAATACATCCATTTAGAGGAAGCCCTGAGACTGAAAGATGATGGAGATAAGCAGAGAGAACGACTTGATAAAGATGAAAAGGCACAGGTTGAGAAGCCCAGAACTGACCTGGGGGAGGACGCCCCAAATTCGATCGGTACACACCCTTGGCTTCACCACAAGGCGAGATCCTTCAGGTTATTGAGAAACATCGCGACCTCAAATGGCCAAGATCATACACCCAGAAGCCGAGAAATGAAAAGTCTGATCAATTTTGTAGATACCATAATGACTATGGTCGTGATACTGATCAATGTACACACCTAAAAGACGAAAGAGAACGGATGGTGCAAGCAGGGCACCTCAAGGAGTTTGTGCATACAAGAAAGGAGGGATACATATCTAACCCTTATAGGAGGGAGAGGTGTCAGGTGGCTAAACGTGAACAAGAAGGCATGCGTAGTAGGGGAAAAGGGAGAACCAATCTTAGGTGATTCGGGGAGAAATTCAGATGATTACGAGAGGCGCTTTGGACACACAATTGAGGCGCACGCAAAACAGCTACGTACACGTGGTGAAGGATCCCCCAAGAAGAATACAAGAGATCGGGCAATTAATCCCGATCCCAAACATCTGCTTTGGATCAGAGGATGAGGATGGCATTCTGGCGCCTCATATAGATAAGCTGGTAATAATAGTTACAATTGCTAATTATAATGTACGAAGAATCTTTGTTGATATGGGCAGTTTTGTGGACATCAACTTATTTGTTAATGTTGTTGACACCCTAACCTATGTGTCAATCAACCATAGCTTCGGATGACATGTGTCATCACTTAGTAGGTTCGGATGCTGAGTTATCAGCTTCTAACGATTTGTGTTAAAATATTACCTTTTATGAATTTTTAACTTGGGTATAAATAACAATTTTTTCCATTTTTCATTTCCATTAGAAATCTAGGGTTTTGTTTGTTAAAATGAACCTCTCTCGCCCGCCGTTGTTACTTATTTTTTCCCTGAAAAATCATTCAGTCCGCACCAATTATTTTTTCCTTAAAAATCTTCAGAAAAATGTTATAATCAATGGCGATCCTGATCGCGAGCCTCACTTGGGATGTGTCGCGCAAGGCGACGCAAGCGCTCATGGCGGCGCGGGACCACGGCCACGAGATGTGCCGCGGCGGCATCTGCTGGCATGGCATCGCCGTCAAGTCGCCGATGTCCCAGATCCGGTTCCACTTCCCCTATCACCATAACCCTTGATAATTGAATTGATTGCAAGTAAAAGTGCTGAAATTGGAGTTCTTAATTTTAGTATAATTAGAATTGTTTGAAAGTTTTAGGTAATTAATTTCAAATAATTGTCGGCACTTGGAAATTGTAAGCGATTATCTGGTGAGTTTTTTCCCCTGCGTTTTTAACACAACCCTCGAAAACTCCGAAGAAACCCTAGGTTCGGAAATTCTTAAGGATTTTGTACGGTTTGGCATTCTTGATTATGAATAATTGTTTCCCCTGCGTTTTTCCCCTCACTTTCGCTTTTTTGGATTTTGATTATGAATAATTGTTTATGGTTGGGATTTGATAGATAAACTTTTGTCATTCTTTCCTAGATAGATCCACCTCACCTCTTCATCTTAGAGTAATGGAACTGTACAAGAAAATCAAAGCTTATGCCTTTTGTATTGACACACAAGAAGAAGAAGAAGAAGAATATTAAAGATGGAGCGATGGTGATGAACGACTCAGACTCAACGACGATTGTGTTCAAGAGAAGCAAATCCACTGCAACCCCAAGAAGAAGAGGTAATAATAATGACAATAATAATATTCATTTCTTGGATGAAGATTATAGTTACAGCCCCCAGCAGAAGGGGTTTTTGGTCATTTCTCTACTCAACCAAGCATATCACTCCCAAAAAAAAACGATGGGCACTCTAAAGATTTGAGCTTTAACACACACACACACACACACACACACTATTTGATCATCATCATCTGTAGTGCGAAAAAGGGAAGATGATGATTTTGTGGCCATTGATGAGAATTGTATCTGCCCTAAAGTATCTAGATCTAGATCTATTGGCTGTGGGAGTAGGAGCTTCTCAGGAGATTTCTTTGAGAGGATTTCAACTGGCTTTGGTGATTGTACTCTCAGAAGGGTTGAGTCTCAGAGGGAAGGTGGTGGTAATAAGCCCAAGGTACAACCAGTTCAAAGAAATATTCCATAGTTTACTTTTTCTGTTTCTGTTTTTTATTTTGTGTTATTGGATGTATTATCTTGCGTTGCTTTTGTTTTTTTTATTAATTTTCTATAAACTGATTGAGAATCTTGGTATATCCCGAAATTTGTTTTTCTTCGAATTGAATATTGGTTTATCTTATGCGAAGCAGATTATTAGCACATTCTTTATATCCCCTTCCTTATACGCTTGCTTGCTTAGTATTTTATGAATCTTAAATAATTCTTTTGTCAAAGTGCTGAGATTTTGTTTTTTGTTGTCTTTCAGGTGGTATAGTTTTCGAAGAAGATGAATGTGGATAGTTAAGTATGAAATCTATTTGATAACTTTGCTGGGTATATCAATCTTCTAATGTAGTCGTGACTTTATAATTAAAGTACTTATAATTTCAATTTGCCGTTGCATTTGTGAAAGAGCTGATCCAGTTGCTCATGATGTTTTCACCACGAGAGTCCAATTATTGTCTTGTGTTTCAAGAGTTTCGTTTGATGCGACTTGAGATATGTTCTCTCTCCATGCGTACGTACGGGTGAGATATTCTTGAACTCCACTTCTCTTTTTGCCCTTTATTATGATGAGATTTGTTCTGCTCGGATTTTCTTTTAATATTATATATTTGAATTTGAATTTCAAAGTGTTTTCATAGCTGTAATGTATCATTTAGTTGGCATATTTTATTTACCCAACATATTTAAAAGGCATGTAAGTTTGCTAATCTACTTTTGCATCTTCGATCTCGATGCAATATTTTTATCAACGCTGTATGCCATGGTTATTCTGCAGTAAAAGATGAAAATGGTCAGCCTCCTATGTAAGCTATTTTGTATTTGATTTCATGAAATTGAGTGATTCTTGGCGTTCATGAAATGTTTGAATTATGTTTTCATTCGTGGGGGTAATTTTTTTGTAATTTTATGAGTGTGTAGGTGAATGTTGTTATTTGATTACATAAAATTTGTTTTTCTTTGAGATTCTGGAGATTTACCAGTTTTGGGGAAATAGGCAATTTCTATTACCACTTATATGGAAATTGTGAGTGGATTCTGTAGGTTGTGCTTTGGTTAATTTGATTTTTAAATTTAGCTCACTAATATACTTTGATGTTCTTAACAATTTCTTTTGGTACTTTTAAAGGGACATCTGTGGAAAGTGTGAGCTTAAGATTCCATCTCGGAGTAAATCTAAACTAATGGGAGTTTAGCTCAATTTTCTTAAATGAAAGTAAAGACACGTATAAATATATTGAAAGGAACAACAACTTCGAGTTTAAGCACTCAGCAAGTAGTTTTCGAGCGGAAGCAGTTTGTGGTTCTTGCACTCAACAAGCTTGTAGATAGGGTACTAAAACAACATTTGGTGTACTAAATCACATGATGGATAAGAACACATCAAATGGTGTACAAAATTTCTGATCATAATTTTACACTATTAATTTCATCTTGGTATTTTAAATGTATAAAATAACATTTTGGGCACACTCTTTGATCTCAATCTCAATAAAAATTGTAGTTTTTTTAAAATTGTAATTTTAAAGGAATATTTGTATGCGTTGCAGTCGTACGAGATCCGAGAAGGAAACCGGGCAGATGACTATATTTTATGCGGGTCCAGTCATAGTGATGGACAACTTTCCGACTGACAAAGCCAAGGAGGTCATGATGTTGGCCAGTAAGTCTAGCGCCATCCTTTGCTCCGCCACCTATGGCTCAGAAACCAGCAGATCCGCCACCGGCTCTCCGAATATTGTGTCCGCGTTTGGACTGCAGGAGCATGCTCGCCACGTTCAGCTCCAGGTATTAACTTATAAATTATAGTATAAAATATTTATAGAGTTTACATGATGTTAGATCTGATTTTGAATATAAAGTAGTGCGATTAGTGTGATTTTTGGATAAGTATATACTAAGTACTTTTTTTTTCCTCTTTTAAATTTCATATTAGTGTGATTTTTGGATAAATTTGTACAAATTACTTTTTTTTCTCTTTTTAAATTTCAGATTGACCAATTGCGAGGAAAATTTCACTAGCTCGGTACTTGGAGAAGAGAAAAGATAGGTAAACATTTTTCATAATTAAAACTGAAAATATTTCCGAACCTTTGTTTTTCAGTTAAAGAATTTGGAATTAAATCATATCCATTCATTTATTGGATCACAGGATTACATCAAACGCTCCATACCAAGCAAGCAAGCCGACAGCCAGTCAAGACCGAGCCATGGCTGGGCTTGGCCCCTCAGCTGCCCCTCCAAATCCAGCGCCATTAGTATTTTTTGGTCCTTAATCACAAAACGTGTTTGTTGACTTTATTTAGAAATCATATTTTGGTTTTTGTATTCAGACTAATGTCAGATTAATTTTACCTTTTTTTGTAGAGAAAATAGTATTGTTTCGATTATAGTTTTGGAAAAATTGTTGATTTTTTTTGAATTCTTTTACTTTTGTTTTAAGTTGAGATTTGGAGTATGTAATTAATTATATATATATATATATATGAATATGATTGAAGATCTTTGATTCACATGCACTATTATTACTTTGTTTTATTTTTTCGATTTTTTTAAGTGGGTCAATGGTTAGGCTTGACCTTTCTTATTCCATTATTTATTTTAGTGGGTTAGATATTTTCTATTTTAAGGCCATGATTATTCAGAATTATACTTTCTTATGTGTTTTTAAATCAATAAGATGTATTTTTCATTTTTTTTACTTGGTTATAAATTTAATGTTAATTGATATTAATTGGGGAACTCTTAAATTATATTTCAGTTTCTTTCGGATAATGAAAGATGAAATAAACACCCTAAATTAACAATTATTCTAAAAGTACATCAAAACCAATCCTTAAATTAATATAATTTTTCATGATATACTTTTATTTTACACACTAAACACATATTATTGATCATATCAATTTGCATATTTTAATATGCAAGTTGGGAAGATATATCATTTCTAGATAATCGATTTTAATTAGTTAAAAGTACAAAATCCATGTCTTTTATGTAGTAGTTTTAATATTTAAATATTTTTAAGCACAAAATCCATGTCTTTTAATATTTATATACGATCATTATTTTTAAATATGATCGATTACTTTCATTTTACACACTAATCACATATGATTGACCATATCGATTTGCACATTAAATGTCTATTGGAAATTCATATCATTTTAGGTAATTGAGATTATAATTACTATATTTCTCAATTAGTTTTTTGACAGTTGTATTCTTTGAGTAGTTATGCTTAGTAAATGTAAATTTGTAAACATAACGTAGGAGTCAAAGTTGTATGGTGCCCATTTTAAAGAAATAGATTTTGGGGGCTGAACAAAATTAAATAAGGAGGCACACCATCTGTTTTTTTTTGTTTAAGTGTGTGTAAAGTGTGAAAAATAAAGTTAGTTTTGTTTCAATAAACATGTTGGGATGGTGTATAGATATGAACAAATTTTTAACAAATTGTCTAATTGAGCCCATCTCAACTTATTGAGGATTAAGAGACGTAATTGGTTCAAAATTATTTATTTCAATGTAAAATATAAAATAAAATAGTAAATGTGATATACAATGAGTTTTTTTTTTTTTAAAAGTTTAAAGTGAATAATAATTTAACTTTTGAACTTGATAAATTATTTATCAACGCAACTGTTGCAAAAACTGGGATTTTAGTAGTAGGTCCTTCTTAGTTTTGAGTTTTCGGAACCATTCTATTTTGGTTCTTCTCCACATTCTGACCGGGCGATATCTGCATTTTAATAATATCGTGTATAAAGTAGGTTTTCAAAATTTAAAGTGAACATTATTTTTTCACTTTGTATTTAATGTCTACCTTTTGAACTTATTTTTAAAATAAATATTATATTTTTATGATTTTCTTATCAGTGCCCGCGTAAACGCGGGTGTCTACACTAGTTTTATTTTATGACTGTTATAGAAAATTAAATTTGGACTTAGAGTTAGAAGAGGTGGAGACCTCACTTGTAGAGTTCACCGGCGGAGCTCTACGACCATTGGGGGCGGTAAATCTGTTGGTATCGTTGGGGGAAGACCCATTTAGAAAAACTAAGTCGGTACGTTTCCTTGTGGTAGACGCGCCATCCGCTTATAATGCCATGATGGGACGACCATCTTTGAGTCAATTTCAAGCAGTTGTCGTTGTGTACCATATGAAGATGAAATTCCCAGCTCGGGAAGGGGTCAGAGAAGTTAGGGGAGATTAGTATGCATCACGACGATCTTATGTGGAAACCATCAGGAGAGCTGAAGAGTAGATAAAGCCTAAAAGAGCCAGAAAGAAGACGCGATGCAGGAACCATCTCGGGCAGAGGAGAATTTAATGACGGTGGAAGTGATTCTGGGAGATAGCGCAAAGTTTTACGGGTAGGAATGACGTTGATCCTGGAAGTTTTGGTAGAGTTGGTGGCCTTCCTGAGAAACAATGCCGACGTCTTTGCTTGGTCACCTCAGGATCTAGTAGGCATTGAGCCAAGGATAGCTGAGCATCACCTCAATATCTATCCCACAGCAAAGCCGATAAAGCAAAGGAAGCGGGATTTTGGCCCACAAAAGGAGGCAATAACTCAAGCTGAAGTGGAAAAGCTATTACAATCAAAGCACATACAAGAGATACAGTTCTTGGAATAGCTCTCCATTACTGTGCTAGTGCCAAGATAGAGGAGGACTGGCGAATGTGCATTAATTTTAGGGAACTCAATCGCGCCTAACCTAAAGATCATTATCCATTGCTGAGGATAGATCAACTCGTGGACTCCACCATGGGTTTTGAATTGTTTAGTATGATGGACGCTTCTCAGGGGTACCACCAGATCAGGCTAGCCGAAGAAGATTAGAAAAAGGTTAGTTTCATAATCCCAAAAGGGACGTACTGTTATGTGGTCATACCCTTTGGACTTAAGAATGCGGGAGCCACATACCAGCGGATGATAGACAAGATGTTTAAGACTCAGCTTGAGAGAAACATGGAAGTATATGTATATGATATGCTAGTCAAAAGTGCTAAGGCAACCTCGCATGTGGGCGACCTGAGTGAAACTTTTAACACTCTAAGAAATTACTGGATGAAGCTCAACCCTAAGAAGTGTGCATTTGAGGTACGAGATGGAAAATTCTTGGGGTACATGGTCATAGAAAGGGATCGAGGATAACCCAAAAAGAATCAAGACCATCATGGATATGCAGCCCCCACGAAATGATAAGGAGATGTTATGTCTGGCGGGCCGAATAGTCGCCCTGAGCAGATTCGTCTCCCGATCAGCAGAGAAGAGTCTGCCCTTTTTTTGAGCTCTGAGGAAGAAGACCCGGTTCCAGTGGGACGAGGAAGGCCAAATAGCCTTCCAAAGATTGAAAGAGCACTTAGCCAATATGTCGTTTATCACCAAACCGGTAGTGGGAGAGCCTTTAGTCCTATATATGTCCATCGGTAAGCATGCAGTCAGCACAGTTTTGCTCAGAGAAGAGGGCAGAGCACAGAAACCAATGGATTACTGGAGCAAAGTGTTACATGATGCTGAGCTCCGATATGATGAGGTGGAACGAGCTATGCTGGCCTTGATCGTCACAGCCCGCAAGCTCCAGCCCTATTTCCTTTCATACAAAACAGTAGTCAGAACTAACCTACCCTTGAAAATGATAGTGAGCAAGCTGGAGGTCTCGGGGCGGCTAGTAAAGTGAATCATTGAGCTCAGTGAGTTTGATGTAGACTTCGAAGGACAAATGGCGAACAAGGCCCAGGCGCTAGCAGATTTCATGTAAAAAATGATCAGCTCTCCCGAGGAGAAAAGAGAATGGACTATATACACTGACAGCTCAATAGGAAGCTTGGGATGTGGAGCAAGCATAGTGTTAATAGACCCAGAGGGAATCACTACAGAGTATGCAGTACAAATGAGTTATCGCCTATGTAACAATGAAGCAGAGTATGAGGCCCTACTAAGAGGAATACATATGGCAAGGGCGCTCGAGGCTGAGCGAATAAGCGCACGAGTAGACTCCCAGTTGGTGTGCAAGCAAATACAAGGTGAATTTGACACAAGAGAGGACCGTATATGAAAGTACGTAGCCCAGTTCCATGAGATGGCTAGAGCTACTGACTCCTTAAACGTACTCCAAATCCCTAGGGAGGAAAATAGCTGAGCAGATTATTTGGCTAAGGTGGCCAGTTCAGCAACAAATTGCCAGGAAAGAGTAATCACTTTGTTAATGGCACAACAAGAGTTTGGAGAGGATGAAGTAAATGAGTTAGGGGAAGAGGGGGATTGGCATGAGCCTATCAAAACATACTTGGAAAGAGGAGAGCTGCCTAGCGAAAGGAGGGAAGTGGAAAAGATATGAGTCATGTCGGCCCAATTTTGCCTGATCAAGGGAGAGTTGTTCAGGAGGGGTTTTGGACAACCCCTCTTATGATGCCTAAGTCTGAAGGAGGGTGCCTGCATTCCAAGGGAAGTTCATGAAGGATGTTGTGGTAATCACATGGAAACTAGGGACTTATTAAGCAAGGTGATGAGAGCCGGGATCTTTTGGCCACAGCTGAGGTAGGACACGAAAGCCTTTGTCAAGACCTGTGATCAATGCCAAAGACATTCCCCACTCACACATCGACCAGCGGAAGAGCTCATGACAATGAGCTCTCCATGATCTTTCACGAAGTGGGGGATAGATCTGGTCGGTCCTTTCCCCACTGCCCTAGGTCAAAGAAATTCCTGATAGTAGTTATAGACTATTTTAGCAAGTGGGCAGAGGCTGAAGAAATAGATAAAATCACGGAGGAAGTGGTTATGCGTTTCCTATGGAATAATGTGGTGTTCCAATTTGGTGTCCCAAGAATACTCATATCAGACAATATCACGCAATTCATGGAAGCTGAATAAAAGCATGGTGCACCAAGATGAAGATAGTACAACTCTTTACATCTGTATACCACCACCAGGCGAACGGCCAGGTCGAGGTGACCAATAGCGTATTGGTGCAAGGGATTGAGGCCTAGTTAGAAAATCCAGGAGGTAAATGGGTGGAGGAGCTCAGCTCGACCTTATGGGCATACCGAACAAATCCCAAGGAAACCACAGGAGAAACGCTGTTTAGTCTGGTATACGAAATGGATGCTGTGATCCCTGTAGAGATCGGAATAGAAACCCAAAAAATACAAAACTTTGACGAAAACAAGAATGAGCTGCTAAGCCAGAACGCATTGGATTTGGTAGAGGAGAAACGTGAGCTAGCTTTCCTAAAAATGGAGCACATGCAGGGGCGAGTTAGAGTAGCATATAACAAAACTATGGTTAAGCGGCAATTCCAGGTGGGAGACCTGGCCGATATAGGGAAGACCCGAGGAAAATTGGATGTAATGTGGCAAGGACCATATAAAGTCACCAAGGTTTTCGCTGGAGGATCATATGAACTAGAACAAATGGATGGAGTTAAGCTGCCACGAGCATGAAATGTAGTGAATTTACGGATGTATTATGTGTGAGGTCAACACATACAGATTATTTATTGTGGTTAATTAAATCTTTCTAAATAGCCTAGACAAACCTGACCCGTTAGTTCAGTCAAGGGCGAAAACCCCAAGAATTTTCTGACTGACCACAAGGTGAATACCCGCAAAAGCTTGACATGATAAGTCAGCCAAGGGCGGAAGCCCCAAGAATGGTCCGATTGACCAAGGGTGAACACCCTAGACAAACCTGGCCCGATAGGTCAATAAAGGGCGGAAGCCCCAAGAATGGTCTGATTGACCAAGGGTTAATACCCTAGATAAACCTGACCCGATAGGTCAGTCAAGGGCGAAAGCCCCAAGAATTGTCCGACTGATCACAAGGTGACTATCCCATGTAATGCTTGACCCGATAAGTTAATTAAGGGCAAGAACCCTTGAATGGTTAGACCAAGCATGGAACAAGTGCCCAGAAATTTGAGTTAGAAAATTGCATAGGCCTAAAGGCCTGGGCATAGCCAGCAGGCTGATAAAAACACAATACAAGTAAATCTCGATAAAAACAAATTTTTTTACAAGTATCACAAACTGGATCTAAGCATTATTCATGGATAAAGCTAGTACAAACCCTAGAGGGTAAACATATGATAAGAAAACCAGGCATCAGGCCCGGGTAAAAATTATTCAAAATAAAAACGCTTGAAGATAGAGCTCGATCAGGAGAAGCTAAGGATGAGATGAGGAGACCCCCCTATCCGCAGTTAAAACCCGGTGAATATACCATAGCTCTTGCTTAGTCTCATAAAATTTGAGGCTATACTTGTCTGCACGCCCTGCCTCAAATTGAGCCTCATCCGCGGTAGCGGATAAGCGCTGCACTTACCTAAGCAAATCGGTGCGCTCCTCTCGGAGTTGCTAATTCAACTGTCGGAGTTCGAGTCATTCGCGTTTATAATGGCGCTTCTTATGTCTCCTCTCCAGGAGTTTACGTAATTGACAAAGAATTTCGCGAAATTAGCATTTTCTTCTGAAAGGAGAAAATTTTCATTGAAGAAGAAGATGTTTTTCTTCTTATGGACATCTATCTCCTTCACTAAAGCCACGGCTCCAGGGCAGTCCAGGACCGACGTGCTATTAAACAGATTCAAATTGGGGTTCGACACCTTGGACCCTGGGGTGGCAACCCCCTTACCCGACCTACTACGTTTTCGGGAGGTGAGCGCTTGCTCATCCCCCGAATTCGAAGGAGCTGTAAGGTTGACGTCTGGCCTAGCTGGCTCCTCAGGTAGGCTTTTCTCGATAGGCGGTGCAATTTCCTCTGGCGCGCTGTTGTCATCTCTTTCATCGTGGTGACTATAAGAATGGATGGATAAAAGTTGAATAACAATAGTAGATGTAATAATGAATCCTTATTGTATAAGAATGATCAAGGGAAAGAGGAAAGAGTTGAATAGCTCAGTCAATATACCAATCTCAACAGAGAGAGGACCGGTCTCCTCGATAGAGTTGAAAAAGTTCAGGACGGTAGGATTGAGGAGTTGGGAAAGATGGAAAATGTTGTTGTTTAGGGTATGGATGATCTTTTTCAGTGTTGGAGATTATTCCCCATTAGTCAGGTGGGCCTGGGCTGGAAGAGCCCGAATTGATGCTGGGGAAAAACCCTAATCACCCGAGCAGTGAATGAAGAAATACTTTTTCCTTCAAGCCTTGTTCAAGGAAGGATAGCCGATCAAAAACTGGACGTCGGCGCGGGCGGGCAGGTAGAAGAAGCCGAAAGCTGCACTTTTCGCCTAACAAAGAGAATAGAATAAATGGGCCGTGGGAATGAGCCCAATATATCCGGCCGCCAGATGGAACCCCATGATTAACCTAAAGGCATTAGGCATGAATTGGTGTACCAGAATCCTATAAATTCAGGACACAGATAAAATAAAGGGATGAGGAGGAAGGCGCAGCCCGGCTTGGAGCTGATAAAATAAAAGGTCAAGTGATCAGACGGTGGT
Source organism: Phtheirospermum japonicum (assembly GCA_014905375.1). NCBI lineage: Eukaryota > Viridiplantae > Streptophyta > Magnoliopsida > Lamiales > Orobanchaceae > Phtheirospermum > Phtheirospermum japonicum. The sequence continues at coordinate 501,931 of BMAC01000066.1, forward strand.
TGGGACGCTCTCTCACCGGCGTCAAGGTTCACCAGAGAAAAATCACTAGAGATCTGGAAGTTTGCCCTAAGGTCCTTTAAGGACCTGTCGCTAATGGTGGAAATGACGTTGGCAGGGCTGCCACCCTGGAAAGAGGAATTGTGCTCCTCGGAGTAGGTTAGGGATAATGTTCTGGAGGTAGACGCCAACAGGTGGAGGGAGGAAGAAGAAGAAGAAGACATAATCAAAAATTGGAGGAAAAGGAAAAGTACCTGGTTTGGGGTGAGAAGGAAGACCTTAACCAGAGAAAGGATGGAAGAGAAATCTCGGTTGAAGAAGAGCACTGATAAGCAAGCAAGAAATATAATAATGAACCAGATTTGAAGGGGAATATAG
>BMAC01000066.1:509112-520753 GCA_014905375.1 Phtheirospermum japonicum
AAATTGATTTGCACAATTAGGAAGCTCTTGTCAGTGAGGCATTATATCCATACTTCATGTATCAGTATAGACCGACTCATTCTTTTTTATTTCCTTATCCGATTATTATGCACATGTGTGTTTTTCCTTTCCAATCGGTAGGCTAACCGTGCTTTATAGTAATATAAAATCTCATCAAATATGTTGTGTACATTTAGCAGTAGGGCTACTCACCACACACATTGTAGTTGTTGTCCTTGAAATATGTGTGTTTTGAGAGTATTTCTTGATTAACTTTTAGCTGATGAAATTATTAGTTAATGGCATTTTTCATTTTTTTTTCTTTTTTTTGTTTGTGTGTGCAGTGAAGTTCAAGCACCGCCAGTGGCTGTGAAGATATAGGAACCCAAGAATAAACCTGAGTGTTTTGGGGTTTTCTGCCTCACTTATGATGTCAAAGATGTAAGTGTTTTTCTTTTAGTGCATGTTTTGTTTTTGACATAAGTCTTGTGTGATTTTCTTGCAGTTGATTTTCTTAGTGCCTCCCTTATATTACTCCATGGTGTTTTTTATTACTCCAAATGGTAAAGTTTATTGCTTATTGATTCGTTTTTCTCTGAGCTTTTATGGAATAATAAGCATGGTTCTTGTTAGTCTGTGTTAGCTGTACAGTGGCATGATTCTTTTTCATGTTATATCTTTTTTTGTGCTTGGAAAGTTTATACAAGTCTAATGCTAAACTATTTGTTTTATATTTCTTTATTTGCAGCATGAAAACTTCCCTGAATAAATGTTGTTGTAATGGTTTCAAATACTTAATATGGCTGACTTTACTTAAATTATACTTTAGTATAGTATGGTTTATATTGTACACACTATCTAGCTGATCACTAAAGGATTCTAAAAGAAAATGGGTTCTTGCTTTTGTAGTTGATCATATTAATATGGGAAATATAATTTGATAATCAAGCTGATTTTTTCCCTTTTATCTTTTACTTGATTTAATAGATTGAGTTTTTGGAAATTTTCAGTTACATACAATGAAATGTTGCCTTGTAAAATTATGTTCTAACTATGGACGAATTTATGTATATGGAGGAAGTTTTATAGAATTGCGCTTTATTGGACTAACTATTTTGCTGATATTTAGGTGATTTATATCATTTCATCTTCATTTTTCTGAAGTTCTAGCTTGTGTGTTTCCTGATTGTTCTATGGTTCATTATAAACATAAATGTGAAATGTATGTTTTGTAGATGGTGTCAGTTATTAGGCATTGCTATGTTATGGCACCGAATGAGCCTTTGTTGCCGCCAATGAAGGAGACGATGTGTTTCTTTGTGAATATGAGTTCGATATAAAATGCCATAGTTTCAAGCACATAGTTGAGATTGATAATAATTAAGGTATCGTGATTGTACTATTTTGGTTATACGTTGTTCATTTAATTTCTCAAATGTGACTTGTACTATCTTAATTCAAAATAATTTCTTGAAGTGCAGCTCTAAGATCAGTGGAGCATCATTTGAATCTGGAAAAGTTTTATGTTCTTGGAACTAATTGTGGTAACATTCATGTTTATCTCCGAAAATATAATATTTGTTAGTTATATTGTGGACTACAGTCCATGGCATTTTTGTGCATTTTTGTTTGGTTTAACTTACACAATATATTAACAGCAAAAGCTCGGTATATGTGTAATTTTTGGTTCCCTTTCTTCCTATATATTTCCTATTATCCATTGATTTTTTCCCTTCATTATTTTTGTTATTCCCTTGTGTTGTTTGTATTGATATATTATGATAATTGTGTATTATTGTGATTAATGACATGTGTTGTTTGATCTTGTGATTATATAAATGAAATGTGTTTTGTGAATTAAATAGGTAATAAAACTGTAATATATGAGCAGGCCTGAAAAAGTGAATCTGGAATGAAATTTGATGTATTTGTTGGCACCAACATTCATTTCTTTTTTAATTTTTTACTACTTTCTAGAACGGTTATTCAAAAATCCGTTCTAGAAAGTAAACTTTCCAAAACACCTGTTTTTAGAGACGTTCTGGAAAGTATAGTTTCCAGAACGTCTGTTTTTCGAGACGTTCTGGAAAGTATACTTTCCAGAATGCTTGTTTTAGAGACGTTCTGAAGTATACTTTCCAGAACGCCTGTTTTTAGAGACGTTCTGGAAAGTATAGTTTCCAGAACGCCCTTTTTAGAGATGATTTGCATTTTTTTGTACATATTTTCATTACCGTTTTTGTTTCACGTTGCGTGTTTTTCGCTTGCTTTTTGTTGCTTTAGGAGTCGGGTTGGCCGTTTTTCGTATTTCTAGATTTTCTTAGTTTTTGTACGTTTTATTAGTAATTTTCGTAGTTTTTCACTTTTCCGTTTTTCTTGGCCGTAGGACGTCCAAGCGGGGCCCACGCTCGTTTGGGATCGTTGATACTCGACTCGAGAATAGACGGACAAATCAAGGAAGCGCAACGGACGAGGTTCGATAAACCGGCGGACGCGAAAAGAACGAGAAATTGAGCCAGGCGCTGGAATCCAGTCGGCCGACTGATTGTTCAGTCGATCGACTGACTTTGTAGTCGATCAACTGAACCGGCAAAATTGACTGGATTCCAGGGACTTTTGGCATTGTGGACGAGGCAGTCGATCGACTGCCTACTTGGCCGATCGACTGCGGTCGGTCGACTGGACCCCTCAAGATCGACTGGATTCCAGGGCTTCAAGCCGTTTTGACATCGCAGTCGGTCGACTGCCGACATGATCGATCGACTGCAAGTCGATCGACTGCTTTTTTAGTCGATCGACTGAAAAGCAGAAATTTTGAAGAAATAAGTAATCAGACGTCATTTCAAATATACCAACTTGCAGCTGAGGTCTTTCTTCCCCAAGGAAGCTCCTCCAAAACAAGAAACTCTTTCCCTTTCATATTTGCTCTTTTTTAATTCCTATAAATTCTAGTAATTAGTGGTAGATTAGTTAAGCTTTGATCTAGGTTTCTTTTGTGAAGAATCATTCAGGATTTCAAGCTTTTCTCCTTCAAGCTTTTGTGTAATCACATACATTTGGTAAACTCTTTCATTTATATAKTTTTAYGTTGARGTATTTCCYTTAATRTTGTGTTATGCTTGGATCATTGTTATTTTGATTTTCAAAACTTTCATTTTCATTTTGTAGCTTTCTAGCTTTTGAACTTATGATTTTAAGTTGTTAAGTTGTTAGATCAATCTTTAAGTTTTTAGAAGCTTTATATAATCCTTCTTTTAGAACTTTAAATTATATTAAATTAATGTTGACTTTTTTCAAATAAAGCTTGACTTTAATTTTCCCTCCATTTCCCTAATTTAAAATTATTAAGTTTTAATAAGTTAATTAGTTTAGATTGATCGTTTTTAATATAAGCTTTAATTTCCTTTAAATGTTTTAATATTTTTAAATCTTGTATTTCAATTTAAATCTTAGTTGTAAAATTCAAAACCGAACAATGACTACCGCTTTCTTAGGTCAAATTAGTTTAATCAAAACCGACGATAAGAACCAATGAGAAACCGAAAGTCGATCACATCCATCCTCGAGAGACACGACTCGGGACAACTTGCCGCATCTACAATCGACTCCGTACTATTGCGGAGACGATTCTTAGAGCGCTAGGAATTCCTCGATCAAGAGACGTTCTGGAAAGTATAGTTTCCAGAACGCCCTTTTTAGAGACGTTCTGGAAAGTATAGTTTCCAGAACGCCTGTTTTTCGAGGAGTTCTGGAAAGTATATTTTCCAGAACGTCTTAAAAAAAGACGTTCTGGAAAGTTATTTCCAGAACGGGCGAAATCGGTAAAAATGACTTTCTAGAACGGCTGAAATATTTTTCACAACGTCTCTGAAAACCGTTCTTGAAAGTTTGACAATCAAGAATGCCTCAGCAGGGCGTTCTTGATTGTCATACTTTCAAGAACAACTCCATACAGAACGCCCCAGTAGGGCGTTTTAGATTTGAAGAAATAGGCATTCTGTATTTGAAGAAACAGGCGTTCTTAAAAGCTGTTTCTGCACTAGTGTAACCACCATCCTCCTGTCATTTGATACCAAACGCAGAAGACTGCCTAATTCGCAATTTTTACCCTAGGTGAGGATCTTAATTTTTTCTTCCTAATGTCAGTTTTTATTTTATTTTTTCATTTTTCTTCCCTACGAAGACTTTTCTCTTCTCCCTAAATATCGCCTTCAAGAATCACTTTACCATCTCCTAAAAACTCTTTTTTTTTCCTTATGATTTTCCAATACAATTAACCATCATGTTGCAGGTAAATCATTCCCTTTTATGCAATTGTAAGAATTTTATATGATTTTATGATTTCCCATGTGTTTATTTCCCCGTTCTCTAGACTTGATTGCTGAATCTTGTGTTTGGCTGAGAAGAAAATCATAAAACATCAGGGCTTGTGAATAATATTTACCCTCAATTTTGTTTTTCTTAAAAGTAGGAAATTTATAAAAATTGATATTGAACCTATATTCAGATTTGCTGGTTTCATTTTCAATTTCTGCTTTAATTGTCAGTTTAATATGCTGTTAATAGATTTGTAGCTGATTCCTGTTATTCAAGTAACATATCATTCTGTTTTTGGTGTTTGATCAATTGTTTAATACTAGATCATGTGCGAACATTATATATTTCAATATTTATAAGTCGAATATCTAATTAGGGCTTTAAGGAGGCCCCTTTAAGTTTTTAAATGGTGATATTGTTTTTCAGATTGAATGTTGTAATCTGATGTTTATGATCTTTTCATTTTTTCCCGATTGCAGAATGTTGAGCTTAAGGTTGCCATGTCATGCCAAGGCTGAGTCGGAGCCGTGAATAGGGTTCTTGGAAACACGGAAGGTACGTTGACTTATCCACACACATATATAATTTAAAATTATCCTTCTAATCATTTACGAGTGATCTTTTGCAAGAACTTCAGTTTATGTAGGCTATAGAATTTTGAGATTATCATTTTAATTTGAATTCCTCTTTTGCCACCCTATGTGCTTCACCACTTCCGGACATGTTTGAGCTCATATTTAGAATTTTCTTGTGCCTCTGATAAGTTTGTATTCAATGTTTTAGAAAAATGTGTTCTATTAATTTCTTTTATATTTCAAATTTTAGTGGATTTCAATTTAAATTGTAATCCAATGTTTTAAATTGCGCATTGGATTACAACTGAAATTAAAAAAAAAAGACAAAATCATGCACACACCTTATTCAATCATACATCAATCTTTGGTAAATATTGTTTCATATAAAGATGAAATTAAATGAAATCATGTTTCTTAATATTATTACCTAGAAAACTACATATGATCACTTGTTTAAAAGGCGAGTTTATATTTACAAAAGGAAAAAAGAAAAAAAAAGGAAAAAATAGAAGAAGAAAATACATTAAACAATTAAATTTGTGAACCGTTCAGTTGACAGATTTTTGTACGGTTAACATTTGTTTATTGTTAGTGTTCAATCGAATATTGCTGCTTATCTAGACCTTAAATTAGTTTTGTAATCTTGGCAAAGTCAATGGCAAACGGCTTTGAAATACATTAAAAAAACTATAGATGAATGGATTAAATCGAGTATAGCATTTATAAATCGATTGTTTAAGTTGATTAGATAAGATATCTGACTGACATCTTTTTGTTAACTTTATATGTTACAGGGTTGTGTGCCTCATTTTGATTATAATATTAAAAAATTTAATTGTTTTGAGCTTGCAGCTTTTGCGTGCTGCTATTAGTTGTCACAATGAGGTATTGTGAGTGAGAAGACAGACCACAATGTGCAAATAAATCAGGAGGACATCATGGGGTTGTTGCTAGCTAGGGAGATTTCCGTTTCTGTCATGCAATTTTACAACAAGTATTTATTTGACCTCTTGAAAACACATAATATTGAAGCACTCATGAAAACATCCTAACAATGTTCTAATGTTGTAGGTATCTCTACAGCATATTGAAATCATCGTGGCGTAACAATAAATATAGATTGATGTGTCCGCTAATCATTGAAAGTCATGGAAATACCAATGAAGAAATAGGCGTGCTGCTTCGGAGACGAACTGCTGAAGGAGATTTTGAGTGCTTCCTTGCACCTATTGAGCACGAATCACAATATCATCCACTTTGTTCTACACTAAGCTCTAACAAGTATATATTACACTTTAGATATTTAGAAATTGGGCATTAAAAGTTTATAAATTGCATTTCAAGAACAACAAGAATTCTTTATTCATGGATATCATTCATGACAAATTTGAAAATTTATTTTAAGTTATGGAGAGAAGAAATATGCTAAAATTGTAGAAAAACGAGACATAATAATTGTATTTATTAGCGGTAGCGCTGTTGGTGATAGTCGATGGGAAATCTCTTCTTTTGGTTTATAGATTATTTTTTTATTATAATTAATATTTTTTAATATGGTCAGGGTCCAGAGATAGGTTTAGTTTTTTGTTTGTTACTTATATATCTGTTGCATTGTATCATTCTCCATGTACCCAAAACAAATAAAAATAAAAAATCACTAATCTCAAAATCATTCTATTATTCACATATTTTTTTGGTACCCCCTCAAAATGATATTTAGTCATTGACCCATACATGCTCAACATTTTTACCACATTATTTGCTACACCATGTCACCTTGATAATTACCACTAATCAACAGTAATATAATAGTAGTTTAGCGATGAATGATGCTTAAGAAAAATAAATACAATATTATTGTAATTACCATCTCAGCTTGTGGATCTCATGACTAATTTCATTATGTTGTTTTATTTCATGTTTTATAGGAATTATTGGCAATTGATGGTTCTTTGTTCTAAAAACAATAGCGTGGCTTGGTCTTGCTTTAAGGGGAAAAAGCCAAAAAAAAGATTTCCGATAAGATTGAGATGTATGATTTTTAGAATTTTATTTTTTGGTATCTTTTTTTTTTTACTTGATAAATTTTATTTACCATATAGGGCATATAATTCATACCAAATGATGAAGGGGACTCACACCTACCAGTTAAAGAAGCCTCAATGGGTTTATCCGAAGGTAAATTTATTGTGATCTATTTGCCCTTGGTTGGTAAAGACAATAAAATTATTGTGCATGAAAGATATTTATGTAAATTCAAGTTGAGTGTATAGTAATTTATTGTAATTCATAATTTATTTTTTTTCCCAGTGTTTTGACAAGTGAAAGACATCGAACACATGCGGGTTTTTTGTAATGAGGCATATGCTGGAGATCATCCGATTAGACATTATTAGTTCACTCGAAAAGGTAATTGTCATACTTAAATTATATTCATACGTAAATATTTCTTCATTAATTACCTTTTATTGAGAAAATTAAAAATAAATAACAATAAATGAATCAATCAAAAACCAAATACTCACTTCAAATAATTTAGCAAAATACACATGTTTCGCCCGAAAATCTTTTTACCCAAAGATAACTTGCTCCTTTACCTAAAGTTGACCTAATATTCTTCAGAAAACCAAGTTAGAAAGGACCACCGGAGGGATTTCGGTAGAAACCTCTCCAATGCTTAAGTCAGTAAGCATTTTAGGTACTAGAGTGAAGGTGTGAATAATCAGAATGACATACCTTTGTTACTCTGGGCTAGGATATTTATACCCTCAGTTGGTTGGGGGACTTTCCCAGATCCCAGAAATAGGTCCGAGAATCTCGGACCGTTATTTTGGAGGACCTGACCAGGTCGCCCTTTTTGGATGACCTAAGCTCCTCGAGCTTAGTGTAAAACCTCTGTGCGTTCCTGAGTTGACCTCTATAGAACCTTATCTAAGGATTAAGATCGGATCCAGATGAGTTCTCTACAGTCATAGGATCAACCCAGGCTATCTCTTTCTTGATCTCTTTTAATTAGAGTAGGACCTGGATTTGGCTCACCCCAACTTGCCTTACCTTGAGGCTTGCCCTCACTTCAGGTCAGGATCAGATCTGGTCGTACCAATCAGTACACCCCCCCCCCCCCCCCCCCCCCGAATAGTTTAGGGTGAGCTTTGATGGTCCAGCTTTCCCAATCGATTGCTATTCCCAACACGTCTCTTCGAGTACTATCTCCTGACACGCATTAAATGCGCATATCCTGCCAAATCCTCTTTTTCCTAAAAAACATTTTTCAAATCATATTTCTCCCCATACTTCATGGTTCATTTGTTTACTTACGCTGCCTCACCTTCCTTCCTCACCAAGAACTCCTTCCATTTCTCTCCTCTAATCAGAGCTTTTTCTCTCACCTCAAACCAGGTATTTTCTCTCTCTCCTTGCAAACTTTTAGTTATGTCTTCTTCTTCTTCTTCTTCTTCTTCTTCTTCTTCCTCGCTCCTCCTATCCACATCTTCTTCTGCAATGCTGTCCTTAACCTCCTCCGATAAACACAATTATCCTATTCAGGGCGATGTTTAGGATAATAACGTTTCCACCATTAGCGACCGGACTCTGGAAGGGATGAGGGCCAAATTCAAATTTTCCAAAGAATTTTCCGGTTTCAACCCCCGATGTTGGCCAAAGAGCGTCCCGGCCTCCTTCTAATCATCTAACTTTTTTCACCGACCAATTCCAGGCCGGGCTGAGTCTCCCCATTCACCCCTTCATACTGGCTTTGTCCTGGATGTACCGGATTCCGGTACATCAGTTTGTAACTAATGCCTTTAGGATAATAGTAGGGTTTCACCTAGTGGCGCGGTTTTCTTGGCTTATACCCATGGCCCAGCTATTATACTCCCTATTCTAGGCCAAAAGCTCATTCTAAGGCTTCTTCTTCTTACTGGCCTGAGTCAGCGCTCAATTTTTGACCGGTAACCCTTCCTCTAATAAGGCGTGGAGGAAAAAGTTCTTCTTTGTTCACTGCTCCTGCGATTGGGGCTTTTTCCTGATATCCATCAGTACCCTTCCTGCCCAGGCTCATCTGACCAGAGGAGAATGACCCCCTTGTCTAAAAAATATCATTCGTACCTTAAACAAAAATGTCTTCTATCTATCCAAACTCCTCACTCCTCCCATCTTGAGCTTCTTCAACTCCAGGGAGGAATCGGGGCCTTTAACTCCTGAGATTGCTATACCGGAGGAGCTATCCAGCTCTGTTTTTTATTTTTGTTTTCCTTATCTACTAAGAGTTCATTACCATTTTCATATTTCCCTTAACCACTTTTTGTAAATCTTCTTACAGTCACCATGATGAAAAAGAGGATAGCCGCGCGTCTACAAAGGTCTACCTCCAACACCAAAAAGGGGCCTCTTGAAGAAATGGCCCGAGCTGAAGGACCAACCAGGCTAGACGAAATTGCCAGGCCAGAAGGTCCAACCAGGCCCGACGTCGACCTAACAGCTCGTTCTGACTCAGGAGATGAGCAGGCCCTCGCCACACGCAAATGCGCCCGAACTGGAGAAGGGGCCATGCCCTCTGGGTTAAGGATAGCCACCCCTAACCTAAACTTTTTCAACAGCCCATCCATTTTGGTTGCCCTGGGGATGTGGAAGTCCACTTCATTCAAGGGTATTCTCCCTCCTCTGAACGCCGGGTCCTTGATAAGTGGTCAGATCATGAGCTAGTAGAATCCTTTTGCCAGAATGAAGCGAGGGTAACCATCTTACCCCTTGTTCTTTCTCCTATGAGTTTTTATTATTTATTACTCGTTATTACCCTTTTTTTAGGCTGTTGTTAAGAGGGCGTCTTAGTGTTTCGGGCTCGGGGTTCACTGATGAAAACCGATCTGGCCAAAGAACACGCAGCCCTCAAAGGGAGAGAGCAAAGGTTGGCCAGCCGTATCAAAGAGATAGATGTTGAGCTAAAGGCACCCAAAGACGAGCTAAAGAAATATTAAGAGGGAGAATGGAGGGCGCGAGCTGAAGCCCTCCTTCAAGCGGAAGAGGCTAGAAAATGAATCGATGAGGCTCGCACTGAGGGCTTCTGTGAAGGTCGAGCAGAAGGGTGAGCTGAGTTTCTCAACTCAAAAGAGGGTCTAAGCTCATTCAAATGACCCGAGATATGACTAAGCGGTCCTTTTTGCACTCCACCGAGCTATATGATGTTCTTGTCACTGAGGCCGAGGTTTTCTATCACTTCGGGTTGGATGCCCAGGAGAAGTGGTTCAAGGAGAACCCCACTGCCCCCTTCGACCACGCCATCCCCTTGAAGGAGCCCCCTAAGCCTACAAGCTTCACCCATGTTGAGGAGGACGACTAGTTCTATCATCTCAGGGCCCCTGAATTTGCAGAGCGCGTCCTTCAAGCCTTCCACGGTTTTTCTCCAGACTCTTCTCTCCCCCCGAGTAGTCGCTAACCCTTGCTTTACCAGCGATAATTCCTTCTCCCACCTTTGCGGTTCTGGGAGAGCTTGGAAGTAGGTATGAGTTCGAGAAAGATCTTTGGGAGGTCGGCGGTGACTTGAGCACGGAAGATTACGAGGTGTAGGCTGGTCGTCTGCTCTTGTTGTTTTTTTTGGCTGATTTGTATTTTTTCATATCTGCCTTTGTACTGAACCATATTTATGCTCGCTTCTTTTTTTGTCCGTTGTGTCTTAGAGTTTCTTTAAGTTAAGGAAACCCTAATATTATTTCCTGTATTATGTGCCTTTATATAGACATCTTTTTTCCTATTTCTGACTTATCATTATGGCTTCCAAATCTTCTATAAAAGAAATTGATACCCTTAAGAAGAAAAATCTCTCCTTCTTCAATGAGAACTTCCTCCTTTCAGAGGAAAATGCCAACCTTCGTGAAAAATATTCCCAGCTGCACACACTTCTACAAAGGAAGAGGTAGAAAAACGTCACTATAAACGTGAGTGTTCCAAGCTTCGCCATATGAACAGCAACTCCGAGAGGAGAGCTTGGATCTACTGAGGTTGGTGCACCACTTATGTACCGCCGTCAACGAGGCCCAATCTGAAACCGAGCGTGAAAATGGGTATCATCTCCGTCTTCATGAAACTGAGCAGGAATTATGGTGCATTGGCTGAGTCCTTGCGGCAGATAGAAAGGTTCCCTCCCCCATCCTTAGGTCTCCTCTAGTTAAGATTTATCCCCTGCTCTGTATAAATTCAATCAAGCCTAATGTTCGGCCCTTGCATTTCACATCAGTTCATGCTGTTGTACTTAGTATTTATCTTTGAATCGAATAATTGTAAACCTACCTTACGGTGTTCATGCATCTTTTTATTTCAAATCACACTTTCATATCATGCTTGGTCTTGTATATATTTTTATGATTGTATTTGTCTGATCACCCAGAAGGGTATTAATTTTACTTAGCCTGATCAAAGAGTATTTGCCCTTTCACCCACATTTGGGGTTTTGCCCCTAATTTCTGGGGCTCGTGCCCCTAACCTACAATTAGGTCAAGTGATTGATGGTATCTACCCTTTGGCCAATCGAGCCAATTTCTGGGGCTTGTGCCCCTGACCAACAATTAGGTCAAGTAATTGAGGGTATCCATCATTTGGACAATCAGGCCAATTTTTGGGGCTCGTGCCCTTGACTGACAATCAGGCCAGGTAATTGAGGGTATCCACCCTTTGACCAATCGGGCCGATTTGTGGGTCTCTCACCGTGGACTGACCTACCGGGTCAGGTAATTGAGGGTATCACCCTTCGGCCA
>BMAC01000066.1:542610-559241 GCA_014905375.1 Phtheirospermum japonicum
TTAAAACCTACTATTTACTTCTTTAGATGACATAAAATTATTAATTCTCATAACAATACTGAGATAAATATTTACAATTGCTAAAAAACTCGCACTTTCAATTCTCATCTAAGACTCCGCACCAAGATTTGGTGGTAAAGAAAATAGTTGGAAAGACAAACACATACAGAAGGATCCATTGTCTTTAACTCATATGGTCCGACAGATTCTAAAATAAGTTCTTATGGAAAACTGTTTCCAAAATAATATAAACAAAATTTATGCAAGAAATTAGGAATAACTAACGGAAGTATATTGATCAAGTCTTTGTGTCCCATACCAATTACCATCAATACATTTTTAAGAGACACACACACACCAAAATAAAAAAGACGATATTAACACTACAAGAATTTGATATTCGATAACGATAACGGAAAATTTCATTTTTGGTACATTATGTTGGCCACTTTCCAGAAAAGGTACGTGATGTTGGCCAGCATCAAACTACATACATTAAGTTGGCAAATTTATCAAATTTGGTACAAAAAAAGCCCAATCGGGCTTTGATGCTTACATGGCATGATTTAATCATTTCTTATCATTTTTAATTTAAAAAATACTTTAAAAACTGATTTCTTATCATTTTCAATTTAAAAATTAATTTCTTATCATTTTTAAATTAATTTAAAAATTAATATAAAAATTAATTTCTTATCATTTTTAATTTAAAAATTAATTAAAAAATTAATTTAATTTAAAATTAATTTCTTATCATTTTAAAATAAATTTAAAATTAATATAAAAATTAATTTCTTATCATTTTTATTTAAAAATTAATTTCTTATCATTTTAAAATTAATTTAAAATTAATTTTTAAATTAAAAATGATAAGAAATTAATTTTTATATTAATTTTTAAATTAATTTAAAAATGATAAGAAATTAATTTTTAAATTTAAAATGATAAGAAATCCGTTTTTAAAGTAATTTTTAAATTAAAAATGATAAGAAATGATTAAATCATGCCATGTAAGAATCAAAGCCCGATTGGGCTTTTTTTTGTACCAAATTTGATAAATTTGCCAACTTAATGTATGTAGTTTGATGCTGGCCAACATCACGTACTTTTTCTGGAAAGTGGCCAACATAATGTACCAAAAATGAAATTTTCCGTTATCGTTATCGAATATCAAATTCTTGTAGTGTAATATCGTCTTTTTTATTTTGGTGTGTGTGTGTCTCTTAAAAATGTATTGATGGTAATGGGTATGGGACACAAAGACTTGATCAATATACTTCGTTAGTTATTCTAATTTCTGCATAAATTTTGTTTATATTATTTGGAAACAGTTTTCCATAAGAACTTATTTTAGAATCTGTCGGACCATATGAGTTAAAGACAATGGATCCTTCTGTATGTGTTTGTCTTTCCAACTATTTCTTACCACCAAATCTTGGTGCGGAGTCTTAGATGAGAATTGAAAGTGCGAGTTTTTTAGCAATTGTAAATATTTATCTCAGTATTGTATGAGAATTAATAATTTTATGTCATCTAAAGAAGTAAATAGTAGGTTTTAAAATATTTTCATTTAGAAAATAAAGTCTTATTTCTAAAGAAACAATTTACTTATAATTCTGAATTCATTTGAAGACTCTTCGCAGCGAGCTGGTTTGGAGCTTATGGATATGATGGTTGTCTACCAGGAGGGAGCTTATGAACAACTATGCAGGTAATTATTTTAGACGAGTTAATGGGTGGCCTGGAGAAGTTTATTTCTAGCTTTGATATGTACACAAGAATGTGCTAACATGCATTGACGAGAACTTTTTTGACAATCATCATCATCTTCTTACATGAAAAAATGGAAAGAAAAATAAGTAAGGTATCAATTCGTAATACATACTGCTTGCTTCTGGGATTTACAAGAAACAATCATTGTGTCATGGCTACAAAAGCGTAATGCGTATATTAATTTTTTGTAGACATCAAAAGGTTATATCTTTTTTGTTATGATTGAGGCCTTATGACATATGGTTATTTCCTCTATGTAGGTGGGTCCAAGCTGAGTGTAGGAGACTCACGGATATTGACAATCCTGAAGTTAGTAAGCTCCTAAGAACTGCTGTCGGATGCCTTAAAGCAAGACCAGTCCTTTTCAAGTACTGTCATGCATAATATTTACTAATTACACAAGAATGCATTCCCTACAGTTTTTCCTCCTTTTAGTTCCCTTTTCACACCATTTTTCTTACATTCAGGTTGCAAATATGAGACATAATGCACTGTTCAAAAGATTTATTAGTTCCCTCACACGAGGAGGGCCCGGTGGGCTACCTAGGCCAATTGAGGTTCATGCCCACGACATGCTCGGGTGGCTGCATCAGATATGACTTTGTGTATTTCTTTTCATTCCTTTTTGCTTCATAGTTGTGATTTTGTGTTTCCAAGTTAGGAACCTTATTCTTGACTATGGTATCCATTTCTTGGATTTATCATAGGCCTTAGCGTCTGAGAGAGAACTTGTTTTTGCATTGCTCGATCCTGATTCAGTTGCAGATAACGGACCAATTGCTCGAAGATTCTCCAAAATCTTAGAGAGTGATGTTGGAAAGACAAAATCACACTTGACATTTGTTTTAGATAAAATATTTGAAAGAGTTTGTCGGCCTTTTAAAAGTGAGAGTTGAACAAGTTTTGCAGTCATAGCCTAGCCTTATAATCTCCCATAAGCTTAATATCACTCTAGGTTTTACTACCACACTGTGAGTTAACTCTACCCCAAACTTAAAAAAGTGGGATAATTACAAAATGTAGTCTTAAGGTTTGACCTAATTACAAAAAAAAAAAATGCTTTCAAAATCACAAAAAATACCCGAGGTTTGATTCAGTGTTAAATTATATTTTATGGATGTCAAGGGGGATTTTGAAATGTTTTTTTCTTATGAAAGGGGTTAATGTAAGAGGAAATAAGATCTTAGGGGTATTATTTATGATTTTGAAAGTTATCTGGGTTGTTTTGTAATTAGGTCAAACCTCAAGTATACTTTTTTAATTAACCCTCATTGAGTTCATGTATTTTCCTCATAATTTTCTTTTTTCATTCAACTCAGCCTTTTATCTATAGATGTCAGATCTTCTAGGGAGGGAAACAGCTCTGTGTATTACACTTTGGTCTCTCAAGGATGCTACTCAAAAGACCTTTTTTGACATAGTAAAGACTCGAGGAGTGAAGCTATTAAGATATCCTCCCTTAGTTGCTGCTGGTCTTTCTCCACCTCTGACACTAAGAGAAGGTGTCTCAGTGCTGCTTGAGATTATCGAAGCAAATGACAGTATGGTGATTTCGGTGTCCGGAAAGAAACCTGCATTTGAGCCTGTCATATCTGCTATGTTAGATCCTATTATTCAGGTGTGTTTTCAAACTAATTCAATAACTTTTTAAGTTTTATAGTTGTTTACCCCACTTTATTCCACAAGTTTCACACTACATTAGTTACGTGAATGTAGTGTCGATCGGAGGGATATGGAGGCAAAGCGTGCAGCTAAAGTGATAGAGAATGAGTTGTTGAAAGGGAAAGAGATTGTTAAGGAGCTGAGGCGGAGTGTGATGAGGGATTCAAATGTCGAGGATCTCAAGAGTAAGTTGGTTGGGCCAGTTGTTAATAATAATATTAATAATAATAATAATAATAATAATAATAATAATAATAATAAGTGTAATTAATTATCTAATTAGGTCTGATCAGTTTATGTAATTATAGTTCAGATTCTAGAATTGTACTCTTAAACATTGTATTTGTTTTATGTACTTAAACTATTAGAATTGCCTAATTATTGTATGTAAGTAATTTTTATATGTAAGTGTGGTTTATGTTTGATGTTAAAATGATTTTGCAATTTATTTATTAGGTGGGATGGTTAAATAAACAATGCTACTTTTTAAAAAAACCTCATATAACTACATCGGTTCTCACGAAACTGATGTGAAAAGATGTGACATTTCACAAAGGCTATTTGTAAAAACCAATGTGAAAAGTCCTATCTTCCACATCGGTTATTTGTAAATACCGATGTGAAATGTCTCATCTTCCACGTCAGTTTTTACAAAGACCGATGTGAAAGTCACATCTTTTCACATCGGTTTGTAAAATCGGTGTGACTTTTAACATCAGTGGATTAGACATCAGTTCAAAAATTGATGTTAAATATAAAAAAATGATTTTAAATCCCCTTTTTGTAGTAGTGTAAGTCCACAAGATCTTACCTCTTCATATAAAACATGAATATTATTGGAATCTAGTTCTCAATTAAGCTAATGATAATTTGACGATCAATTTTGTCGAGATCGTATAACATTAGAAAGAACTAGAAGAATATTCCTACTCTTCACATATAAATAAACCGAGATGATCATACGAGTCATGCCAAGTTATATAGTGATAAACTTCAGGTTCAATATGAAAAAGTAATATTTAACTCGTCTAGTGTTTTTATTGAATTTACTTGTCAATACAAGAATATTCGATTAAGTACTAATTTATAGTATAAATTAATTCAAGAATAAATTTCCTCTAATAAGATTTATGGATATTTCAAATAAAAATCAAACTCATTGATATCCCGAATCACGTGATTAATATGTTTTTCTTACAATAGATATGTTCCCTATTATGGATGTCTATTTCTCAAGATAAGATGGGTAAATTAGATCTCTTTCGTCTCTTGCAAACTAAATATTATACTCGGATATTACCATAAAATGCAAGAGGCCAAAGGAATTACTTGATCAAGATTCTATTTTTTTTCATACACAAATGTGTGAAATCGTGTACAAAACATTAAAACTAAAGGAGTAGAAAATTAGAATTTAAGCCTGCTATTACAAGTTTTAATCCAAACTTAAAATGTATCTTTATTTTACAAAGTGGGTCAATCCCATTCAATACCCCACTTTTAAGTTTTAATTCTCCTTTATCCAAAATCATTTTGGACAAAATAGGTTCCAAAAAAATCACATGATTTTCTTCACAGTTTTTCAACATTCATAAGTACAAGTATGAATTGTTCGTTAAGAACATATAGTATTCTTGAGGAATATTGTGTTTATTAGAGAGCTACAATGAAATCTTATCTCAATAATCTTCTGGATTATTAAGAAATGTTAGTTTTTGTTTCTTCACGAAACAAAAATTATTATATATGACAATGGAAGAAATTAAATGATTTCTCATAGTGTTTCTTCAAGAAATAAATTTAAAAATAGAATCCATCATCCAGAATTAACTTCTATGTTTCTTCAACAATTATCTGAATTTCAACTTGATCCAACGATTATATTATGTTATCTTATTTTGACTACATCGATGATTACGAGAACAAAAACACTGTTCTATTGGGAATTCATTATCAGACTCCATGGAGCTTATTAATCAGATCTCCACTGTTCACATTTTAGTTCGGCGAACCTTGAATGTACTGTAAAAATTTAAACTAATCGAACAACTGAAAAGTTGGAAAATGGATCTGCAAAAATTTTGCGAATAGGATTTTCTTGCATAGAAAAATTTCTTGATCACTCTCATTAGGTCAGAGATTGTGCTGATAATGTGTTGTGGAATAAAGAGAAGAGAGGAAATTTTGATTATAGGAAATATGGAGTGATCTTATTATGAGTACTATAACCTCTTATATATATATGATTAGGATTTAGGGGTTCAATATCCATTCACTAATATATAATTACAACATATTATACCCTACTTTATTTTTCTTTTTTACTACACTCACCCTAAGGCATGGTGAAATTCTTTACTTTTATTGCTCTTCCTTTTTTCCCCTATTTTGTGGAATCAAATCTTAATCCTCTCTCTCTCTGTCTCTCTCTCTCTCTCTCTCTACTTCTTAGAGTTAACGGTGGGGAAGAAGAAATCGGGTACCAGAAGAAAGAGTTTGCATCTGGTTCTTCATAGCAAGAGTGTGATGACGGCATCAGGGTTCTATTAGATTTTGGCTATATATTTTATGAGTATAAGAAAATGAGAATCAACATCATTTAAATATATTTAATTATATAATTAAAATTTTGCTTGAAATCTTCATGAAGATTAGGTCATTTATAACTTAAGGTTCAAACCAAGTCATAAGGTAAATTACTATCTCCATAGTTTCCTTATATATTTAATATTAATTAGGGAACAAATTAATGTTTCTGTCTTAATTATCGGCAAAGAAACACACCCAAAAAGGGGAGAAGATTGACAAATATGGAAGGTTAAGATTTCAGTGTGTAGAGTTTAGGAGATTGCAAGAATCAGATAAGGATTCGAAGAGCTTCAAATATGGAAAGTTTTTGTTCAAACACATAAGTTATAGGATTTTATAGAATACAAATTCTATAAAAATAAAGAAGAAGGATGAAACTAAATCCTAAAAGGATTTTACTTCATTAATGAGGGCTTTTCAAAGACGACACACAATTCCTTGAGAAAGGGCCAACATACGATGTATATAAATAGTAGATAGGTCTTTATGTGTATAATAATGTTAGCTTGGTTAGATCGGCTTGATCTTATGGAGCTAGCATTCCCCGGCCCAAAGTGTGTTGAGGGTCAACATGATCAGGTATTGTACTTTAGTCCTGAGTGTGTGAGAAGTCGAACTGATTGATTTTATTCTCCAGCCCGGAGTGCGCTGGGAGAATGAACTGATTGATAGCGGCTTGACCAGACAAGTAGGCAATCTCGGCCTAATGATAAGCCATGTCGGTGCATGAATTATGGGCCTTCAAGGCCCAATATCTATTAGGGTTCAAGATGAGAATTTGAAAAAGAATCTTGAAGGAAGGATATCTTATTTTGGTATGAAATACCTATTTTCCTTCTAAGAGACGTGATTTCTTTTTTATGGAACAAGTCTTTACTTCTTGTAAATAAGGACTCAAGCTCTTATTTTAAACTATAATATCTTTACATACTTTACACGATTATATTGATTGTATTCTCATTCTAACTTGTGTTTCAGAGTGTCTATACCAGGAGCGCACCAATACCTTATTTTGCAGGTCAGTCTATCATTGGCCGAGGCCTACCATATAAGATGACATTTGAGAAGTTGGTGGAAGAGGCCAGATGCCACTAGATCTAATTTTTAAGGTGTTAAACTATTTTGGATATATCAAGCGTCTATGGGAATCAAGTGACATCGTGTAATTAAGTTAAGACATGAGAAACCAACTCCTACTAAACCCTTTCAGCAACATTATTTGAACCAAGAAAATGCAGAAAAATCTCAAGGAAGATTTTAGTGAAGCCAGTGGTAAACCCAAAGGTAGCACGAAAGATCCCACACTAGATGACCACACCCTTGTGAACATGAATGGGAAGACTACGACAGTCTATAGTATGAGCTCATTCTTGGACGAAGGCGGCTCGTTAAAAGAAAAAAGCAGCAAATATAGAACAAGTAGTCCCAGTAAGAAGAAGGATGTGGAAGTGGAGAACACCCCTTGGTGGGGATGAACTTCTCTTTCACTACAAAGTAGCTAGCCCAGTTGATTGTAAACACAACTGCTTTATTAAAAACAGACAAAATCTACTTGAGCAGATAACTCAGCTAGATGATAGGAAAGGCGATGCCTCGAAACAAATAAAAGGATAGTGGGAAGAGGAGGAGCAGTCCTTAATACTTATGAAAGACTATTCCACCCGAGATTTTGACCCTATATTGGAATAGATACAAGAAGAAATGTCTCAAATTTGGGAGATGATAGCATGAAAGCAAGCCCCTAGGAGAAGAGGCTACCCCTTCTCTGACAATTTATATGCGAAAATACATAGAGGTCTAAAAGGCTTAAACCGCAATTATGTAGAATTATAGAAAAATAGAGACATTTCTAGCATTTTAAAGTTTTGGCTATACTGTACTGTTACAATGACGCTGGTAGATGTCAGGCGTTTTTAGCCTCATTGGTGTACACAACACAAATGGTTTCACCAACTTTCGTCGTCAAGCATCACATGCTTTTTTGCATTTTGAGAAATATTTAAATCACACTTTTCTAAGTAAAAGGCACATCAAAGGGATTTTATGGCCGTGTTCCATATTAAGAAGAAGAAAGGGAGTCCTTGAGAGATTATGTGGTGAGGTTTATCAAGATTGTTGTGGAGGTTCCCAGAAGAGTTGAGGTCGTTAAAGCCAGTGACCTGTCTCAAGGTTTGAATGTGGGACCCCTAAGAACCTCACTCGCAATAAAATTAGTTGAAAACTATTTGGAAGTGCTCACCCGAGCCACTAAATATATCCATACGGAGGAATCTCAAGAAGACTTCGAGGGAGGAAAAAGGAAGTACACAATAAAGGACAATATAAGTAAGGTGGATACAGGATGTATGGGGTCTACGATCCATGAAAGATCCAAAATAGAGATGAGGGAGTGAATGATAGGTTCCTATGGGAGCTTAAGTTTGATAACTATACACCCCACCAACTAAGATAAGAGAGGCTGTTTTATATAATAAAGAAGGAGCTCGGAGCTAAGACTAGGTGTCCAAAAACTTATAGAGATGACTCGAGTAAGCCCAAGTCTTTACTATATTGTTCCACGGTGACTATGGCCACACAAGCGAGACCTGCCACCACCTAAAAGATACAGTCAAGCACAGAGCAAGTCATTTGAAAGAGTTTATATACAAGTATAGGGTACTCAGTTAGGGCCGCAAGCATGATCCTCCCGAGGAAGAGGGGGATCAGATGCATGGATGAGAGGAAGGACTCAATCAAGGGGGGATCCCCCTCCCAAAGCAGTTTAATTTAGATGATATATGAAGGGTCCATAGATGGAGATTCCAATTGGATTTGGAAAGCTCAGATACATGAGATTAAGTGAGGGAAGCCGTACACTCTAGGTATGCGCAATGGAGGTAGTGACTCCATAGTGCAGTTTGACCCTAATGATATATGAGGGATTCAGGTTCTTCACAATGATGCTTTGGTAATAACAACCGATATAGTTGGTTATGATGTGCAGAGGGTGTTCGTGGACACAAACAATTTAGTAGACATGTTGTTCTACGATTGTTCAGACATATGAGATTGAATATAGACCTCGGAGTAGTGAATAGCCCCATGGCCCATCTATGGATTTCGTGGGTAGAAATTTCCCCAGTGGGCGAGATGGTGCTGCCAATAGTACTAGGAGAATACCCAATAAGAAAGTTGTGATATTACATTGTCCCATAATGCTATATTCAAATGGTCTTCGTCGAACATTTTCGAGAAATGATTGGAGACAAATATCAATCCACTTCTACTACTGGACATCTGTCCGTGAAGGCATATGAGCTAATAATAAAGGAGTCAAAGCTTGGAGTGAAGGTCTGATAACTAATAAGGCCAAGATAGAATCTCCAGAAGGAGGAGAGAAAACATTTATATAAGAAAGGAAAAAGGCAGAAGAAATGCTCTGTGTAGTGAAGAATTGAGATAACGGAGAGTGAGACAGTGAGGATCAAGTCGACAATGTAGGGTGCACTTATACAAATCACCAACATACAGATAGAGATTGTAACCTTCCTTATCCTATAATTAAAGACTTTTATCATCTTTTTAACTAAAAATGATTACTAGATGAGCTACTCTCAGACCATTCCTAGATTTTCTTTTTCTTCTTTTTTTCCAGTAGTTGATCTATCAAACATTCTGATTTAACAATAATTGCAGATCAAGAAAGGCGCTCCATCTTGAAAAACTTTAATTGGGCTAGATGTGCTCCTCTTATTTTTAAAATCTTTTTGAGACGTTGATAAATATAGATCAGGTAAGGGGCTCTAGCTTCTGTAGCTTATGAATGGGTTGGATGCTCTCCCCTTATTTTTGAACACTTTTTGATCTGATGATGATTGCAGATCGGGCAATGGGCTCTAGCTTGTGCAACTTGTGACTGGGTTGAATGTGCTCCCCTTGTTTTTTTAACTTTTTTGTTCTGATGATAATTGTGGATTGAGCAAGGGGCTCTATTTTCCATAGCTTACAATTAGGCTGGATGTGGTCCTCTTTCTTTCTATCTCTTTTCGATCTGATGATAAATGTGGGTTGGTTAAGGGGATTCATCTTGCAACGTTCATGACTGGGCTGGATATGGTCCCCTTATTTTTTGAAAACTTTCCGATCCAGTGATAATTGTAGATCAGGAAAGGAGCTCTAGCTTGCACAACTTATGCATGGTTGGATATGCTCCTTTTATTTCTAAACTCTTTTCTTATCCAATGATAATTATGGATCGGGAAAGGGGCTCAAGTCTACTCCGCTTACGACTGGGTTGAATGTGTTACCCTTATTTGTAAACTCTTTCTGATCCGATAATAATTGAGGATCGGACAAGCTTACCTGAGCAATTAATTTTATTACATTTCTTCTTGTTAGACAAGTTATGATTATGATCGCAAGCAAGAGGCATCACTATTAATCTACATTAAGATGATGAGTCTAGTTGTGGGGCTCAAATTTAAATCCAGACCCACCCACGAATTTGCCTTTAAATACCAAATTAACAAACATGACAATGGACGATGACGATTTTGGTTTCTTGGGCTCGAGGAAACGAAACAGGCCAGACCTGGAGCCCGGCAACCACGTGGACGAACATGAGAATTTAGAATTCCCTGGTGGAAATCAAGATACTGCTTTCTTGAAAGGCTCTCGGCTGATGAAAATTTCCGGAAAGTGGAATCGGCTTATTTCCTGACGAGGCGCCGGGCCGTAAAGCCCGTAAGCTGGCCGTTGGGCCAACACTCGTTGATCAGTAATGAAAAAATCTCGATCAGTAACCCGCCATCGAAAGAGTGTAATAATGAGAACAAGCTAAGCAGATGGATAAACACGTTTCTTGAAGGGATGTGTAAATATTTGACTTTTAGTAAGCTGAAAGTTAAGGTGGGTTTAAAGATTTTTCTCGCGCGACTTTCTACATATGGTCTCGTTTGCTTATTACATGTTGGGTTTAGCTCCTATTTTACTAATTTTGTGACTACATTTTTTATCTAGAATGTACAATGGTTATGAGGGTTCATGAGTAATGGTAATCTGGTTTAAAGGAAAATTAGGCATTATTTATTTTTGACCTTTGTAATTTTCTGTGGCTGTGTAAATTTCACTTCTTTATGTTTTTCTTGATTTTTGTTATTACTCAGTTTTAAAACTATTGATATAGTAGTTCATGAGTAAAGTACTGCACTTTTTAAAACTGGTTCCATTTCATTATTTGTTTATTTATTTATTTAGTTTAATTCATTCTGAAATTTCTTTTTTTTTTTTAATGCAGAATCCAGTTGCTAGATGGCATTTATGCCAGGGTTCGATTAGCGGATTTCTTTGTTCAGTAGACAGGCTTATATAGCAACACTAGGAAGGGATGGTATTGTCACTATTTAACCGTGATTTCCATATATAAATATTATATATTAAATTGTCCGTCATTATTTATAGGCTAGAAAAATCGATGAATACAGGTTACCTTCGAGTGTTTGACTACAAAACCGATGAGCATCTTTTGTGTTGTGCTTGGAGGTGAGTTGAATTTTATTTTTGCTATATTTAGAATTATAAAATTTGTTGATATGGTTTGACTAATGGAATTAAAATAAGAAACGATAGCTCGGATGGAAAATACATCAAACCTTTTCTCAGAGTTTCATGATTAATGCCCATATGCTCAAGAGATCGAGAACAAAATGAAATTGAGTGAATGTCCTAATAGATGTGCTATGGTGCATGAGAAACTGAGATAGAGTGATGTGTTTTTTAATTTCTTTTCAGATTTGAGATTAGTCAACTTTTTTTTTTTTTTGTTTTTTCCCTCCACTCATTCAAGAGATAAATTGAGTGTTTAGATTGTGATCTACTGATGTGTCGTGTTTTCCCTTCGAACGACTTACTATGTTCGTTTGAAATTCATCAGTCTGTTTTGAGTTTGTCTAAACTATTTAAACTATCTTTTAATTGGGCTTGTTCATTAGTAAGTTCACCGATATTTTAGGTTGTTGATATGTCTTGAATTTCTCGCTTAGGCGAGTTGTACGGGGGTCTCGCTGCCCGGTCAGCGAGTCGGGGGTGTCAAGGAGGGGCAAAGTCCCCCTTATCTGGGGGTACGGGGGGGCGCAGACGCCCCCAACCCAAACGGTATGCAGTTTTGGGCCTTAAGTTCAATTTAATGTATTCTCTCAATACTATAAATATGGTCTTTGAGATCAGAAATTTTAACCCTAATCAATTAATAAAATCCGTTCTTCTCTCTACCCGTGGGCGTAGTCAATTTGGTGAACCACGTAAATATGTGTCTTCTTTACGTTTTCTGTTTACTACTTTATAATCATATTCATTCATAACAAACTGGTATCAAGAGCCTGGTCGATTCGATCAGGGTATTTCCGCACCGTTAGGGTTTCTTTTTTGCTGACAGAGAATGTCTGCTTTCAACGAAAAGGTTGACAAATTCACCGGGAGAAATAGTTTTGGATTATGGCAGATCAAGATGCGATCTCTGCTGAAGCAGCAGGGTCTGTGGACGCCGCTATCAGGAAAACCTAAATCTAAGGATGTAGATGAAGACGAGTGAAATACCCGAGAAGAAAATGCCCACTCGACTATTATGTTATGTCTGTCTGACGATATTATCATCGAGGTTGCTGATCAGGAAACTGCCACTGCTCTCTGGTTGAAGTTAGAGAGTCTCTACATGACGAAGTCTCTAACAAATAAGTTGCTCTTGAAGCAACGTCTGTTCTGTTTATGTATGCAGGAAGGTACTCCCCTTCGTGATCATCTAGACAAATTAAAGAAAATTTTACTATTTGCGTAATATTAATGTTAATGTAGAAATGAGGACGCTACTTTAATTTTGTTAGTATCTTTGCCTGAATCGTATGAGAATTTTGTTGAATCGTTTATTACTGGGAAAGATACTCTGTCTCTGGAAGATGTTTGATCTGCCCTCCACAATAGAGAAGACCGTCAACGGGCAACTGGCTCTACCACATAAAATCAGGCAATAGAGCTGTTTGTCACAGGTAAAGAAAAAGGGAGATTTGGGAAGAAAACTGGGAATCTAAATCAGAAAGGTTCAAAAGGTACTAAACCCGAAGACATCTGCAATTACTGTAAAGAACCAAGGCACTGAAAGAATGATTGTCCTAAGAAGAAGAGGAAGCATGAGAAGAAAGGGGGTGTCCGCGGTTCTGCAGCTGTAGCAGAAACTGATACGAATTCTGAAGAAGATCTGGCTTTGGTTGTGTTTCCATGGCAAACAGTGCTGTCTGCAAAGTGGTTGGAACTGGCCCAGTCAGGATACAGACAAATGATGGGGTATTCCGAACCTTGAATGAAGTCAGGCATGTTCCACAGATGACGAAGAATTTGATATCATTGAGTCTTCTTGACAGTAAGGGTTTCAATTTCAAAGGTGAAGGTGGAGTTATATATGTCTGTCAAGGTTCAAAGGTGGTCTTAACAGGCCTGAAACATGGTACCTTATATTATTTGCAAGGTTCCACTGTGACAGGTTATGCTGATGTTGCATCATCCGAGGTTCAGAACACGAATATGACCAGGCTGTGGCATATGAAACTCGGTCATATGGGAGAAAGAGGGATGCAGATTTTGTTAAAGCGGGATCTTCTTTCTTGGCATAAAGTGCAGAGTCTTGAATTCTGCGAGCATTGTGTGTTTGGGAAGCTTCATCGCAGCAAGTTCCCAAAGAAGGCCATTCATCAAACCAAGGGGACTCTTGACTACATTCATATGGATTGTTGGGGTCCATCACGTGTTGAGTCTATTGGAGGCCACAGATATTTTGTGTCTATGATTGATGACTACTCAAGGATGACTTGGGTAATTATGATGAAGAGCAAAAGTGAAGCGTTAAAGAGATTTAAGCAGTGGAAGGCGTTGGTAGAAAATCATACTGGGAAGAAGATCAAGCGACTGCGAACTGATAATGGCCTGGATTTCTGTTCTATGATTTCAACGAGTTCTGTAAGGATGCAGGGATTGCTCGACACCACACCATTTGACACACACCGCATCAGAATAGTGTGGAAGAGCGCATGAATCAGACATTGCTGGAGAGAGCGAGATGCATGCTCTTAAATGCTGTTTTGGCTAGAAAGTTTTGGGCAGAAGCAGTAAACACAGCGTGCTATCTGATCAACTGTGGTCCTCACACTGGCATTGATTGCAAGACACCTTACGAGGTATGGTCTAATAGACCTACAGACTATTCGTTGTTGAGAGTTTTTGGGTGTACTATTTACTATCACGTTATTGAGGGTAAATTAGAACCAAGAGCTAAGAAGGGTATATTTGTTGGTTTCGGGGATGGAGTTAAGGGATATAAAATCTGGTCACCTTCAGAAAATAGAGTTATATTCAGCAGGAACGTGATTTTTGAAGAGAATTCTATGCTTAACCCCGCTGTGAAGTCCATTGGTGCAGAAAATTGTAGTGGTGTTGATAAACAGGTGGAGCTGCAAGTCACTCTCGATGAGAGTAAATCACAACTCCAAGGTGGAGAAGATCAACATACTACTGCTGACAGTACAAGTTCATATGTTCAACCAGAAGCTCGCCATACAAGCATAGCTGTTGATAGAGCTAGGAGAACAGACGTGAAGCCTCCTGTGCGATACGGTTTTGAGGATATGGTGACTTATGCATTACAAGTCGCTGACGAGGTGGAAGAGGAAGAACCATCTATAGGTGAACCATTCACATACAAAGAGGTTGTTTCAGGTAGTGAGTCGGCTCAATGGCTCACTGCAATGAGAGAAGAGATGGAATCACTTGACAAGAATCTGACTTGGGAGCTAGTCAAACGGCTGAAGGGGAGGAAGATTGTCACTTGCAAATGGATATTCAAGAAGAAGGAAGAAACCACATCTGGTGAGGGCGTGAGATACAAGGCTCGACTAGTTGCAAGAGGGTTCACACAAAAGGAGGGGGTTAACTATAATGAGATATTCTCACCAGTGGTCAGACACACTTCCATTAGAGTGTTACTACCAATGGTTGCACAACAGGATTTAGAACTTTAGCAACTGGATGTGAAGACAACTTTTCTACATGGAATGCTCGAAGACGATATCTACATGACTCAACCAGAAGGGTTCCAGGTTCTGGGGAAGGAAGATTATATTTGCAAGTTGAAGAGGTCCTTATATGGGCTAAAGCAGTCTCCAAGGCAGTGGTATAAGAGGTTTGGCAGTTACATTATCCAGTTGGGATACAACAGGAGTCCACATGATTGTTGCGTGTATCACAACAAAGCAGATGATGGTTCCATGATCTATCTCGTTCTGTATGTGGATGATATGCTCATAGCTGCGAAGTTCAAGTCTGATATTCAGAAGCTGAATGATTTGCTCAGTGCTGAGTTCGATATGAAGGATTTGGGTGCTGCCAAGAAAATTCTGGGCATGGAGATATATAGGGAAAGAGAAAGAAGAATCTCTTCGTGTCACAAAAGAGTTACATTGAGAAGATCCTGTCTAGATTTAGCATGTCTACCACCAAGCCTATTGATACCCCAAGTGCTACAAATATTCATTTATCCGCTAATTATACACCGAAGTCTGTAGCTGAGCAGGAGTACATGTATCGAGTCCCATACTCTAATGCAGTAGGGAGTTTGATATATGCTATGGTCTGCACTAGACCAAATCTTGCACATGCTGTAAGTGTTGTCAGCAGGTTCATGGGACGACCTGGAAAGGAGCATTGGCAAGTTGGGAAGAGGATTTTTTGTTATCTTAGAGGTACATCTGATGTTGGTCTCTTGTATGGAGGTGATGCCCACGGTTCTGTGACTGGTTACTCTGACTCTGACTATGATGGAGATGTTGATAGTAGAAGATCTATGACTGGCTATGTCTTCACTCTTGGTGGTTCTGTTGTTAGTTGGAAGGCAACTCTATAGGCTACAGTTACTCTTTCTACAATTGAAGCATAATATATGGCACTGACAGAAGATGTTAAAGAGGGAATTTGGTTGAAAGGGCTTGTAGGTGATCTTGGACTACATCATGATCAATTTATTGTGTTTTGTGACAGTCTGAGTGCAATCTGTTTGACCAAGGATCAGGTCCATCATGAGAGGACCAAACATATTGATGTGAGGTATCATTTTCTGAGGAATGAGCAGAGAATCAAGGTGATGAAAGTAGGTACTGCTGATAATCCTGCTGACATGTTCACCAAGCCGATCCCACATAGCAAGTTTCGACATTGTCTGGACTTGCTAAACGTCAAAAGTTGTTAGTTGCCCAAGGAGGGCAAATCTGAGGCAGAAAGAAGGAGTTTGTTTATCTGACATTATAATGATGCATCTGTAAGGAAGATTCAAGTCAAGGTGGAGATTTGTTGATATGTCTTGAATCTCTCGTTTTGGCGAGTTGTACGGGGGTCTCGCTGCCCGGTCAGCGAGTTCTGAATCAAATATTGGAGAAAGGAAACATGACACCTATGTTATGAATGAATATAATTATAAAGCAATAAACATAAAACGTAAAAGAAGACACAGATTTACGTGGTTCACCAAATTGGCTACGTCCACGGGCAGAGAGAAGAACGGATTTTATTAACTGATTAGGGTTACAGATTTC